>QVAJ01000113.1:1748029-1788425 GCA_003546035.1 Mixornis gularis | reverse complement strand
TGATCTTTAAGGTCCCTTCCAACCCAAACCGTTCTATGATTTTGTATGATTCCAGTTATTCTTTGCTTAAGGTTCATAGATAAGATCTCAGACTCCTTCCTGTCTCAAATCCAAACCCATACATTTTTTTCTTCCCAGCCATCATTCTTGCACCCCAAACGTTTCCCCACCCTGTCCCTGAGCCTGTCCACTGTGTGTTTTCCCTGCAGTGCCTGTGCTGCTGCAGTGTCCTGTGTCCCTGCAGCCCTGGGAGCACAGCTGTGCAGCCCTGCCCTTTGGCCAGGGAACAAGCCCAGGCTCCTSAGGGATGCTGAGGCACAGCGGGTCAGGAGTGTTGTGCAATCCCTGCAGCACTGCATGGGAGGGGTGGGAGGAGGAGGAGGGTGTGCTCTGGCCTCAGGGCTGTGCTTGGCTCTTATCCCTGCACGGATGGGACCAATACCAACAGCCTTGGGGTRGCTGCTAGAGAATGAAAAATGTTATGCAAAGGGAATGTGGGCCAAAGCCTGCTGGAATTCCCTCCAGCCATGCCCATTTACCCCTCAGAYATGCAGTGAGTGGAGATGTGCCAGGCATAGCCCTGAAGAACTTCCTGTTCCTTCCTGCAGCCCAGCAATGGGAGATGGAGCAGGAGCACCCCTCGGGATCCTGCAAGGCTTTGGTGGAGTTCTGTGGGGAGGGCAGGGAGGGTGCTCCACACCCAGCAGGGCCGTGTCCCCGGCCATGCCACAGCCCGGCAGRTGACACTGGCCACGGGCAGAGTGTGCCCAGCACAGTGTGGAGCRGGCAGTGCCACAGGAGGAGGATGCTGAGGGACATCTGGGGCATCTTTACAAGGCTCTGCTATTCCCAGGGAGAGTGGGAGGGTGTGAAACAGTTCCAGTAGATTGTTTATTCCTCCTCTGCGTAAGAAAGGCGKTTTTTTTTCCCTTTTTCCATTCCCCCAAGTGCACTGTGAGTTTGCTGTSTGCGTGTCATTCCAGGAATTCCTTCTCCCCAGTGAGTGTTTTGTGTTTTGTTTTTTTTCCAGGTCCAAGGCTTCTGACACAAAGGTATTGATAGAGGACCTAGCAAACGAAGTGAACACATGAGATGGCCACGTTCTGTTATTCYACATCCTTTGTTATCTCGTTCTGTTTCCCTCTTCCCCAAGTAACCCGAGCTCTAGTACAGTTCCAGCTGAAAACAGGAGAAAACACTGAACACGTTTTCCGAGTTCTTCCAGACCAGATCCTATGGACTCCAACAAAGCTCACTGTGTTTCATTTCTTTTCTTCTGGGTTAATTTTAATGTTCTATTTTAAACAAACAAACAAACAAACAAATAAAAATATTTTACTTTGTTTTGCCAATAAAGAGGACAGTTCAGGAAAGAAGGATTGTTTACAGTCTCAACAAGGACATACAAAACCTTATCTGGATAACGAAGCATCATAGGGACTCCCTCATGGGACAGTGCTGAGAGCACACTCAGTTTCTGCTTGGCCCGGTTTTGACTGGTTGAAACCGGACTTTTTAAATCAAAATTATTTTTTTTTTGGTTGGTTGGGTATTTTTTTTTGTTGTTGTTGTTGTTTGTTTTTTTTTCTTTCATATCCAGCGCTGAGGCACTGGCTGCACTTGCAGGGAAAGTGCACTTAGAGCAGTATCTTCATTCATGAAGCTACTTTTTAATTTGATGTAACTTTTCGTATAATTTTTTGGAAATATGATGTATCTGTTGCATATAGTTTTCACATTATTTATGAAACTTAACAACCATATGAGAGTGATTTTGAGTCCTGTGCAATGAAGGTTGTAACGGTAAAATCAAGTGGGGAATGTAGATCTCCATCTCCAGGGTTGTGGGGTGATGCCCCTGCAAATACCCCTCTCGTGAGACAACTCGCACCTGTGCGTACCTTCTCTCTCTTTTATTTCTTTTCAATTTTGTTTTAAATCAAAGTTTCTCTTTCTGATATATTTTTTTTTTAGCTGCTGCTACTGCTTCTGGGCATGTCTCTCGTGCCGGTTCAAAGCCAACTTCTCCACATGTGAAAGTAGTGCAGATGATCCTAAGGAAAGGAGAGTTGGTTCCCACCAACAGCACAAAACACTGGGCGAACAAAGGCTTTGGAACTTCATTCTCCAGATCCAAAAGTACTTTTCCAAGCCTTAGGTGTGTCATGAGGGCATCTCAGTCCGAGCAGGGAGCTTTTCAGGAGTTCTCCTGCAGCCCRGCAAAGCGGGACGAGGCGAGGATGGTGCCAGCTCTCATGGGACAGCCATCAGCCGGCTGGGGTTTAGGAATGGTGCTGTGTTTCAGGGAGCATGGAAGGAACTGTGGTGTGCCCACCTGATGGGGAAGGTGAGATGGAAAACAGCTCTTCTGTGGCTTCTGGTTTAGCAAGAAGCCTCTTGTTGGGTGATCTGCCCCTTGACTCATCTCATTCTCCCAGTTTGGGAAGTGGGATGCTTGAGCAGGCTTGGGTAATGGACAGCTGAGCAAATTCTGTTGAAAGAGAGATGTGAATTCTCTTGGTCTCCTTGGTCTCCYCTCCTCCTGGGAGGGAGCCACGGGGGCCTCAGAGTCCTGTGGTCCTTCCCTTGGCACACCTTGTTCTCCGTGGCTGTGCGAGGGAAGGGTGAAACTCCTGAAGGAGGATCCTCSCCTGGCTGGTGGCAGTTTGGGTGATGGAATTGCAGGAACCTCTCCTCAGTTGCTGTTTGGTGGTGCTTTCCCTTAACCAGCAGTGTCTCCCGCGGCCGGTGTGTTGCATTTCCTCAGTTTGCCTGCTGTGCYTCTTGCCCAGAGGAACTGAAGGAGGAAACTTGGTTCTCTTCATTGAATTGGAAATAGATTAAAACCCCGTTGTGGTGCTACTCCTCTCACCTCCCTCCGTGTGGGCTGAGCTGGGGCTGTGCTGTCCATCTTCCCTGGATTCCTGTCTGTACCTCCCTTAGGTCAGTTCATACACAAACCAGAGCATTCCTATTCACATGGAAGTGGAGCCTGGGATATAAAGCCCCTTAAAATATTTCGGGTTCCTAATTTGCATTGGTGCCATGTCCAAACCATGTGTAAGGTGTTTGCAGCAGTGGGGAATGGAGCCATCCCTGCCTGGGGAGGTTAGGGGAGGGCAGCTGCACTGGCAGGGAGGCAATCCAAAATTATTTGGATTCATTCAAGTCAAGTAACACCACTTGGTGTTACTTAAGCAAGTGGGATTTTTATACAAAGAATCTGAGCTTTACTAGTAATTATCTTCCTTTCAGAGAGAAATTAAAAATACAGAGAGACTGTGAGCAGTTTGGTCTAGTGGAGGATGGTCTGGGAGGGACCTACATGGTTCTTAAGGTCGCTTCCAACCCAAACCATTCCATGGTTCTGTGATTTGGGAGTGATGCCAGTCCCCCCTGGGAGCACTCTGCCTTCCTCAGCTGGGCTGGGGAGGGCAGGGCRTGGCTGGGTGACCTGTGTCCATCTGTCCATCCTGCTGCTGCACCGTCCGACCCTCTGCTCCCCAACCTGGCAGGGGAGGGTCAGGTTGCAAGGGATTAAATTCTTATTCTATAGTTTATCCAACTCCTTATGGGAAGCAAGAATTCGGTGTGTCCATCTGCTCTGCTCCTTGCTCTGCTCTGCTCCTTGCTCTGCTCTTCCCTTTTTCTGTCTTTGCTGGCAGGAGCAGTAAGGAAAGAAAAAAAAGAGAGGTGGCATGCTATGACGAGCAAACATTATCTCCTAAAATAAAACATTGTCCCTTTTGGCAGTGGAGATGCTGTCTCGGGGGAAAGCAGCCTGAATTCCCAGAAGTGTGGCTTTTAAAGGCTCCTAGCTCCCAGCTCTGCATCTGCCTGTTCCCTCCCTCCCAGAGATTTCTGAGAAATCAGGCGTGCAGATTCCTCCTGAGAGCGAGCACGTCTATGAGAACATCTGGCCAATAAAGGGAGACCTAATGAAGCAGAACAGATGGTGAGAGAAAATAGCCCTGTCGCTCCTTGGGAGCAGCAGGAGCGAGGGGAGTGGGGACATTCCCAGGGTGGCTTCATTTCCTGGGCTGGGCTTTGCTCATGGGTGCTGGAAAACACTCCTGTAGGGAGAGCAGCAGGGTGGCAGACCAGAAGGACAGAGCAGCATTAAAAGGAGCTGAGGGTGAGGGGTTTATCCACTGCTTTAAATTGTTGGGATGCAGCTGGATGRGAAGTGGAAGCTGAGGAAGGTCGTCTAGCTCTGGCTTTCAGGTGTTGTGCCTCGTGATTCAGTGGAGGTTGAGTTTTATCAGCTCTGAGGATGGCATGGAGCTGTCTAGTGAAACCATTGGGATGGTGCAGTCTAAGGAGAGGAGATGCCACCCTGTGGCATTTGTGACTTTTGGAGATTCCCTTTGAACTTGCTTCTCCATGCTGATTGCCTCCTGCCTTCCATCCTGCTTTGCCCCTGGGGATTTTGGGGTTGCAGGGGGTGAGGTGTTGCAGCACTGAGATTATTTGCTGGCTGGGGTTCCCCGTGTGGCTTTGGAATGGTGTCATCAGGAACACCACATCCCTGTGCTTGGGCAGAGCAGTGCCTTGTGCCATGGGTGTGTTCCTGACAGGACAGCAGGGCAGGATTGGGATCTCTGGACTCGGCAAGCAGGAGTGGGAGCTTCTCCAGTGAGAACCGATGCTGTCCCAGCACATTTTAAAAGAAATGCATTTGCACACTCCTGGCTGCAGCCCGTGTGTATCCAGTCACCTCCTACCTCTCTCATCCAGGTGCATTCCCAAAGTCAGCTGCTGTTCATCCTACGCCTTTCCCAGCCCTGCTCCTGGGCCTCCTCATTCTCTCCAGTGTCTTTGCTGTTTGTCTGATTCCAWTGAAAGGGGTCAGCTGGCAGCAGCCTTCAGCATGAACATCTTGGAATGGGAGAGATCCTCTGGTGGAAGTTTCAGCAGAGTTGGATCCTACTGCTCCTACTTCCCTGAAAACCCTTGTGCTGCCTGTTCTGCCTCTGTGCTGGCGCTCTGCTGCAAGGCCAGTGTGGCAGACAGGGAGGGAAAGCACGTTCCTGGTTCAGGAGATAACAACCCCTGGGGATTTTAATTCCAACCAGCAGTGGAGACAGTGCRAAGCCTTTGCTGTGTTTTGAAGGGCCGAGTGGGTTTGGCCTTGTCCTGCAAGGGCTGTGTCCCCAGCGTCAGGCCACGTGCTGGGAAGGGTCCTGGYGCTGGGACATGGCTTGGCAAGCTGGGGACACAAAACACACTTTGCTCACATGCTGCATCCCGCCTCCATGTCCTCCCTCCTCTCCTCCACCCTTCTGCTTTGCACTCGCAGGGGGAAGGTGATCTTCTGCCTTAAACAGTGTTATTATTATATTTTTTATTTATTTACATTTTTATTCCAGAAGGCAATTGGATTGTTTTGTCTCCTTGGAAAAGAGGGGCTGGGGCTCCTGGGGGAAGAGTGGGAAATCCCTACGGTACCTCTGCAGCAGTCACGGCTGGGCTCAGTGGCTGTCACCTCATCAAACCTTGCCTCCTTTTACRTGACCCCCAACCCCAAACTCTGCACCTTGGGGCCAGTGTCCCCTGCTGCCACCGTGGGGCTGAACTGCTGTGTCACCATCCCTGGGGGCCTCGGTCCCTGCTGCAACACCCCGGGAAAGGGGACACAGCACATCAGGGATGTCCCTGGTGCTGACACCCCAGCCCTGCTCCCGGTGGGAGCCGGAGGCCGCCCTGGCCCCGGCACAGCCCTGGCAGGATGGGCAGGATGGGCAGGAGGCACCGCCCGTGCCTGCCGAGTGCCCCGCGGCCTGACAGTCCCTCGAGCTCTGTAAACCAAATTGCAAACTCTTCACTCCAGAGGAGAAAATCGGGCATCCTGGTAGAACCTGCCATGACCTCTCCACCCCGCGGGTCCTCGTGGCGAAGGATCGGCGCTTGGAAGGGGCCCGGGGTGGAAATGCCAAAGCTCCCCCAGGGTCCCGCCGCCGCCTTCCTCTCCCCCTCCCCACTGTGTTGGTCTAAATGATCTTTCTATGAAGCCCTGTAGATGTCAAAAGTAATTATGGAGTGTGATTAGTCCTCTGTGGGTGCTTTCTTTCTTCCCCCCTCCTTTCTCTTTTGCTATCCCCTTCTCCACTCTTCTGTTTTGGCWCAGTGGAAAAGGTGAGGACAGAGAATTGCCGCTTGCTTGGACTCATGATGTATCTGTGACTGCGCTATTAGCTGTCTCCTCCTTCCTCCCCAAATGGATATAATTTTTGAAGTGTGGAATTCCCTTCTTGATAAGTAGGTTTAAAAAAAAAATACTGCACAATGTGATACTGTTTCATAGTTTCTAGGTGGTTGTATAAAGCAAAGTTACTGTGATTGTGTTTTTTCAAAGGAAAAAGTGATTGGTTACGAAATCTGTCCTTTTTTCATTATTACAAGCTCTTTGTTTTCCAATGATCTGACGGCTCTTTTGTCCCTGGTCTGTGTGTGTGTCTTCCCTGTGCTGCATCCACCCGTGGAGCACTGGCTCCTGCTGCTTTTGCTCTCTTGGGAGCTGTGGGATGTYGCTGCTGGCTGGAGGTGAAGGACATCCATGTCCTGGGAGGAGGGAGATGTCTGAGGAGGGGTTGGAGTGGGCAGGAGGGGCTCACAGGACATGGCCCAGGGCTCACACCCAACATGCCAGGAGCTGGTGCTGGAGGAAAGCTCCTGCCCAGACTGTGCTGTGCTGGCCGAAGGCTCGTGGTCCTTTTGGGAGCCTCTGGTTGCCTCTCTCCAGTCCAAGGTGGTGTCCTGRCAGCACAGTGGGTGACCAGAGGCTGAGCAGCCCAGCCCCGGGGTTGTCTGGGGTCTCTGCTTTTATTTTGCTCTTTAAATCTCTTCATTGCCTCTTGCAATCAATCTCCCTCCAGATGAGAGCCCAGTGCCTTGAAATCACTCTAAGCCTGTTGCTGCTCACAGCAGCCGCTTCCCGGAGGTTTAATCCCAGCCACGGCTCCCTGCTGGCATTCCCTGGCTGCTGGCAGGAGCCTGGCTGGTGGCAGGGGCTCTCCTGCTGCYCTTGCTTTGGCACCTCACCCCAGCTCCATGGGGACATCTCCCAGGCGTGTGTCACCTCCACAGCCCAGGCAAAGGAGCCAGGATCCCTTTCAGGAATGGTGTGCAGGTAAGGATGGGCCACAGGGGAGGTTGGACCCCAATGCTGGGGGACAGGGCTGGGGGACAGGGCCAGGATGGTTCTTCTGCCCTGGGCTCTTCCACACAAAGCTCTCAGCTGCCCCTTCCTGCCTGGAAGCAGCCAGGGGRAGATGCTTGGTGTGTCCTCCGTGGAGTCACCCCTGGTGTCACCTCCCGTGGGGAAGGAAGCCCTTGGGCTCAGGTTTGGCTGTGATGGGGGCCCCAGGGCCACCGGGGTGGCCAGGGACATTTTAAGAAGATAAAAGTGATTTCTTGCTGCTCGTGCTGGCAGGGGCCGKTGCGGCCAGAGCCAGGAGGATTAAAACAATTTCATAATCCTGGTGATTTCCTTTTGATCGGGATTATGAAACCAATCACGAATATCAAAAGCCACAGCTTAAAGCAGCAGCCGGAGCGGGGCTGGGACGCCCCGGGCCCCCTCAGACCCCCGGTGCCCCCGGGGACGGCAGCCCTGGCACCTCCAGGTAAGCGCTGCCCACCCGGGACCCTCGTCCTGCGTGGAGGGGCCCCGGGGGGGGGGCAGGATGGGGGTTTTGGTGCGTGGAGAGCAGGCACGTGGGGCATGCCGGGTTTAGGGACAGGGATTGTGAATGGATGCACCGAGCTCGGCTCCCACCGCCCTCCTGCCTGGAAACGCCACGGCCTTGGCTYGCCGTGGGTCCCAGCAGGATTTGGCCTCCGGGAAGCAGGAGAATTCAGCACAGCTGCAAAGATGCTCACAGGAAGGTGCCGAGAGCCGGCGGGCCTTGCTGCAGGAGAAATCCACCCCCCCGTCCCGGGACAGCCCCCTCGGCACCCGGGGAGGGGGCCCGGCTTCGCTCCSCCGCCTTCCCGACCCGCAGCCCAGACAAAGGACATTCCTGAGAGATCCTGAGGCAGATCCCTCCGTCCCGGGCTGCTGGGTTCCCCTCCTGTGTTGTTCCCTGGGTGGCAGCGGGGGTCACCCCCCTGTCCCCGGCGTGGCCCTGCGGGGCCCGGGGCCGGCTTTGGCCGGGTGCCCCGGCGTGGGGTGTGCGGAGAGGAGGAGGAGGAGGAGGAGGAGGAGGAGGAGGCCGGGGCGGGAGGCAGGGCCAGCCACGGCCCCACAGCCCAGCCAAGCGGCTGAGCTCGGGCTCGGCTGGAGGGGCCGGGATTTGCTGGTTTGGCCGTTTCTTTTTTTTTAATTTCTTTTTTTCCCCTCCCCTGCTTCCTTCCCTTCTTCCGCTTTCTTCYCCTTCTTCCCAGCCCTCTCCCGATGGTGCTCCGGGGGTAAGGACAGCCCTCACRTCCCGCCCGTGGTCCCGTCCCCCTCAGCCTGGGGCAGTGAGGGGCTGCGGGCGGCGATGGGGCCCGGGGGTGTCCCGGGATGCTGTCGCAGCCCCGGGCACGGGGGAGGCTCCTCCGGGGGTACGGCGGGGACAGGATGCTCCCGGCGGGGTGCGGGAAGGCACCGTGGTGCCACCGGGACGGCGAGGCGGGCGCAGGACGAGTGCCACGTGTGGCCGCGGGGCCGGGGCGGAGCAGGGGCCGGCGTCTGTCTGGTGGCACCTTGGGCGAGTTGTCGCCGGGAGGGATTTCTGTTCCGCGGAGTTCTGGGGCCCCGGTTTAGCTCAGARAGTGCCAGTTCCCTTCGGGTCTTCTTGCCGGGTGCCCCAGGGCACCTGGAACAGCGCGGGTGGGCCCAGCCCCTGGCCACCCGCTGTGGGGAACCACCGATCCCTCATCGCTGCCCCATTCCTCCTGCTCCCCAGTGACACCGGCAGAGTGTCCTTGCTCGGGGTGGGGGGGTGGCCTCGTGCAGTGGTCACCTCCCTGTCCCCTTGCCTCCCAGGCACACGCCGGTGGCATTGCGCGCATTTACCCGCGGAGCGGGCGGGGTGATGCCCTTTGTGCAGGCACCGGGGTGGGTGCGAGGGCAGCGCAGGGCTCATKCCCCGGGGTCTCTCCCTGCAGGACTGATGGAGGGGAGCCCTCCCGCTGAGGCGCGGCGCCTGCCGCGGCCGCCCAAGCAGCACGGCCAGAGCGGCGGCCGCAGCCCTGCCCCGCCGGAGCGCCCCGAGCCCGCCCGCGGCCCCCACGCCGTCCTGGAGGGCAAGGTCAAGGCGCTGAAGGAGAAGCGGGGCGGGCGGCCCGGGACCCCCGCGGCTGCCCCCGAGCGCCCCTCGCCCAAGAAGCCGCGGTCCCGGCGGGGGAAGGCGGGGGCGGAGGCGGAGCCGCGGGCTCAGCTCCGCACCTACCTGACCGACGGGCTGCTGGATGGAGGGGAGCCTGGCCCTGGCAGCCCCCCGGCACCCCGGCCCGGCACCCCGGGGCTCTGGATGGTCCCGGCATCCAGGGGAGATGTGCCGGGAGGCCCCGAGCTCCCCCCGGACAAGGGCAGCCGGTCCCGGCGCTCTGCCTCCCTCCACGAGAGATCCTCCCGGGATGAAGAGCCCCGAACCCCGCTGCGGAACCGGGGGCGTCCCTCCGTGTCCCCGCCCAGGGCGGAGAGCTGGGAGAGGCTCTCGCTGGCCGAGCGGGTGGAGAGGAACCGGCGGCTGCTGCAGGAGGTGCTGGGCCTTGCCCCACCCGGTGTGTATTTTGGGAAGGTGGTGGCTCTTTCGGGACAGCTGGGGGAGGTGTGAGGGAAAGCCTTTGGGATGACAGGAGTCCTCAGGGCYGTCCATGCTCCGGGTGCAGCTCCCTGCTGCCTCACACCCCGGGGCTGTCCCATCCCCTTCACCGGGAAGTAGGAGATGCTCATGAGACGCTCTGGGTGGTACCAATCAGTCCTTTCTGGTGTCCTGCTGAGGAATTTCACTGGTAAAAGCAAGAGCAAGAAGCTCAATTTCTGRGACACACCAGGTCTGTGGGCACCACTGTCCCTTTGCAAGCTKCCAGCAGAAAAGAGAATTAATTCCTCCTTTGATGGCATCTGCCCCAGTGACCCCGTGGCCCCATCCCCTCAGTCCCAGATCTGCTGCCAGGTGCTGTTGCCCCATGTTCCACTCCTTTGGGATCTCCCGGAGCCAAACATCTGGGACAGCCCTGTTGGGATGGGATATATGGGGGTGCTATCAAGAGGATGGGGGCTGCCATCCAAACCAGGCTAATGCCTTGCCCTGTCCTGCATTTCAGAGATGCCAGCGAGTGATGGGGACTGGGACTCAGGGGTTTCGCTGCAGGACGCTGAGGGCTGCAGGTAGGTCAGTCTCAGTGCGGCAGAGATGGACATTTCCCTCTCTCCCACTCCCCAGTCTTGTATTTTAAATGCACCCTTTGAAGCAGGGAAGGGCTGTGGGGCAGCTGGTGAGGGAGTGTGGCCGAGCTCCAGTGTGTGACAAGGGACAGGAGCTGGGTGTCCCCCTGGTGTCTGAGCACACGATGTCCCTGCCAGGACACCAGGGCAGGAAGGGAACTGGGGAAGAGGATGGGACAGAAATTTGCTCCAGGTGCTTAAGAGGATCGAGGCGGCAGGGGTGGGTAATCTTGTTGGACTAATGAAAAACCTTAGAGGTACGGACTAAAAATAAGGAGGTGGCATAGGCAGGTGAGAGGCTGGGGGCTGCATAGGGTAGACAGTGAGTGGGGAAAGACCCCTCCAGTATGGTGGTCACTGGCTCTGCTCTGCTCTGGCAGCTGGATCAGTGATGGARGGTGCAAGGCACAGCCAGGGATGCAGCACCTCCTGTGAGCAGGGCAGCCAAAGCCTGGGGAAGCCTGGGCCTCCCACGGTGCTGCTGTGGGGGGCCAGCGTGTGCCCACCGTGCCGCACTGAAGAGGTTAAGGCCAGGCTTCCCGAAGAGACTGCCTGAGCTGATTATTTTAATCAGGAGGATTAGGGCCATGGCCAACCGGGAAGGCAGTGCTGCAGCAGGGAGAGCTGACAGGTCCCTCACCCTGCAGTCAGAGGGGGCTGGGGGTGYGGGGAAAGACCCCCTGCAAGGAAGGGAAGGCAGCAAGTAGATCAGGTCAGGGGGTCACCCCAAACCCATCTGCCTCCCCACCGCCGCGGGATTTACACCGCTGGGGATGGGAAGCAGCGCCTGCCCCATTTCCCTGTCGCCCTCTGCGATGCCCGTGGCACAGAGCACTGCCTCGACTGAGCCTGTGCCCGGGCTGTGTGGGTGCTGAGCTGTGTGGGTGCTGAGCCTGCCCCCAAAGTCTCACCTGGCAGGGGGGATGAGGGGTGCCCTCCCGGCCGTCCCCCGGCGCGGCCGCCAGCCCGCCCATGAATGGCGGCCGAGCCCCGCTTTCCCCGGGCAGAGCAGCCTCGTCGTCACTGTTAAAGCACGTCTAATCCCTGTTATTTTTTCCTAATCCCCCTGCCCGCTGTGGGGCCGCAGGGCCTTTGTGGCCGGGCAGGAGCTCGAGCTGAGCCCGCGGCACGAGCAGGCCAAGCAGCTGCTGCAGCGCGCCCGCATGAAGGCTCGGACCAACCCGCTGCGCGCCAGCCACGACATCCTCCTGCTCCCCGCCGCCGCCCCGCGCCCCAGGTCAGTGCCTTCCCGCCCCACGGTGTCCCCGGGGTTTGGGGAACATCCACAGCCTGTGTTGGGACGCGTTKGGAGCGGGCACATGGGTGCAGGCACGCGTGTGGAGCCGGGATCCGAGCGGCTGCGGCACGGGGCAGCCCCATACCCGGGATGTTCCCGACCTCTCCGCGGCACGGTGTCCGGTTAATCGTGGGTTGTGATCACACCGAAGTGTCAGTGGTGGGAGGGTGGCGTTTCCCAGCTCATGGGGAATGTTTTCCCGGGCGAGACTCGCTGCTGGAGGCTGCACCACATCGGCGTCTCGCCCTGTGTGCCCGGTCATGTGCGATGTGGTGTTCCTGGAATGATTAACCACACACCTCGGGGCGGGGAAGGGGCGATGGAGGTCGAGCCATGGCGGCAGGGAGGTGCCGCAGCCTCCCCGCATTTCAGCCTCAGGCTGGACACAGCCAGGGAGCACCGAGCAGACTTTCCTCCTTGCCCCATCTTTTGCACTGGGTTTTCCCCCTCCCGCCCTGCTTTCCCAGGGTTGCCGAGCAGCCCCTGCAGCTCGTCTGCGTCCGTCTGTCTGTCCCCATGGCAGGGAGCCCAGCGGGAGGCCGAGCGTCGCCCCGCGGGACGGCGGCAGCCTGAGCGACTCGTCCAGCGGRGAGTCGAGCTGCGGGCGGCCGCGGCGGCCGCGGGGACCGTCCCCATCCCGCGTCCGCTTCGAGGACGAGTCGGCCCGGGACGCCGAGGTGCGGTACCTGGAGCGGCTGCAGCTGCGGCACCGGCGGGCGCTGGGCTCGGCGCTGCCCTCGCCGGAGCCGGCCGGCAGCAGGCAGCCGGGGGACGGCGCCGGCCAGCCCAAAGCCCGCGGTGGCGACCTCGTGGCCGGGGGCAAGTGCAGCGCCTGCGGCTCCTTCCTCGGTGCTGCCGCCGGCCGGGGCACGGACACGCAAGCTGCCCCCGACGTGGCCAAAAGTGGCCCTGCGGCACAAAGAAGCGTCCTAGGGGATAGCAGAGGGCCGAGCGCTGCCCAGACGGAGCCTAAAATCAGGCCTCTGGGCCCCGGAGGGTCCCCGCTGTGGATCCTGCCCTCCCGGCAGCGCATCCACACCGAGAAGATCAAGGAGACCTACATCGGGGATGTCACCTACATCGACGAGGTGGACTCGGCCCTGGAGAGCACCGACACCTCCGACGGCTGCCGGACGGACAGTGAGGAGGCGGGACCACGCAGCCCCCACCTGCGGGGACACCGGG
This sequence comes from Mixornis gularis, assembly GCA_003546035.1. Lineage (NCBI taxonomy): Eukaryota > Metazoa > Chordata > Aves > Passeriformes > Timaliidae > Mixornis > Mixornis gularis. Next base: position 1,775,565 of record QVAJ01000113.1, on the reverse strand, counting down.
ACCCGCGCAATCGCGGGCACAGAACTCCCCGGGTGGCCCCGCAGGCGGAGGCGAGGGGCAGGAAGGGGACGTCCGTGGCCAGCGGTGGCCCCGAGGACGGGGACTCGGGCCCGGGGCCTGTTTGCCCCCCACCACCGGGAAGAACCAGCAGCCGGGAAGATGGGGAACCCCATCGACATCTGGGGGGCAGCAAGGGAGTGGGAAACACAGCTCGCCCCCCGCAGCAGCCCAGTGAGCCCCTGGAGCCTTCCTCGCAGCTGAGGACCAGCACCCCCATTCCAGGCACCCACGTCCCTGCTCCCCCTCCTACCAAGAAGGCCTGYGCCCAGGTGCCTTGCAGGAAAGCCCTGTTCTCCAGCGGCAGCCGCCAGGCGCCGAGCCAAGGAGTCCGGGGCCCGGAGCCGGATGCTGCCAGCGCCGCCCCACCGCAGCCCGGGGGCACGGCGGGGCCGGCCGAGCGGCGGGGGCCCTGCAGCCCYAGGTGGCTCCCGGGGAGCCCCCTCCGTGCCTTGTCCACCAACAACTGCAACAACACCCACGGGCAGGACGCCCCGGGGACGGGCAGAAGTAAGAGAACCACGAGCGGGGTGCTGGGGGGGGGGTCCCCAATGAAACAGGAGTGTGACTGTCTCACTGTGGTTCCAGGGACAGTGTCGCAYCCCGCTGCCAGCCCTGCCACCCCCGTGCCCCCGGAGGCTGCTCATCCTGCCGGGGAAGGTGCCGGGATGCCRGGAGCGCAGCCACAGCGGCACCCGGCCGGGAGCGCGGCACAMGGGTGAGTGAGCACGGGCGGCCACGGCGGCCCAAACCATGCAGAGCCCCGCTTGGCTCTGCAGGATGCTGCTGCATTGAGCTCCCTGGCTCCAAAAACCTCTCAGAAACCACAGTACGGGGGTTACAATGTGCCCAGGTGTTGCTGTGGGTTTGGGGGAGCTGCATTTACATCTGGTTCTGCCAGGGGTGTTAGAACAGATGTGACAGAGGTGTTTCACTGGTTCTCCCCTTTTGGGGAAAATCAAAGCCTTGGGGTTTTCCAAGTGCGGTCCTGCCAGCCCTGTGCCTGGCACTGCATGTCTCAGGCTGGCAGGAGAGTTCTGAGRTGGTGCYGGGTCCTCTGAGCCCAYTGGCAGGAYGTGATCCCTTGGGGCAGAGCAGGGSACTTCTGAGAGGTGTTAAACCCCTGAAATAACGGAGGAAACAGAGCCCTGCAGGTCACTTTGGGTAGTGACAAACTTGTGTGTGCTGGGTCACTGCTGTGGGGAGGCGGATGCCCCCGATCTCACCATGCACCCCAATCTCACTGTGCACCCCGACCTCACCGTGCTGCAGCCTTCAAGGCTGCCAAGGCAGGTGCAGGATACACCCCCCAGCCCAGAGGCAGCTGCAGGTCCCGCTGCCGCCCCAGACACGCGGTGTGTGACAACCACACCTCTCCACCCAGGGAGCCGGGGCGGCCAGTGAGCCGCAAGGGCAGCAGCGCTTCGGCGTCGGGGCTGAAGAAGCTCCTGTGCAGCCTGAGCCAGAGCACCAAGCAGCGCCTGGGCCGCTTCCGCTGCTACAGCATGGAGCAGCTGCCGGCCCCTGGCGGCTCCCCGCCGGGTGGCCCCCGCGTCAAGAAGTCACCGTCCCTGCAGTCCCTGCAGCTGGTGAGCTTGGACATCRCCCCATACGGGAGGTGGCACACGGGAAAGGATGCTGGGCTGGGATGAAGTGGTCCTGAGTATGGATTTATGGCTCAGGTGGTCCTGGAGGGGCGTGGGGAGATGCACCACCCCAGACGTGCTGGGTTTGAAAAGCCTRGAGCCAACTGGGAATTGTAAGGGGGAAGGAGGGAGAGAAGGGTGGTAGTGGAAGAGCAGATATGCTCATCCCTCCTCAGCGGTGAGTTGGGGAGTGCTCTGCGGGGTGGGATACCCAATTTCCTCCATTCCCTCGGCACATCAGTGGGTGCACAATGTTTGTCCCCATCTCAGCCAGGTGTTCCTCCCTAGGTGTCACCCTTCTGCCAGCCCCAAAAAGCTGCCTCTATCCAGAGCCTGCATTCCCAGCTGGGCAAGGCACCCCGTGCCAGTGCCTACCTCCTGACCACGGCTGACAGGTAGGATGGAGCCTGGCACATCCCTGTGGTGCCCAGGAAGGCTGCTCTGGGCTGCTGTGGTGGCTCAATGCAGCCAGAGGCTGCATCACCCGGTGTCCTGCAGCTTCCTTTGTCCCCASTCCCCCATGTCCCCTCTCCCCACAGGAAGGGGGGCTCAGGGCCACAGCGCTCGCTGAGCGTGGAGGACATCGGGGCGCCGGCCCAGCTGCGCGCGGTGGGGCGCGTGGTCGAGGTCTTCCCTGACGGCACCAGCCAGCTGGAGCTGCAGCGACCGCCCCATGGCGCCTTCGGGTTCTCCGTCACCTCCGGACATGGCCGGCCTGACACAGGTATTCCAGGATCATCCCAAAGCYTCGTCCCACCCCAGGGCCAAGCTTGGCCACGGCTGGAGGGGGTTGCTCCATTGCTGCTGAGCCCCAGAGAGGTGATGCGGGTGGGGGGGACGCTGCCACGTGTGGCTTTGGCCACGCACAATCCTACGTGTCCATCAGCACTTGGCTTGGGACACACAGCCCACAGCAGGGGCTGTTTATCACAGRTTTGTTTCTGTGCAGCCCCTGGGCACCCCGGGGGCAGGCAGGGCTCTCACCCATCCCTGTCCCTCTGCAGGTGTCTACGTGCAGGAGATGGYGGATGCCGGCACAGCCAAGCTCTACGCGGGGCTCCTGGGCGTGGGGGAYGAGATCCTGCAGGTCAATGGCGCGGCCGTCTCGGGGCTGGGGCTGCCCCGCATCCGGGAGCTGCTGCTSCAGGCCGACAGCCTGACCCTGCGCGTGCTCCGGCACCGCCCCGCACCACGGTAGCCCTGGCACGGCTCCTGCAAAGCCCGCCGGGAGGAGGAGGACGATGTCCCAGTGATGGAAAAAGGATGATGTCCCAGTGATGTCCCAGGATGCTGCAGAATGGAGCATGGATCAAGCTGCCTCGCAGTGCCAGGACCTGCCTGGCTCCTCTGCCGTGGGGACAGGTGGCTTTCCTTGTCYCCCTGGGAGACAGCGTGGGACCAAGGAGCCCACAGAGTCTCCAGGAGCCCAAGTGTGGGGGACAGGAGACAGCCTGGCCTCAACAGAGCTGGGTGGGCCTCTCCTGCTGGGCACTGGGGTGACCAGCATGGGGACACCCCATSTCTGTGACCCCAAGAGACACAGGGCTTCCTGCCAGCACTGCCACCTTGTGCTGGAGGGCTGGTGAGGTTCTTTTAAATTATTTCAAACTGAAACCCAAAAATACATCTCTGCACTCACAAAACGGTGGCCTTGGATTGTGGCACGGAGGGGCTGGGGTGGTGCTCGTGGCTGTGGGGCCTTTGCTGCTTGTTTTCCCACAGCCCTGCTGCTCCAGCAGCCACCTCCTGACCACGCTGTGGTGCTGGGGGGCCCTGGGCARGCAGACAGGGGGCTCAGCCACCTGCAGGGCTCCTTGGGGATTTTGAGGGGTTCTTTTTTCCAGCTGTGGAAGGCAAAACACATCCTCAGAGTGAGTGTCCCCAGCAGTGGTGGCATGGCAGCAATGGCTGGCGTGGTGCCCCACATCTGGGCACAGCTGCTTGCAGCAACCCCACATCTGGGCACAGCTCCCCACAATGCTGAGGTGACCCCAGAAACTGAAGATGCTGCTTATGCCTCAAATACCAGGACGGTGATGCCTGGGAGATGGCGGTGGGAGAGCTTTTCCCACTCCCCAGTGCCAGGAGACCCCGAGCTTGTCCCGGGAGCAGGAGTTAGGCAAGAAGGCGCGGARATCTACGCTGCTGCACCTTTATTTAGTGTTAAAGGGAGGGGCACCACCAGTGACAGAAAAGCAAACGTACACAGGGAAAGGAATCAGAGACACTCAGAACGCTTGTGGTGATGCCAGCAGCTGGGCCACCCCTGGACTACCAAAGGAGCAGTCCTGCATGGCAGTCATTCCCGAAGGATGCACAGCCAAGCTGGAAATGACGGGGGATCAGGGGTGTGCAAACAGCAGCCGGCAGCGAGCCCTGCTCCCTGCCCAGGCCCGCGCTCCTGGGAACCTGTTCTAGGACAGGTACAGACCCACGGAGTGCCACAGACACTGCTACAGCCAGCCTTGGAAAGCAGACACCACCTATTCCCTGCAGGGATGCTCTGCAAGGATAAGGAACTACTGGAATCTGAGTGCGGGTGGGCGCCGAGGCACCACGTGTGCGTTACTGATGAGCACCCGGGCGGGTGGGCGGGGAGGCGCCGTCCAGCCCCGCCCGGCTGCGGAAGGCACGGAGCCGCCGGCTGTGSATCCAGCGCCTGCGGGAGGGACAGGGGAGCCACGCAGACCTCGGAGGGAGCCACGCAGCTGGGGGGAGGAGTGTTCAGCCCCGGAGGTAAAGCCGTCCGGTGGCAAGATTCTAAGGCGGGGGGGGATGATTTTGGGGGTGATTTGCAATTTCAGCAGAAGTCTTTGCGTCAGTGCCAATTAACTTCCTCCCCCAGCCCCATCTGGGAGCCATAAGCCAGCCTGTGCTGAGTGTTTTCGTGTTTGCAACTCAAAATATGGGAGCAGACTGGAGTAAGAACCGTTTTTGCTTTCCTCAAGAGTCACCCCCTATCCCAAAACCGGTACTTGCAGCACGGCCCCTCTGCCTGTTCCTCCACAGTGACACTGCCCAGGTGAGCTTTTTTCACCACGTTTTTGGTATTGCCYACCTGGCTACTCCACATTCCCTGTAGGGAATCCGACACTGCTGAGACAACTCGAGTGACAAACAACTGGGAGGTAACAAAAGGACTGGGAAGGAATATGGAAACATGATCTAGCTTYGAATCTCCTGCCTTTCGGTTGCTTACAACGGAGGTGTCCAAAAAACAGYGGTTGGGAAAAATGAAGACATCCTATTTACAAGTTCATATACACTTAAAATACATCACTGAGCACTGTTCCTCTGATCATGTGTGCYGTGCACCCGCAGAGAGAACGTGGCTCCAATGGTCATCAAAAAAATCTTTAAAAGTTTTTTTTTTCCTTAAAAAAAATAAGTTATTTTAGACCTGACAAATCACTTGCCGAAGGGAAGCAGCTGTTAAACAGAAGCAGTGACTCAGTTATACAAGGGCAAAGAAAGCTTCAGTCAATGAGCTTTAGAGGCCTGTATAATGAGGGAGGCAAGTTTAAAAGCTCCAAGACTCTCCCCCTCTGGCTGATGGCTGATTGCCAGCGCTCGGTGTGCAGCACCTCAGGTTTAAAGCTCTGGGGTGTCTGACGGGGCCTGGRTGGCCGATGGCAGGACACAAGACCCTACAGCTCTGCCCTCTGCCCAGTGCAGAGGCCAGGAAAGCTCTGGTAGGACTCYCCGTGCTCTCTCGGCAGTGAATTGGTGCTACAGAGCCCGCCCACAGGAGGCAGGGAGGRGCAGAGGGAGCAGGGCCAGGGCTCCCCTCCCTCGCCGTGGCTTGGGGGGGTTTCACCCTTCCCAGTAATGCTTGGGGCTGACACTGGCAACGCAGTTTGTAATGCTCAGTGAATTCAGTAATTCCTCCCCGTCCCATCCTTCCCAGGGCTCGCTGCTCTGCCTCCACCTCCCACCGGCTCCTACCTGCACCGGGTGGAGGCGCGGGGGTGTTTCCCCTCCAGCTCCACGGATCCGGACCCGGAGCCCAGGTCCAGATTGCACCGCAGCAGGGGAGGAGGCAGCTCCAGTCCCCCTCTCCCCGGGGCCAGGGGAGATGCCGGCGCAGCCGAGCCGCAGTCCTTGGAGGAGGATGGTGAGAGCTGGGTGCGGGTGTTCCTGCCAGGGATCTCTGTGGGCGGACGGAAACGGGAGAGTTTCATTTCCCCGCGCTGCCGGGGCGAGGGGGCGGGGAGGGGGCGTCCCAGGAAGTTCAGTTTTTGTCATCACAGGACAAAAAAGAGGATGAGCACCACTAGCAAGATGACGAAGAGGACAACAATTGCACACCACTGCCGTCGATCTGAAAAGAAAAGAAATCATCAGTCTTCCTGCTGTAGTGGAGAAGGAAAACTGGGGGAGCATTTTTCTTCATGTACTGCTAGGAACCAAATTCAAGCTTAAGCCACAAAAAGCCAAAGTAACAGTTCCTGTGGGAGAAAGGCTGTGGCGCTGTATATTGCAGTGAAGCATTCTCCTCCAGGATACATTGGGGTTTGGGAACAGCTGTGGGAATTCTGAGGCTTCTTCCCAACCAAGTTCAAATAGCTTTGAAAAACTGGCTCAGAAGCATTTGGGAGGAACTAGCAGAGAGCTGCTGTGTTTGCTGTTCATTCATGGAGTAATCTGTTTGCCAGAGGAACAAGAAAGGATCCAGTGAAAGCTCCCCCGAGGAGCTCTGCCAGGAAGAGATTGTGGCGGCTTCCCTTAGGACAGGGCCAGGAATCAGGTTTCCCTGGACATCTTTACACCTCATTGGCTCAACACCACATCACCTCTGAGAGATGGTGGTGCGGCAGTGGGGACAGGGCTGCCGGCACCCCCTCAACTCCTAGGCACAGCAGCTGCCCCAGAAATAGCCCTCCCGCTCTCCCTGGCATAGGCCATGCCAGCAGAAATGCTGGAATCTTTCACAATACTCAGAAACACTCTGCAGAGATCCATGAATTTTCCCAGAGGAAAGGGCAGAGACACAGGGTTCACCCGTGGTTGTGCTGCTGCTGCTGAGCTACTGGTGACCCAAAGCGCGCTGTCAGCACTCCAAGTGGTCTCTCTAGGGCTGTATTCTCACCGTCTCATAAATCCCTCGGACAGCCTAATCCCGGCAGAGCAGAAATGCTTTTCCTCCTGGCAGGCTGCTGCCTTCCCGAGGCCCTGAGCACCCACGGGAGAGGGGCGCTGGAGGAGGGGCCGGCCGGGCGCGGTGCCAGGCTGGGAGGCAGCCGGCAGCGGGACTTCCCGGCAGCCAGGCCGGGCTTCCTGTTTGCCCTGCCCGCGGCGCCTCGCCGGGCCCCCGCCCGCAGGCACAGCCTTATAAGGACYTTTCTGTGGGTTCGGCACAGAACTCGGCTCTTTCCTCTATCAGCTGACAGAGATGTGACCGACAACAGGCCCGAAGGCGCCAGCAGCCCCGGGGCAGGTGGGATTTGGGAAGRGGATTGCCGCAGGCATTCTGGTGCTGGGGAAGCCACACACGGTGGTGGCCGGTGTTTAATGGCACCTTGACAGCTTTTGTTCCACAGGCAGCCCGGAAACTGCAGTAGAGCAGGAGGCTGCAGAGCTTCCCCTCCCACCAGCTAGAGGGGGATTTTCCCAGCAGTAGCAGCATAAATAGAAAGGCATCTGTAAATAAAACAAAGGCAAGGGACAGGCAGCAGAGCAGTGTCTGGGCAGGAGCAGCTGCCGGGCTTGGAAGCCTTCCCCTTCTTTCAAGAACTGAGAGCTGCTCCCTCYCCTTGGCTGGCTGGGTGGGAGCACAGTGTCCTGGCCTGAAGATCCAAGGGCTTGTCTCTCCCTTTCCAGGACTGGATCCCACTTCCCAGGACCTACCACTCGTCATGTGAGACACTTTGGCGAGCTTCTTCATGACGTTATCAAGGCGCGACTGAGTGCTGTCTAACTCGTGGGAGAAGTCATCCAGCATCCTGAGGACACAGACACAGGGCACTGCTCAGCACGGGCCACATCCCTCAGGGATTTTGCAGCACACTCACACACATGGATCAAAACACTGATGTGAGCAGAGTAACACACCTTCACAGACAAAAATGAATGTGGCCTCCTCTCCTGGAAGCGCCCAGGAGGGGGAAAAACCTGCTGAAACAGCAGCTCTGCTTTGGTGGGGAGTAACTCGGGATTCCTGCCAGACTGATCCTCCCTGTGTGTTTGTGGCTGAACTCTACACACATCTGCAAGGTGAGGAGTGGGAGGGACTTCCTCCTTACAAAAGGAAAGTCTCATTTATAATCTCTGATTAGCAGAGACTGGTTAGATCTATGTGTCAGCTTGGACTTTAAATCTCTTTTCTTGTTCGGGGCTTGCAGTTTAAACTAAAATCTTACTAAAGTCACGTATCAAGTGGGAATGAGATCTGCAGTTGCTTTTAAGGTACTTTTCAAGCTCTGCATGGAAGTTACCCTTTTATTTCTTCCACACAGCGACTCTAATGAATCTGAAAGCCTTCCTGAATCCATGCTTTGTCAATGCCAGTGCACATCCAGAGTCAAGGTACCAATCCAATTGTCTCCAGCCAGTGGGACTTTACAGCTTAATGCATTTAAAAGGACAGACTCCTTCGTTTGGAGTGCCAGGGAACTTGTTAAACCTTCATTCAGTGGGAAAAACCTCACTGTGGTAGTAATGAGCTAATCTAGCAAGCACTGATGACTTGTGTGATGATCTGGAAACAGACAGGCCACCCCAATCTCCTCTGTGACAGAAGAGGATTCTCATGCTGCACAGCTTCACTCAGGAGAGAGGTTGAAAGTTCCTCCTCGCCATCAAAGATGAAATCACTTCACAAGGGAYGTGGCCCTCCAGACTCCTACCAGCCAAACAAGGAGGGGTTTTAGGCATGAACCCTTCAAGCCTTTCTGGAAGCATAGCTGTTAGCCTGCACAACTGGGAACTTGTTTGTAAAGGACAAGAACTGGGAAAGAAATCTAATTTATATGTAAATGGATGGATGCAAAATGACTTTGCGAGCTGCCCTTTAACCCTTTGCGTGGGTGAGGGTTATTTTTAAYTTCAGTGATGAAGAGCAGCTCTGTGTTGTGTGTTTCAGGGCAGAGCTGAGAGCTCCTGGCCCCAGCAATTGTCCAGGGGCAGCACAAAACCCTGTAGAGTGGAGGAGTGGCCMGTATCTGCATTGCACAGCACCTCCCTCTCGTATCTGCTGGCTGCCTGAGGGGGAGCATGTGAAAAAGAGAGGAGGAAAGGTAAGGTGGCAGTTAAGCCTGCCCTAGATGCAGGCTTCTAAAGGAAGGAGGTTGCAGTTGAATCCTTGCAGACTGCAGTACAAAATGCTTTCCCCAGGCTGGCAGGGAGAGGCTGCCTGAGGGACTAGTGAATTCCAGGCTCTACYAGAGGCAGAGACAGGTGTGTGAGGACACCCAGCCATGCTCCAGCCAGCCCCATGCCAGGTTTTTGCCGCCATGTCTCACACTTACACTGCTTGCTCTTCCAGCTCCCCGCCAATGCGCTGGGACATGTTCTTCAGCACTCCGATGCTGCCAGAGACCAGCTCCAACTGCTCATCCTGCTGCTCCACGATCAGCTGGGGCCAAAGAGAAGGGAARCAGGCAATTACAGATCTGCTGCCTGCAGCTGGGTTGGAGCCAGCCCGTCCAGTGCACAGGCACTCGCTGCTCAGCCTGGGCTCAGCTGTGAGGCCTGGGTTCAGACCTACGCCACCAGGAATGAGGCCTGAGTTCCTAAGAAATGCTGCGGAGGAGACAGCCAGGGGAAAGGCTCCATGGCATCCCCATGGCACAGCAGGCTGCAGCCTCCAGAGAGCCCTGCAAATCCAGCCTCAGTTCATCCATGCTGCATGCACAGCTAAAGTGACTTTGGAAAGCTCCAAGGGCTGCTCATCAAAACCTTTGCAAGGTAAGCAGGCCAGGGAGGCTGTGCCTGAGAAATGCCACCTGGAATGTGCTGCAGCTAACACGGGGTTAATACAAGCAGAAGCTTTAGCTTCTACAGCTAAAAATAGCCAGCCCAGCTCTGAATGTGCCAAAGGAATAAGTCTGCTGCTGTTTTAAGTCATTTTCAGGGCACAGTCACACTAAGGATTAGCTTTACCCTAGTTACCTATTTCTGAAGCTATTTATCTCCCTGGAGTCAGTAGGTAAAACACGTCTGGAAGCCGAGGTGGCATCACGGGTCAGGAGCTTTAGCAGAGTTTGCCACCTCCAAGTCACTGCTTGTGTCAAGGCCCTGCAGTTCTCCAGTCTGTGCCTGGCCTGGGCACTTCTCCAGGCAAACTCCCCTGTCAGCTGGGAAGTGCAGCTGGGAAGTGCCTCACCAGGGGTTCTCCCAAGCCCTCACACAGCCTTTCTCACTAATCTCACGGTGACAAAAGCAGGAAAAGGAAGCAGGCGCGTGCTCCTGCTCCCAGCCTGTTCTGATGGGAGATGCACACAAACAACACCAAACGCTTTTTAACCAGGGGAAGTTGCATAAGAGAAGCAGGTCCTTTTCTTCTTGCAGTGTTCCTACTCTTCCAGGGATTTCAGCAATCCTTGTGCTGTTAAATCTTAGCGTGCTACATCTTCCTGACTGTGCTGCCTGCCTCCTAAACACAGCAGAAGCCCCACGCCTCCAGGGTTAAAAACTCTGTGCCAAGATCACCCAAAGCTGTGCTGCACAGGAAATGCATGCACAGACACGTGCCACAAGCAAAGAGGACTGTCAGGCTCYTGGAGCCACACCAGTCCCCCTGGCACCCATTTGACAAGCAAAGCTATGTAGTCTGTGATGCCAGCTSCCTTACCTGTTGTTGAGCTTGCTGCTCCTCGATGAAATGTGAATTTGCTAATTGCAGCTCCCGGTCCAGGCGGCTGTATTTGTCAGGTCCAGAGCTCCAACTCTGACTCCCACTGTCTCCCAGGAGTGCCTAAACAGCAGCAGAGAGCTCTTAGCAACACCCTTGTGTCTGCTCACAGCCCATCCACAGGGTGAGGTGGGAAGGCAGGCAGCGCAACACTCGTGTACACACACACACACACACACACACCAGCATCCCTTTCCTCCTGCTCTGCTGCTACTCAGCCAAAGTGCTGTCATGAACTAAACAAACACAGAACCAAAATGCCAGCCTGGGAAGTCTCTGCAGCCTGGAATTGCAGAGATGCCTCTCCAACAGCAGGAGAGCTGGAGTGTGGCYGACTGACAGAGTGTGCAGCAGGCCTGCACAGCACAAAGGACTGGCAGAGGTCTGCTCAAGAGGCAGCACTGTGTGCTAGGCCATGTGAGCTGGGAAGTGTCCGGATATATTGTGTTAACAGATGTACAGCTCCAACTGAGCACTCTGCTGCTAATGACAGGGCCTTAAGAGGGTCTGGATAAAGTACTTAACTAGTTGAGCTGACAGTAAAATAATGCAATCTATAACCAGAGCAGTGCTGTACGCTTATGTTCTATGATCCAGGCTGCCTATCCCTCCAGCAGGCTCTTCAGCTGCCAGCGTACAAAGTTACTCTTGCTACCTGCCCTATAATCTGAACAGAGAAGCTTGTGCAAAGCCTGCAGAGATGTGGCTTTCCAGCCAAATATGTCTGGCCCCTGAAAGGGATATAACCCAAGCTACAGATGSTGGAGAATGACCATGAGCTGCAGGTGAGGAACTGCACCCTGCAGCACTAGGGAAGGGTTAGGGACCCTGCCCTCCAGTGTGGAAGCCAGGCTGACTTGTAAGGAGACCAGCCCCTGGTTGTGGGCAGGATGGAGTGACTGAGTATTTGTGAAGAACAGCAAGACAAYGACCAGGCTGCTCTGTCAGGCTGAAAAAAAGATGGTCTCTATGGTTCATCTGACACAAGGTTCAAGGAGGGGTGAGGAAAGCTGACAGACTGACCATGCAGGAAGCCAGCAGGACATCTGGCTYTGTCTGCTCCTGAGACACTGAGCAAGCCCCTGGTCCCTCCAGTTTGTGGCAAGGGCAGCTCCTTTTTATTTAATGCAGTGCACTAGCTTTGCCTGCAGCTTCAATAGAAAGGGCCTGTTTGCCAGCCTGGGCTGTGAGGGTCAGGTCACTGCTAGCCAGCCCCTCAGACACAAAGCCCAGCACAAGCCTTGCAGTCTGGAATGAAGGCGAGGGGCTGGGAAGGGAGAGGAAGGCAGCAAGGGGAAGTCAGTTTTCCTGACCAGATGTCGCTGCGTGAGCTGGGCCATATGGTCTCCTGCAGCTATCAGGAACCTCATGCCAAGGAAAGCAGCAAATCGCAGGGAAAGCTACAGACTTGTTTGAGCAAAGGTGTCAGGGACTTTGCTGCTGGGAGTGTTTGCCAAGCACGTCAATTAACGCTGTGACAATCTCAGGAATGAGCTCTGTGCTCCTCAGTTTGTTGTTTTTGCAATGTGTGGTAAGGCTAATGCAGTACAGACAATTAACTGAAGCACACACCAACTTTTACTGGAATGTGTCTGGAAGTCAGCTCCAGCATCCCCTTACAGCCTCCCCATCAGCMAGGAAGGAGCACAAGCTGCATCTATTTCTATTCCTTAGATTCCAAGTGCAGACAACATGAGACTCCTTGAGCTCCTTCCATCTTCTTACATGACTATTACGAGAAGCAGCTGCATGGAAGGATATTGCACCATCTTGGCTCCTAAATCCAGCAGAGCGCAGGATTACATTCAGTGACATGGATTCTGAGCCGGTTCCCCCTGAGGAGGAGGAGGGAGATTTCCCTTTCCCTGGGATGATGCAATGCTGACAGTTGTACACAACCAGCTCTGAAGACAGAGACAGATGGTGAGTGCTGACTTACTGCTCTGAGAGAGGCTTGGGAGAGGCTGGCAGCAATGTGAGAACCAGCTCTCCCAGGGCAGCCAAATGGACACGGCTCAAATGCAGCTTGGCTGCAGCATGCAGCCCCTCCCCACAGCAGAGTTTGTGAGGGGAGGAACTCCAGACAGGATATACAGTGTAGCAGATAGACATTGCCCCTTTCTGGGTCTCACCTGCCTGTTTTTTCTTTCAGCCAGAGCTTGCATGGAAGAGTTTGACATCTGATCCTTCATGTCCTGTTCRTTCAACAAAAGAAGCAGCATGTGAGTGTTGGATTTGAGGTGTCAGGCAGATTCAGGGTGCTACAGAACTGTCTATACCCAGCAAGGCTTCTACAAGGGAGAGTGAGGGAAGGGAAATGTTCTTTTAAAACCCTTCTAGTCTGGAAACATACTGTAGAAGTTTCATTGTTATACTAATACTGGAATCAACAGCATTGGGATATTTTGAAAATATTCCTCATTTACTACTCATTTTACTCCACTACGACCAGAACCACTTTGATTTGTATAATAAACTAATGTTCCTGTTGACAGAATGTAAGGAAGTGTTTGTCAAAGCCTTGAAAYCTATAACCTCCTGTGTTTTATTCCCATCTGGTTTTATATTCCATAGTATGAGGTAGATTTCCTGTCCTGTGGCCATCCTCTCTGACTGTGTCAATGTTCTTGCCTACCAATTAATTTTTGCTGTGGAGTTCCTGTAGAAGGTCACTAACCACAGAAGGCTCCTCATCACGATGTAACATAACCTAGTTTTCATAAATTAAGAAGCAGTCAACGTCACCTGGCAGAGGCTGATGCCACCAGAGCATTCAGGAGTGTTTTACTGTTCAGAGATGTGCAACACATCACCAGAGAGCACYACCACATCCCACTTGGTTAACTCTCACTGGCTGCAGCACATCACAAATTCCCCCATGGAAACTGGAAAGTCAGCTGCACAAGGCCACTTACAAATTTCATTTCCCAGTGGGAGACACTGCTCCAAAACCCATTAGCCAGCATTTTTCAGCCAGGAGRAGAGGACCAGAGAGCAGGCTTGCCTGATCCTGCCCGTTAGGGAGTGGACTACACTGAGGGCAAGGCAGCAAGCATATGCCTGCTGCCTGGGGCCAGCGTGGTTTTGGGATCAGTTCCCARGCAGCAAGCCTTAGGAAATGCATCCAGACCACAAGACTGCAGGTAGGGTAACGGGCTTGCTGCCAGCCACACCAGTGCATTCTGTGGAGCAGGATCATCAGTCATGAGGGGCAGCAGAAACTCAGTGTAGCTAATAATAGACAGAGAACTTCSTAACTAGCAGCCTGTTAGCAGGCAGTGAAGCTTTTGGAAAGATGTTTCTTCTCTATTTGTTACCACCAAGTTGTTAAAAATCCCCTTTTTGCTTCTCAAGCGTAAGCTTAAATTAAAAAACATCTTTCTCAAGTTAAAAATAAATCCAGTGGTTGTTTGGACTATTTTGCAGGGGTAGGAGGTTGAAGTCACCATGTCAGTAACATCAGGCTTTAACCATCTGTCAGTGTTCAAAGTGGTCTCCCTGTTGCTGAAAACCAGTGCTACAAATGGCCGGGACAGTCACGATTTCCCTCAGCTCTGAAGGGAGGCTCCACACTGCAGCTGGGCATTCACTCTGCCTGTTACCACAGGCTCCCAGCTCACTGCTGCCAGAGCACTGTGAAGATTTCAAGGGTCAGCAGCATAAAAGCAGGGAATTCCATGGGGCATCTGCACCCCCAAACCCTTCTGGGTAGCTCCAAAAGGGAACGCACGGGGAAGAGGAGGAAGCTTGAGACTCAGCAGGTCGCAGGTTTATTCTCTGCTCTCCAGTCCACCACAGAATGGCCCCAAACTCTCCTTTTTTAACCACCTGGTGCCCCCCATGCCTTTCCCAGGCCCCGACCCAAGGGCAGGTTCCTTACCCTGACCACCTGCCGTGTGCTGGTGATGAAGGCTTTGCGGATTCCCAGCTCCGTGGCATCCAGGTTGAATTTCCTTGGGTTTGCCTCGACAATGCCTGGGCACGGAGTCAAGGAGTCCCTGGAAGGGCCTTGGGTGCACACAGGGGTGCACACATGGATGCACACATGGATACACACATGGATACATACATGGATACACACATGGATACACACACCCCCAGCCTGCCAAGTGGCCACTGTGTTGTGCCTGTTCCCAAAATCAGATCAGCAAAGTGCAGCAGTCTGGATGGAAAAGGAGGCGTGGCAGGATTGTGCCGTGCAGCGCATGCACACGCACAAGGGCTCTATTTTCCACGGGTTTTTTTGGTTCTGTGATGCTGCGCAGTGTTTTCAGGAGCACTCAGAGGAACACAAGGGAAAAGGAGCATTTCTGGAAGCCAGCCTAGAGAATGAACTGACTCTGCAGAAATCCACATTCACACAACACAACAGGCTTTCTGGAACAAAGCATCTTAGAATAAACCTTGTAAAAAGCGAAACAAAAAGGCAAAGGGAAAATCCTTGACTTCTCATTTGCAATTTGAGAAAAGCCGATGTGAATGCAAAATTCAACCCCAAACACTCCTGACTTTTGCAAAGATTGACAAGCAGTAGGACTTGGCTATTTAGTACAACTTGGGAACTGCAACTRCCTCCAAAGGGCCACAAAAAGGATATTAATGGTTTCATCCAAGTCCTCCAGGTCCCACTCGATGCTCCGCAGGTTGTTCCTGAGCTCATTAGTGGTCCAGTCGATTTCTTCTCTTGTGGCGATGGAGGGATCTTGCAAGAGCTCCGTCCACCTCTGGAAGAGCCCCTGGGCAGTGTTCACGGCTTTCTGCACCTCCCTGTGCAGGAGGAGAGTGAAGAGAAGCCAAGAACCATCATCAGCTGCCCTGCAGCAGTGACACTGGGCCAGCCCCCTGTCCAGCAGGGCAGGGATGCCACAGCTGCCTCCCAAACATCCTGCCCTCCAGCAACGTCATGTTTATTTTGTAAAATAAGGATTTGCCCTRTACCTTGCTGAAGCATGAAGTCCCTCATGGAGGGACCTATTTCTTCAGGGGAAGCTGCTGAGTGTCACCCAGGGAAGCCAGGGCAGAGGGTATGAACAAGGCAGCTCTTTGACAATCCATGCTTTGCATTCCTCTCCCAACACTTTTCCTCTCAAGGYCCTTAACTGCCCAGGTAAGATACCCCAAGGGCACACAGAGTTACAGGARCTGTCCCCACACCACAGCCAGGCAGATTGTTGAGTGCAGCACTGTTTATTTTAATTCAGCATTTTAAAAAATACACAGCCCTACTGTGCTGGCTTAGGAAACACAGGTTTTTTCTGCTGCTCTAAGCTCTTTTGGAGATGAGTGCATTCACAGCAGGGGAAGGCATTGCTGACAGCTCTGGTTTGGGGCAAGCAGGTTTGTAAATTTGGGCCACAGACTCTCAGGGTGGTTATAAATGCTGCAGTCCTGAGGTGTGAGCTGCTCCCTCAGGTTCACAGGGAGCTGGGATTAGAAAGGGATACAGTGCAGACTGTGGGGGTGTCCAAGGAGGCCACCATGAGCCTGCACACAGCAGTCAGATGTTTCACCCCAGTGAAGGAAAGCAGGACAGATGAGCTGTGGTGCCAGGACTGCAGCTCTCTAAGTCCCACAGGGCCTGAAGAGCTGCAGTTGCTGTCTAAGCTGCAGTTTCTCAGCACTGTGATGTGTGTCCCTCCTCTCCTCACACACCTACAGCTCTGAGTCTGCCACGCTGAGTGCCCTGAAGTCAGCAGCCTGCACTGAGGACCTGGAAAACTTCATTCCCTCCCGTACTTGTCAGCACAAGCTTTGGCTTTGTTTGTTTGCTTTTTTTCATCTGAACACACTTGTGGAAGTCCCCAGCAGCAAGAAGGTAAAGCAGAGCTGGATGTTGTCTGATGGGGAGGAGTTACAGACACCAGGAAAGCCAAGGAACAGCAACTCTGGTGGCTACAGCACCAGCAGCCCCTCTGACCTGCCAGGTAATAATTAACTCTGGGAGCGGCAGCACAGCCCCTTTYCCCTCCCTGCCCTTCCCTGCACGCTGCGGGAACATCTCTGGAAAGTTTGACAGGACGTTTGCTCCCCACCCATGGCGACGACTCCCACACTTTCCTCTCAGCACGAGTTCAGCCTGGGAGAGRGATTCACTTTCCCTGGCTGCACCAGTCTCCCTTCCCACACTTGTTGTTCTCACATGGCTCTCCCAAACACCCCACCAGGACCCCTCTGCTGCTCCTCAGGGCTGCCTCGCTGTGACACAGGGCACAAGACCAGCCCCCAGCACAAGCTGAAGGTGGCCCCAGGGCAGCGTTTAGTGACTGAGATRGGTTTGGAATGTCTCCAGAAACTCCACGACCTCCCTGGGCAGCGCTTTCCAGTGCTCTGCCACCCTCACTGTAAAGAAGTTCTTCCTCACGTTCAGGTGGAACTTCTTGTGTTTTAGTTTATGGCCATTGCTCCTCGTCCTGTTGCTGCAAAGGGTCTGGCCCCATCCTCCTCACACCCCTCAGAGATATTTATATGCATTGATGAGATCCTCTCTCAGTCTTCTCTGGACCAAACAGGCCCAGCTCCTCCAGTCTCTCCTCACCAGAGACATCCTCCAGACCCCAAATCATCTTTGTGGCCTCCACTGGACCCTCTCCAGTAGCTCCAACAGAGCTCCTTTCACCCTATTATTGACCATTTTCCTTTGGTCCCCTTTAGCAGCTATTTCCCTGCGTTCAGGCTCTTCTCTGCAGGCTTCCTCTCATGGCCATTGTTTGTCCCATAGCTCGGTCCCTGCTCCTCTCCACCTTTCCCCACGCTCACCCCGGCCTCCAGCCGCGATCCCCCAGCCCCGCTCTGCCCACCGTCCCCAAGCCGCACCTGCAGCCAAGGCCGGGGGGCCCTCACACAGCCCGGGGAGGCCCGGCCGCGGCCCGGCACCTGCCCGCCTCACCCCAGCGCCACCCGCGCCGGGCCGCCWCCGCCAGACAGGCCCCGGAGCCCGCGCTCAGCCCCTCAGCAGCCCGGGGGGGCCTGGCCGCCATTTTCCCCCCCACAGACCCCCGCCCGCTGCTCGGCCCCCGCTCCGCGGGCCTCCCGCGCTGCGGGGCGACCGTGCCCGTCCCCTCCCCGCCAGGACGCGGCCCCGGCCCGTTGCGCGTCTCTCTCCCCGTGCCCCGGGGCCCGCCGAGCGCGGCGCTCACCCCTTCACCACGAAGAAGGGGTCCTCCATCGACATGGCGCTGCCGCCGCCTCACGCCACGGCCGCCGCCAGGCCACGCCCCCTCCATCGAGCCACGCCCACCAACAACGCCCTCTGCCGGCCACGCCCCCGTCGTGTGCCGGGAGGGGGCGTGTCCTGGTGACGTCATCCCACCATGGCGGCGGCGGGGATTTTGTGTCGGGGTGCGCTGCGGGATCCGGGCGCTGTCCCGGCTCTTCCAGGGGAGCTCCTGCAGCTCTTCCCGCAGCCCGGCGTCCCTGTCACCCATAGGATCACACACAGGATGGGACAGGTCGGAAGGGAGCACAGCGGGTCACCTGGTGCCACCTCCCTTCTCATCGCAGAGCACATGGCCCAGGATTGTGTCCAGACGGRTCTGGGATATTTCCAGTGAGGGAGACTCCGCGACCTCTCTGGGCAATCTGTGCCACTCGTACARTGAAGAAGTTCTTCCCTGTATTCAGGTGGAACGTCCTGTACATCGGTTCCTCCTGCCTCGTGCGTCCCGTGTCCTGGTGGTCGGCACCACCCAGCAGAGTCTGGCTCCATYTTCTTGGCACCCCTTCTTTAGAGCCCAGAGCTGCACACAGCACTCCAAATGTGGTCTCAACAGGGCTGAATAGAGATGCAGGATCGCTGATCCCAGAGCCCTGCTCTCTGCAGCCCTATAATGACGGAGGTGGTTACATCTTCCCATGTAATGCCTTTCCACAATGGTCCACAGCCCTTAGCACCRCTGTGCCAGCAGCAAGACCATGCAGAAGGTGGTGTGTGTCCTATTCCTTGTGTTACGTGGATTAAAGATACTGTTCTTTTATTTTGGAGAACTGAAAGCAGCCTTCTCAGTGAAGAGAGGAAGTGAGGCAAGGCATTCAAGCACCATCTCCTCACACACCTGCAGTTAGAAGCAGTGTTGTTCATGTCAGACTCTTCCGTGTGCTTTATGCCAAACCCAGGACAGTAAACTCTTGCCCTCTCACAGGATATGCACCCTTTAAAATCTCATATAAACCAGCCAGCTGGCCTCCTTCACCCAGATTCATGGACCAAAACMCAACCCTTTGGCACAGTGGGATTGTGTCCCTGCCACAGGGTCCCCAGCAGGAGTGGCTCAGCCAGGCTGTGTTCCCAGCCGGGGTGGGAAGAAGCAGGAGGGAGCGACAGGCAGTCTGCTCGGCTCCTGCTGCCCTTCCTGCCCCGGGGAGGCACAGGCACTGCTTCCTTCCTCCTGCCTTSTGCGGGGTGAGAACAGCCCTGTGTCGCTTGGAGGCTGTCCATCCCCGGGTGAGGATCCCTCATTCCCACCTCTCCTAAATCTCTGGGTTCTTTAATAGCTGAGCAAGGGCAGCCCTGGCCTTGCAGCAGCTGGCAGGAGGGGGATGATGCCTGCAGAGCTTTGGGAGATGTTCCCATCCACATACACACAGCAGAGGGATGTCCCTGCCTTCCTCCCACGTGGGTTGGTTTTGCAGAGGCTTGGCCAGGAGGAATCCCCCAAATTTTAACCGAAGAGCACATCCTGGCCTGCGCTTCCCGAAGCTGGCAGTGGTCCAGCATCCCGAACAAAGGCAGGGAAGGGGCACAAACCCCATGGGCAGAGATGCCTCCTCAGCATGGGAACGGGATACCCAGCTTTTGCAATCCCAGCAGCTTTCCTCACGCGCACCCTGGGGTGGGAAGGCTGTGGCACACGTTGAACCGGTTTCTGCAGCTCTTGGGGTGAGAAATCCACCTCCTGCTCCGGCCAGCCCCACGCCAGGAGTGGTGCAACAGGTGGCAGCTTTAGGGCTGGCATTTGCYGGCCCTTCCTTGCTGAATTTGGGATGACTTTCCCACGCCAGCAGGATTTGGGGCGTCCCTGCCAAACGTGTGCTTAGCATGGGAGGTTCCCTCCARGAACAAACAGAGTTCCAAGGAGTCGCTGGTCCAGTTTGTCTGTCCCTGTCCCACGAAGACCTTGTGCTCCCCAAAACCTCATGATCCTCCTGTGACTTCCACCTGTGCCTGAAACCTTCRCTGYGCKGGGAGTGGAAAAGGGAAAATGTCCYGTAGCCTCTTGGAGTTACTASCCAGGAATTTCAGAAATMCTTCAATAAAYTATGTGAMMSYTTWWTCMMYTYYTTSRAAAWKKTTTTTTTTTTTACAGAATCAYAGAACCACTGAGGTTGGAAAATACCTAAGATTGTTGARTCCATTTGTGAAAAAGAGTAAAGCTTCACAGAGCTGTTGAGGGCTGAAAATAAGAAGTTTTACCGAAATCTAGGGAAGTTGTAAACTTTCAAGGGATAGAAGAAACAGCCTGGTCTTCRATGCTAGAAATTAATTTACATAATGTAGTAAATAATTTAGATTTTCACCTGAGAGCCACTCCAACCATGCTGCAGTTTGTATTTTTTAGAACGRGGCTGTATTTTGCTGTTCCATATGGGAAGCTCTGATTTGGGGCTTGGAGGCAGCGAGGAGTTTTTTGGGAGCTCTTCGGCGTGCTCAGCTAAGCGATTCCTGCTGGGAGAGGAGCGCTGGGTGCAGAGCACACAGCTGCAGAACTGGTCAGGAAAGATCTGATGAAACATTTCTGCACCGTGAAAAGTGCCAGCTCATCAGAATCCCAGCTGTCTGCAGGGAAGAGCTGGGCTCCCTGGAACTTTTATCAGGAAAATCTTTGTGGCATGTGTGTACATGCATGGGGGGGTGTGTGTGATCTCATACTAGCTTGGTGCAAAGAATGTGCATTTGGTCTGGAAGAGGTGCCTTTTCTTCTCAGGGAAAAGCTGGATTGGTTTGAATTTGGATTTATAAAAACGAAGGGGACTTTCCCCTCCCCACCCCTGAAAAGGTTTTACAGCTAAAGGGAGAAGCCATAGAGGCTTTCGGATGCTTTGGTGGTTTTCCTCCTCTTTTTCRTTTTTAGTGATAGTTGAAAATTTTCAGTGGTGGTTTTAAGAGGATTAAGGCAGGGATGACGAAACAAATCACTGGTCTGGAGTTAAATATTCAGCGTTCTGGTGATTAAAACGGGGAAATGAAATGGAGGAAAGGCAGCATTGCTTTCTGCAGGATGAGTCCCTGGGACTGCCTGCCATGGGATGCCAGGGATGCTGAGATCTCACATGGATCCAAAAAGAGACTGTTAAATTGCAGAAGCAGTGAGGTGCTGGACTGCCAGAGCCCTTGTTATAGGTGAAATTAGAAGGAACTTTTCCCAGGCAGCCTTTAAACCCTAAAAACTTCCTCATTATCCCTGTGTCCATGGATGTACTCTCTGAGCTCCAGGCTCCTCACAAACCATGAGAGGGACAAGGTGGTCAAAGGAAGGGCCTTTCCAGAGGGAAGGGGCAGAGATSATCAGGAAGGGAGGCAGTCAGCGCCTGCTGGCAGGCACAGATGTTTCATTTCGCAGTTTTCCTTGGTGGGAGGAGGGATTTGACACGGAGAGGATCTGCTGTGCCCTTGCAGAGGATCTGCTCTGTCCTTGCTGCTCTCAGCGGTGGCTGCTACTCTGTGGTGTGATTTTCTGGCAAGTCCCAAGGTCCCCGGTCCCCCTGGGGGACCTGGAAAGAAGCGGGAAGCAGAGCAGGCAGCTCCGTGGCTCGGGAGCATCCCTGTGCCGCCTCCCCACCCCGCCCGAGCGGGAAGCAGTCGCAGCGAGGACACATCTGCACTCTGGGACTGCGGTTGTCATTTGCCCCATGGCTACAAGGAAGGTGACATTGAGATACAGGGAGAGGGGGGAAAAATAATTAGGCTGAGCCTCCTTTGGGCAGGCRGAGTGCCCTGCGGACTGTGCCTGGCTCCGTGCGGAGTTCCCGGGATTAATTGGAGTTGTTTAGCCCCAGTCACCGAGGCTGCTGCCTGCTTTAGCTCAGAGTTTGCTGGGGAGCAGAAAAGCAGTGAAAAACATGGGCTTTGCTGGGCTGCATCCCTGGGCTCTCCTGATTCTTTATGCCCTGGACACAAGGCAGCCTCTGGAAGTGGCACAGGACCCACTGCAGGCATATCAGAGAGGGAAAAAAAAAAAACATACAGGAAGGTGAACTACAATAGAAGGGTTGTCTGATAGGAAACCCCAGACAAATAAATGCATTTTTTTTCCCAGGAAACCCAAACGAGTTCCATAACCCACTGAAAGATGTGGGGTCACATTTTTTCCAAGGGAAACAGCTGCCTGAAGAAGCTGATAGCTGGGAGTGGGTTTTTTTTCCCCTCCTCTTTGTGTTTGGAGAGGCTGCTGGAGGAGTAGCAGGATATCTGATGGGCAGAGGGACAGGTCACTGTTCTCCAGGGGAGGAGAGGGAAATCCCAAGCCAGGTACTGTGAGGGAGGGAAGGGAAATTTTATATCATTTGTGTAGGGGGAGAAGGGGGGAATCCCAGATCACTGGTGAAAAAAAAAAAAAAAAGCATAGGAGAGAGTTCTGCCTACCTGGGATATCAGCACTATAATCTCTGCCATGGGAAGGGGGGTTTAACCCTGGAAAACCCCTTTGCTTTCTAGTACATGGCAGTGCTACAGGCTCACASCTCACTGTGGTTTTGGGGCGGGTGTCACAGCGCTCTCAGAAGCCCARGGAGCTGCTTCCTCTCCTTTGGGTTTAGGTCTGTATTGATTTGTTTGTATTTGTTTCACTTGTGTTTGGCTTTCATTCATCAGCGATTAGTGTTTGGCTCTCTGGGCTGTGTTTTGGGACGTTTCCCAGCTCTTCTGACCTTATCTCCAAGCAAGGATRAAGCAGAGCAGTTGGGAACCCTGGGGGATTAGCTACCAATATCCGATTGTGGCAGGTCCAGACTGCATCCATGTGAATCATTGATTTTTCTGGGAAAAAAACCCAACCCCAGACAACCTTCCTCCTCTTCCTCCTGAGCTCCACATGGGTGCCTCACAATTGAGATGTTTATTCCCATCCAGAAATGAACTCGAGCTGTGGATAGATTCCCATTTGGAAATGTTCCTCCCTGTCCTCTCGTTTACGTCAGCGATCACTGGGGATGTGCCTGGGTCTCCCTGGGGCTTTGGCTGTCCTGAAGTTCTGTTTTTGCTTCAGGCAGCTGTTGATGCGAAGGCTTTTGCCTCAGCACCGCTGCTGGTGAGGGTTTTTYGGTTGAGTTGTTCCCATCCTCCTCTCGGGGAGGGTCTAACTCATGAAGCTGGGTCCAAATAGAAGAGAGAGGTGTCAGTACACTGCGGTGGCACTGGGACAGCYGGTGATGGATGCACACAGCGTGTGCTTTGAGGAGACCCTAATTTCACCGTCCATCCTAGCTGGAGGGTCTTCCACCTCTTTCCTGCATCTGGCTTCCCCCTGGGGCCTGGGCCGCACATTTGGTGACAGCGAGGAGCTGGCGGGGGGGCAGAGGAGGGGGACAGAGGCGGGGGACAGGCGCCGCTGTGGGAACAGGATCTCGCTAACCACATCCTCATCCCGCGGCCGCAGGTCGGGGTGGCCGTGCTGGGAGCCAGATGGCCGTGCCGGGACGGGATGGGGCGCAGCCAGGCTCGGGGGGCCGGCAGAGCCCCGGTGCTGCCGGAGCTGGGGCTGCCGCAGCATCCCCCGCCGCTCCCGGCCGAGACGCCACCGCACGAATCCCCGACGAGCATCCCGGCGCCGACCTCCTCTGCTGGGCGKCGAGGGCGGATTGAAACGCCTCCAAAAGAGCCGGTGGTGTGCGCGCAGCCCTCTGCARTTATGAGTTGTACCACAAGCTGCTTCCTCCCTCGAGCTGCTTTTATGTCGCATTGTTTTCCTTTCCAGGTGGGCCTCCGGGGCGGCCCCCTCGCCACCGCTCCGGCCACAGCTCTGCTGGCAGAGAGGCCACCTTTGTCTGCCAGCCAGCCCGGCCGCCCCCTTCCTCCTCCTCCTGCTGCTGCTGCTGCTGCTGCTGCTGCCAGAGCTATTTCGGGAAACAGCAGCTGAGCCGGAGGATTGTTAATTGTTCGTCAAACCCCTTCCAACCCCGTTGGATCACATGAGGAGATTAGAGCGCCCGGTCACACCCTTTCCCTCCGCCTCCTTCTGCTGTATCCCCCCCTGACCCGCAGGGCAATGTCCCTTCGGCGGGCAGATGGAAGGAGCAGGAGTGGGTGCACCCAGCTCTCCGCCGTGCGAGGCTCCCACGCAGTTCCCGGCTCCGGGAATCACGGCGATGCCGAGCCGCGGCCAYCGGGAGATCGCCGTGCTCGGAGCGCAGCCCCGGCGGGGTCACCGCAGGAGCCCGGGGCAGGCACAAGGAAGGCAGACAAAGCCAACCCCAGCCGCTGACCTCAGAAGCTGCCATGTGACTGCCTCAAAGTTACTAAAGCATGACATCAGCCTGGGAGGGAGCGGTAGGCTGCCACCAAAATACTGCCTGGCTTCAACCGGCTGCCTCTGCCCGTGCTGCTGCTCCTGCTCCCCTGCCTCTCTCCTCCGTGGATCCCCCCGAGCCATGGCAAACCATCACCCCGTCTCTGCAAAGGGCACAGGGAGCAGGCAGATGTCGAGGCAGGGCTTCGGTGTCCTAGGAATAACGTGCTGATGGCTGTGCCTGACGCCAGGCGTGGTGTTGGTGGGTGAAACTCRTGGTGCTGGGTACAAGCTCTACTGCTGGATGTTCTGCACCTCTGCTCCTCCCTGCTGTGCTCTGTCTGAGCACTGAGAGGGATGAGGGGTCACTCAGTCTCCATCCCCATCCTGCTAATCCCTGGCCAGAGCAGGGACAGGCTGCTGGCCTCTCTATTCCCAGGCAGGGGAGCAGCCAGAGAGAAGTGTGCCTCATGCCATCAGGGTGAGGTGGTGAGCGGCAGAACAGGTCAGTCTGCTCGGATCCAGGCATCTTCACCCCACAGAGCTCCCACGCTGTGCCTCCTCCACCCGCCTTGGGCTTTTCCCAGCTGGTGTCATGACTTTGCACTGCTGCTTTTTGTCCCTGAGCTGGGATATGCCCAGCTGAGARGTATCAAATCTGACTTTCTGACCCAGGATACCTCTGCTGAAGATGCAAGTGCCCAGATCCTGCGAACATCAGTCCTGGAGCTGGCGGTGCATTTCCCAGGGGCGCAGCCAATGCTGTGCCACCGAGGGGACGCTGGTGGTGGTGGGCAGACGTGCTGGCTGTGTGTGAAGAGCCGTGACTGCAGCCCCAGGCATGCGAGCCCAGACCTGCCCTGGCTGGTTAGGCTGACCCGAGGGCTTAGGACAGGGTGTTGCTGGCCCTCCGAGGTGCGGGGAGCAGGTTTGGCGGGTCTGGAAACCCTGGGTTCCCACCGCTGGAGCTCGCGTCCCTCCGGCCTCCCACGCCGGGTGTGGAGGGGACAGCCCYGCTCCCTGCGGCCAGGAGAGGCTCTCCCTGCTGTGGGCTGAGCTGGGACCTTCTGCCTGTGGGACTTTTTGTCTGTGGGGGAAGCTGGGCCAGGCTGTTTTGGCTGTGTGGCTGAGCGTGCCCCAGTCTGGTCATTCCAGARGGAGCACGGCAGGTTTGGTGGAGGAGGGAGGGGTGGGCATTTTGAGATGTCAACACCCAGGCTGACATGCTGTTGTGTCCGACACCCAGAGAGTGGCATTTGAGGTTTTCCATCTGTGTTTGACCAGGAGGAAAACATACATTTGTCCTGAGCGTGGGTTTGTTGGTTTTTGGTTTTTTTTTTTTTTTGGAGAAGGTTCTTGCTATGTCAACTATGCGTTGGTGTGGCCTCATCTTCGCCTATTTTTTGTTACCTCTGTGACCAGCCACCCTTTTGTCCTTCCAGAAAGCCAGGACATGCTGACAGGTCCTGCCAACAAAACATCATGACAGCCTGTGGCTTTCCTTTGGGGGGGTCTGTGGATTCATCCCCTGGGAAAAAAGGGATGGAAGCAAGTTGTTATGTGTCAGATGGGAGTGAAAACTGATACTCTGGGGCAGCACACTGCACTTCCTTAATTTTAGGCCCTTTCACTTCTTTTCTGCTTGCAAATGGTGGTTAGTCCTTGGTGGAAGGAGGAGGGTCTACACTCCAAGCTCTGAAACACCCTCCAAAGCTTTCTTTGAGGCTTCCCTGGTGCCTGGAGCTTTCTGAGGGGGACTGTGTTGTCCCCTGTGTCCCCCAGTCACCTGGCTGATCCTGCCACCAGCTTTCGCAGCTACAGACAAGTGAAGTTTCAGTTCCCAGGCAAGGTGCTCCAGTTTGGCATGGTCTCCATCACTGCCCTGTTTGTYCTCCCCTGGAGCCCTTCCCAACCTTGGTGTGGACCTTCCTCTCTGCCCTGGGCTTTCTGTGACCTTCACTGCYGGACCCCTGGAGCAGAATTCTGCCTGGCAGCTGGGCAAGCACGGCTTTCTGCTGCACGTCAGGGCAGATTTTCTTCGAAATCCTCAAAGACACACTTCGCCTTCCAGCCAACACCACCGCCGGCTCCTTCTCTAACACGATAAGATACCAGAGAACGGGCTGAAATTGTGAGAAAYGTCCCCAACCTGACAAAACGGAAGCTGAGCTCGGTTTGATTCGCTTTGTTCGGTTTTGGTTGGGCTTTTTTTTCTTTTCTTCTCTCCCCAAGGAGCGTTTCCATCGCTTTGGGGCGCAGCGGGCCGGGGGTGCCGTGGTGGGCCCCACCGCTCTCGGCGCGCTGGCGTTGCCGCTTTAAGAGCCCTCTCCGCGGGGCGAGCTTTCGAACGCGCTGCCCTGCGCCGCCATTGGCCGGAGCGCGCGCGCGGGGGCCAGCCGGCGGTTGGAGCGGCCGGCGGCGCGCCCTGATTGGCCGAGGCGGGGGCGGTATAAAAGGAGGGCGGGCGCGTGGGCTCGCTCAGTCTGCGGCGCGAAGGGGAGGCGTGTGGAGCTGGGGTGAGGCGCCGATTCCGCTTGGCCCGGAGCGTATTTTTATTATTTTTTTAAAATTTTATTTCTTCCTCCCCCTTCGCCCACCGGGTTTTCCTCATGGAGTTCAAGTTGGAGGCGCACCGCATCGTCAGCATCTCGCTAGGCAAGATCTACAGCGCGCGGGGCCAGCGCGGCGGCCTGAAGCTGCACAAGAACCTCCTGGTGTCGCTGGTGCTGCGCAGCGCCCGACAGGTCTACCTGAGCGAGCCGGGCTGCCCGCCCGAGCCGCCCCCCGCGGCCGCCGGCCACCCCGAGGAGGAGCCGCCGCCGSCTCGCACCGCCGCCTGGGCGGCCGAGGAGCCGCCGCCGCCCCCGCAGGACGAGGCGGAGAGGGACTGCCAGGGCCCCCGGCCGCGGCGCTGTTGCTGCGGCGAGAACCGCGGGGGCTGCGCCGGGGCCTCCCCGCCGCCGCACTGCCCCCGCAAGCGGAGCGCCGGAGAGCGCGGCCAGGCGGGCTCCCCGGTGAAGAAGCCCCGCCGCGAGGAAGAGGAGCCGCCGCCGCTGCCGCCACCACCGCCGCCCTCGCCGCCGGGCGAGCAGGAGGACATGGAGACGAGCAACGTGGCCAGCCTCATCAGCATCTTCGGCTCCAGCTTCTCGGGACTGCTCAGCAAGGAGCCCAAGGGCCGCCGGCGSCCGCCTCTGGACGGCGGCGAGGCGGCGGCGGGCACGGCGCCCGCCGAGGCGGCGGCCGAGCCGGGACAGATCTGCTGCGACGAGCCGGTGCTGCGGACCCTCAACCCCTGGAGCACGGCCATCGTGGCCTTCTGATGTCCCGGCCGCAGAGACTGGCTCCCCGCCGCGGGCTGGGGGGCCCGGAGGTGACACCCACCGAGCGCCGCGGGGCTCCGGCGCCGACCAGACCCGGCCCCTTGCGCCGCCGCACGGGAGGGACSGCGGGGCAGCAGCGGCGGCGGCGCTTCCCCGTTCCCCGCCGGGTCCCGGCGGCCGCCACCCGCCCTGGGAGCGCCCCCGGCCCTGCCCTCCCGGA
>QVAJ01000113.1:1718169-1743780 GCA_003546035.1 Mixornis gularis | reverse complement strand
GGGCTGCCTCTCCTGAGGTCTTTCCCTGCCTGGGGAGCCCGGGGACACCACAGCAGCCCTGGAGGGAAGCTTTGCCAAAGGCTAAACCCCAAGAGAGGAGTTTTTTGGAGAGGAGGGATGGGGGAGTGCTGTGGCACAGTGCTGCGTGCTTAGATGATAGTCCCAAAGGCTGAGGAGAGGCATTCCTGGATCTCCCGTGCTGCTGCTGTGGGGCTTGCATCTGTCTCCAATTGCTTGCTGGCAATGCTCTGCCAATATGTATTTAGCGTGGGTGGGGGGACCCCCCTCCCCAGTCCCCGGCTGGTTTGGGAATTCCTGCAGGGGAGCAGGGAGAGGCTTCGTGTTTTCCTGGGCTGGGTGGTCCAACCCAGGGGGAGGGGGAAGGCGGTGGAGGTTGCTGGCAGGGCTGAGGCTCATGGAAAACTCCCGGGCTTCTTCCAAGGAGGATCCTTTGAGAGGCTGGAGTGGGGCAGGGAGAGGGGTCGGCACCGTGAGGGGACG
Organism: Mixornis gularis; assembly: GCA_003546035.1. Classification (NCBI taxonomy): domain Eukaryota; kingdom Metazoa; phylum Chordata; class Aves; order Passeriformes; family Timaliidae; genus Mixornis; species Mixornis gularis. The sequence continues at coordinate 1,743,279 of QVAJ01000113.1, read as the reverse complement.
GCTGGAGTGGGGAGAAGCTGGCTGGAAGGTGCCCAGAGCTGCCTTGGCAAGGAGGAAACCCAATGGAAAAGAGTTATTCCAGGCTAGCACGGTTCCCGGGGGCAGGGTCAGGGCCAGGCGAGCACCGGGATGAGCGACAAACACAAACAACTCCCTTCTCCCGGTCTTCTGGTTGTGATTTCTGCTCCCGACATGCAAACCCTGAGGGGCCCCCCTCCCCTCCCTCCTTCTCCCCAGCTGGGCGAGGGCTGGCCTGGCCGCCTAATGAAATGCAGAGCTGCTTGGGAGAGCAGGGGGGGRAAAAAAAAGGCTCTGTTTGAGGTTTTGTGCCTCTGGTTTCCTCTGGCCCTCTCTCCCAGCGGGGTGATTTATTGGTGATGGAGCCTGGGGAGAGGGGGAGGGAAGGGCTTAGAGCTGCAGGCAAATAGTCATCGTTTATTTCCCAAGCACTCACGCGAGGCAAAGGGAAAAAGGGGAGGAGAGGGAGGTAGACTGCCTGGGCAGGGGCTCAGGAGCATCATTTACTGGAGCTGAGCTCTCCCGAGTTGCTCTGAGGCGGTGTTTGAGCACTTTGCACACCAAAGGGCTGGCTTTGAGGTGGATGCCCTCTCCCTCTACCCCAATTCTCCYACTTTCCCTCTCTCCTCTCCTCCCTCCCAGGCAGTGGGGCGCCGTGAGCTGTCTGCAGGCATCTGGGCTGGTTCTCATGGCCCAGCTCTCGCGCCTCTGGTGCAGCCGGGGGCGGGGACACCTCATCCTTTTCCCCTGTCCTGCAGCCACAGCCAAGGAGGCCAGCCAGACCTTTCCCAGGCTGGCAGAGAAGCAGAGATCCCGCTTGTGACTGACCTGTTTTCGGGCACCTGCATGCCCCAAAAGTGACATGCTGTGACCTGCCTGGCTGCAGACGCAGGCAGCTACCCCGGCTCAGACCAGCCCTACACTTTAAGCCAGGCTTTGTGCTGCAGCACTGCCAGCAGCGAGCTGTCCCTGTCCCGTGGGATGCTCCGTGTGCTGCTGCGTTGCAGGGTGACCTCCTGCTCGGGAGAAGCAGCCAGGGCTGTCTGTTTTCATGCTCGCTGCTCTGCTCGGGAACGAATGCGGTTTCCTAGGGGGAAGGTCTCCTCCTCCTCCTCCTCCTCCTCGCCTCTGCTGACAGCGTCTGACCTCAGCTGTCGTCCCTGGCGGTGCAGGGGATTAATCTGAGCCTCGGGACAGGTTGAGGCATGTCCAAGGCGGAGGAGAGCTTCATGCGTACAGACACAGAGGAAGGAACAAAAACAATTCCCAGGGAAATATTTTCCTACTGCTTTTCCTGGCAGCGAGCRGAGCGGGAGGAAAAGACCTTGCTTTAAATTGCTTGCAGGAGAACTCCAGCCGGGGATCGGCTTTCCCTCGGCCTCCCGCACCCCGCGAAGCTCAGCCCCCACCCCAGACCCACACGGGGATGGCACGAAGGGTGCTCAGCCCCCACGAGGTGCCGCTCAGCATCCCGGGCTGTGCTCAGCCAAGGATTGCCTCCGACTCCCGCTGCCCGCCGAGCTCCGGCTGCGCGGAGCCAACCCGGCACGTTTGGAAAGCGAGGGGAAGGAACCTCCCCAGCGCGGAGCTGCGGCGGGGTCCGCTGGTGGACTCTGCCCTTTGCCTGCTCTGGCCGCCCTCCTCCTCCTCCTCCTCCTCCTTGTGCGCTGTTTGCTTTGGCACGCCGCAGCCTCCACCCTGCCAGCGGAGCCCGGCGGTCCCGGGTCAGGCGGAGCGGAGGGAAGCCAGAGGCGCGGGGGATGGAGAGCGGGGAGGGAAATGGAGAAGCAGACGGGCTGCCCGGGCGGATGGGACACGCCGGCCCTGCTGCGAAGGGCAGGAAGGACACGGCTCGCTCGGAAATCTGGGTGGGCTGGGAGAGGCAGGAAAGGGGGGAGAGAGCAGGAAGCAGGGAGCATGGCCGCGGTGGGTGGGATGCAGAGGTGGGAGCCCCAGTGCCACCCCAGGCTTGGTCTGTGCTAGTCCTTAGCCCCGGGCTGGGGGATGTGGCGTGCTGTCATGCCTTGCTCCCTTCCCGGAACCAGCAGGGGATGCTGGCAGTGTGGCATGGCACAGCGGATCCCTGCCCCCGGCGCTGTCCCTCGTGGGTCCCCAGTCCCAGCTGGGGCATGGCTGGAGCATAACCAGGAAAAAACAGGGAGGAAGTGGCTGTTTCAGCCGTGCCCCGCTCAGTGGCTCAGATTTATTCCTGCTAACCTGGGCATCGAGCAGTGCAGGCAGGTGGTGGTTCTCCATCCCAGCTGCTTCCACCCACCATAGCTGTGTGTTGGTGGAAGTGCCATGGCAGGAGCCAGGGCAGGATGCAGGTTTGCCCCCCAGGCACGGTGCTGAGGGCACCAAGTATCCCTGCTTTGCCTCGCTGGGTGGAAGGAGGCTSTGGGAGCGGTGCAGTGCTCTATCTCCATGGCAATGGGACTGCTGGTTTTTGAGGCAGGAGGAACTGATGTGGTTCTCGCCCCAGAACTGGCCCAGGGCAGTGTTTTACAGCAGAGTGCAACATCAACAAGCATCTACAGTCCTGTGGGAATGGCCCACTTGTGAGGGGCAATGGGATACCCTCACCTCCCTGGGAGCCCCAGCCCAGGGCTGAGTGGATGGAAAACCCTCAGGACAAAGGGTGTGGGGAGGGCAGAGCTGGTCACTGCCCGTTTGCAGCCTTGTGTGCTCGGGTGGGAACATTTGGCCCCCGTGAGCCCTTGCCATGGTGGGGAGGCTGGGAGGAGCCGCATCCGGAGGAAGGCACAACTCCCATGGGAGGGCAGGAGGGACGGAAGGACGGGCAGGGGAGGGAACCGGGACTTCTCTTCCTGTCCTTTGGAACAGGTTTCCCAGAGAAGCTGTGGAGGTGTCCCAGGCCAGGTTGGATGGGGCTTGGAGCAACCTGGGATAGAGGAAAACATCCCTGCACGTGGCAGGAGGATTGGATCTTTTAAAGTCCCTTCCAGCCYCAACTGTTCTAGGATTCCCTCCTCTGTGGTGTGGCATGGCTGGCCAGGGAGAGTTGCAAAAACTCTCTGTGGTGTTTTCAAGCAGGGATTTAGCCTGTGCCACACTCACCTGCCCAGCTCTGGCACCCAGCAAGGGCAGCACCCASCACCCTGCAGCCTGTGCTGCTTCCTTCACTGCCGTGTCCCTGCCCTGCTTGGCTGTTCATGGAAAGCAAATGTCAGCAGGATGTAAACACTGGGTGAAGGAGGGAGCTGGGTATAAACCCCACTGGATATTCATGGTGTTGTTCTCCCATCCCTTCTGGGAGCGTGGCTCTGTCCTTAGAGGACAGCACTGGTGACACGGTTGCAGTTTGTATTTCTCCCGGCCTTGTCCTTGTTGTGGTTCTCCAGGTGCATTTTGTGTGAAAGGGCCAATGTGCAGGGAGGTGCCCAGGGTGACACATGCCTCACGCTTGACCTTGTCTCCCTTTGGCCCTGGCAGCGCTCCCTGCGCCGGGCTCACCGAAATTCCTTTCCTGGAAACAGCAAAGGAGCGAGCGTTTGCCTTCAGCTCAGGAGAGTGTGACGTGATGTCCCTGGTCAGTGGCCAGCTGGGGAGGGACCAGCCACGCTGGGCTCACAGCAGCGCCACAGGGCTGGCTGTTGTTGTGACAGCACCAGGAGACTCTTCTCAGGGGAGGCTCATGTCCAGGCAGGAGGGAAAGCTGTTAAAAATAAACAGGGTGACAAGGAGCCACCTCTGGTGTCCCCGCACTCCTCCCTGGGGAAGGGCGAGTGGCGGTGCTGCCTGGAGAGCCGAGCACAGAGCCGGGCTGTGATCTCATCCYTGCCATGCTGGCAAGGTCAGTCCCCTCCCAGGTCACCCCAGTGCCTCGCTCTCCCGGCCACAGCCCGCTCCTTCCCTCTCAGCTCCCGAGGGAAGCCCAGCAGTCCCGGGTTTGTGCCCCTGGCAGTCTCTGGAGCCGCAGAGCCCCCTGTGCACAGCCGGCTGTGTCTCCTCCGGGTGTGGAGAGGCTCCGGAGCGCCGGGGGCGGCGGGAGCTTGGCCCTGTGCTCAGCCGTGCCTCCCTCTTTTCCGAGCACAGCCTGGGGGGAAGCAGCCGCTTGGCAAAATCATCCGGAGCATCCCCCCGCGGCTCCTGCCCGCCCGGCCGCGCGTCGCTTCGTGTTAGATCAGGAGTGGAGGAGGCTGCGGTGACCTTGGGAGATGCTGCGTGGCTCTCCAGCCAGCCTGCAGATCGCCTGGCAAGGGTTGAGCCAGGCTTTGCCCTGGTGGATCTCAACCCCCATGGGATTAAGTGGCTGTCCTACCCCAGACCTCACCGTTCYGGGGGTTGGTTTGAGGTTCAGGCATCTGGGAGCTCTTAATCTAAAGCAGCGCTGCCCAAACGCAGCTGCATGTGTTCAGGTGAGGGCTTGGTGTCTGTAAGGACACGCTCGGGGCTGGCCCGGCCAGGTGAAATGTGCCTCTGTCATTTCCTGGAGCCGGTGGCCAGCGACTTGTCCCTACAGGTCCCTGTGCCGTGACTCACAGCTCCGGCTCGAGACCAGCACGGAAATCAGGGTGAATTCTTCTGGCCGTGCCGGGGGCAGAAGACTCATCATCCTCTCTCCTGCTTCTCCTCCTCTGCCCTGCCGGTTCCCACGGTGGCAGCCAATGGTGCTTATCTCCGTGGGAACRAGGGCACTGCCCATCCATCATCAGATGTGCTTCAAAGCGCCCGGTTCCTGTGGGAGGGATCAGGGGTGACAGCCTGCTGCCTCTCCAAAAGCTGCGGCCAGCTTGGTGTGCCAGTGGGTGCCAAAGGCTGTGCCCCTGCTCTGGGGACAGGTTTTGTGCCAGAGTCCCCTGGGACAGCTGGGCTCAGCTGTGGCCACCCTGGGATGCAGCTCTGCATGGAAAGAGAGGCTTCAGTGACAAAAAAGTGTCCCCTTTGGGTGTAATCCTTGGTGATGGTGTCCTGCTGGCGCCTGCTAAGCCCTGGCTGAGATGTGGGGGAAACCCAGGACCTAATTGGAAGCAGGTTGTAAATGGAGCCGCTCTCGTTTCCTTTCCTTGTGCAGCAAAGCCCTCTCGTGGAAGTTGGCAGTAGCTTGCCAGGGAAAATCTGGCTGCTGCAATGTGCTGCCTCTTCCCGGGACATGCAGCCTGCTCCCTGTGACTCTGTCCCCTGGGGTGCCGTGGCCCCAGCCTCAGAGGAGGTGGGACAGACCCAAACCTGCCATCGCACCCCTGAAGTGCCCATCTGCATGTCAGCRCTGTGTAACTGCGCTTCATCCCATGGAGATTTCCCAGGTTTTTCCAGGRAGCTGCTGAACCTGCTCCCTTGGCTGTGTTAGGAGATGCTTTGCACCTGGAACCCTAAAAAAAAAGCAACAAAAAAAGCCCCCCAAACCCACCAAAAAAACCCAACAACACTATAAAAAACAAACAATAACAACAACGACAAAAAACAAAACCAAAAAGAAAAAGAGAAACCCACAAAACCCCCCAAACAAACAACCTCGCCTCCCCCAAAAAAAGCCAAAACAAAAAACAACCCCAAACCACAACAACAACAGCCCAACAAAAGCCCCAAAACCGGGGTGGGGAATGGTTGTGACTTTGGCTTTCTTGACACACTTGTCAGGACACCACAGGGCACCCCCAGGCTGTAGCACTCGGCACAGGGATGCTGGGCTGGGACAGTGTGTGGCTGTTCCAGGGCTGGTGCTGCCTGGATCTGCTCCAGACCCCCTGCACGTCCCCAGAGCCTTGGCAGGGAGAATTCCCTGGGGCCAGCAGTGGAGGGTGTYGACTTCTTGTGGGGTGGCCTGACATGAAAGAGGCTCAGAGATGAAGCCAAGCCAAGGTACAGCACAAACACCAGCAACCCCCAACCCTGCTGGGGGAGATGTACTGGCTGGGAGAGGGGAAGACACTGGGATGGGTCCCTGCTCTGCAGCAGCTTCCCTGCCTTCCTCCAGGAGGCAATGGCAATTCACAGAATCACAGAATCRCCAGGTTGGAAGAGACCTCCAAGATCATCGAGTCCAACCCAGCCCCAACACCTCAACTAAACCCTGGCACTGAGTGCCACATCCAGTCTTTCTTTAAACAYATCCAGGGATGGTGACTCCACCACCTCCCTGGGCAGATCATTCCAGTACTTTATYACCCTTYCTGTAAAAAACTTTTTCCTGATATCCAGCCTATATTTCCCTTGGTGCAGCTTGAGACTGTCTCSTTCTGTCAGTTGCTGCCTGGAGAAAGAGACCAACCCCCACCKGAGCACAGCCACCTTTCAGGGAGTTGTAGAGAGTGATAAGGTCACCCCTGAGTCTCTTTTTCTTCAGGCTAAACAACGCCAGCTCCCTCAGTCATTCCTCACAGGGCTTGTGCTCCCAGCCCCTCACCAATTTTTGGAGGTGCAAGGCTCACCAAGAGGGTGGGTATGGACAGGAGGGTGGGTGGGTGGCTTTGTGTTACCCCTGGCAGGGTCCTTGTCCTGTCCCCCGTGGCTCTCCCAAGGTGATGGGTCATTTATTGCACTGTGTCTTGGCTCACCTGGGAGCATCACAGTCATCAGTGGCACCTGGGGGATGGGACATTGCTCTCACCTCTCTTCACCTGGGTCCCAGCTGGTCTCACCTGGGCATCCCACCCACACCCGGTACCAAAAAACCTGCATTTAAGCTCAGCCCAGGGCTCTTTATTCCCTGTTTGGCTCTTTGGGGTAGGTTGGGCTGTTTTGTTCCTCTGGGGCTCCCCTTTGGCCCTGCCTGGTGGGAGTGGGTCTGACTGAAGCAGCATCTCCCCTCCTTGCTCTCCTGCAGCACCCAGGGGAGGGGATATTTCCCCCCTGGGAACCCCTTTGGTGCTGCTGACAGTGGTTGGGTGTTGTTCCACCCCAATCCTGGCTCTGTTATAGCGGTGGGTGAGCAGTGCCTTTGTGTTTTGCAGGCACTGACACCTCCTGACCATTAAACCCCATCAAACCCCAGGAGCTGGGATTTTTCTCTGCACTGCTTAAGCACTTGGTTCCCTTTGTCCTGGCCGAGTTTAATTTCCCCTGTTGGGTATACTTAAGTAATTTTCTTGYACTTTCAGTGATGCAAAAATTGTTATGCTGGCTGCACTTTTTAATTCTCAAATTGCAGAGTTGCCACCTCCTTGCCTGGGGGCTGATGGCAGGCTGTGTAAATATTTAGTGTTTCTGCTCCCCTGGCATCAGCCTCTTGGTTTTCCCAGCCCACCTTCTCTGCGGTTGTCAGCAGGGGCTCGTTCCTCAGGCTCTGGGGGCTGACTTACACCCTGCTGGAGGTGATGGGCACAATATTACTGCTGCATCCGGGTGGGGAGTGGGTGCAGCCCTGTGCTCACGTCTGTGAGGAGCAGAGCACTCCACAGCTTTGCTGTTCCTCCTCGACAGTGGGTGATTTTTGCAGATGGGTCTCTTGGCCGAGGTTTTAGTGGCTTGGTGAAGCTGGTTTTCTGGTGGAATGCAGAAGGGAAGCAGGGCTGGATGTGGACTTGTTTGCCTTGGAGCATCCCCGGTGCCCACCGCGGGCATTTATCCCGAAGCTGTGCGCCTTGGAGATTTCCCCGAGCGCTGCGGAGCTGGAATGTGCATCCTCCGTGGGCAAGCCGGCAGGTGGGGCTCCTGCCCACGGCGAGCTGCTCCAGAGGAGGCCGGAGAGCCGGGCATCCCTGGGCGGGCAGTGCTGGGTGATGCTTCCCCCCTAGAGAGTGCTCCCTTCATTGCACGGGCTTTTTGGTTTGGCCTCCTCGTTGTCTCACAGCAGCTGAACTCAACATTTCCTCGAGGCTTTCCTTGCTGTGCTGAGCCTGGTCACTCCCCTGGTCACTTGGGTCACTCCCGTGGTCACTCGGGATGGAGGAATCCTCAACCTCTGCTTGCCTTCAGCCCCCATCACCTGGCCCCAGCCCACCTCTGAGCTGCTCCTGGCCATGCACTGGGAGACCCTTTTTGGTTTCTTATCTTCTTTTCTCCCTGTTAGAGCCGAGATTAACACACAGGAGTTGCAGTTTCGTGTTTGGTCTCAGTGTTTATTATTTCTTATCTATAGTACAGCCTCACGAGTTGTGAGCTCTAACTAGCAAGGTAGAAAATGGAGGAATGGATGCCTCTAACTCTTTCCAAGGTCTTTTAAAGCACCAATTACCCAATAACAAGATGACACCTCGTATTATATAAGTATAAAAGTGTGATTTTTATACACATTTATACTTTTAACCCAATAATTGACCGCCCAAGGTCTGCAATGAATCTTTTTCACCCAGTTAGAAAAAACCACCCAAACCCATAAAGAAGAAGGAATCAGGCAACACCTTAAATGCTCCATCTTGCCCCATATACATTACTATATACTAAACCCTAAAATTCTAAGCTTTTCACCTTGTGAAATCACACACTTCTATTCAAACCACACACCCATAATCCCAATGCTGTCACTCAATTTTGGAAGCCTCTTCCAAGGCCTCAGGTGAAATGCAGTGCTTGCTTGGGGGTCAGTGCCTTTTAGCACAGAAAGCCCGAAATTCTCAGCAGCCAGAGTTCCAACAGACCCTTTCCCCTTGGAGAGATTCTCATGGTGGAATTGTACCAAAAGTGTAGGATTGACAGTAGGGAACTGTCAAGTCTTGGTGTTGTTGGCCCTTTTTCCTGGGCTGGGGGCTGAGCTCAGGTCAGGACCATGTTGGAGCAGAGAATTTGCTCTGCTGGCACCAGAGTGTTGCCCTGAGTTTTCTGCCTTCTGTCTTGGTGCAGAAGTTTCCTCACGCAGCTTCATGTAAACAATGTTTATTTTCAGAATGTTTACATAGTTCTCCTCTGAGAGAACTATGATTGATGGTGATGTCCACCATCCAGGTTGAGAGGTGGCGACCTCTGTAGCCAATCTCTTGACCTCTGTACAAATGTGTATAATGGAGTCAGATTTGTAAATAAAGGGGAGAAGAGTTGTTCCCTCACAATGCTGTGTGCCTGCCTCTCTTTCTGTCCCTGAAGTGGGACACTCCCAGCCTTGACAAACCACATCTGGTGACCCCCGAACTGAGGGGGTGAGGACTGCAGCCTGGGTCACACCACAGCATGGGTTTGCTGTCTGTTTGGAACCTTCTCCTTTTTAAAACCAGAAGTGCTCTGCAGCCACACCCTTGTGATGGCCCAGAGGGAGGTTTAGTTCAGGAGCACCCTGTGGGTGAATGCTCATGTGCTGTGCTGTCCCCTCTGCTCCTGCTGTGCCTGAGCACCCCACAGCCATATGGGATGTCCCTCCTGGCTTCTTCCCTGCTCTGGATGCCTCCCAAGGCATCTCCTGGCACTGTGCTCCTCTCCCTCTCTGAGCTCTGGCGCTCTCCCACCCCTGCCCAGATGTCCTGTGAGCTGCATCCAGATGCAGCCTTCACTTGAATTGCTCAGCAGCATCTTTGATCAATAAATCACCCTCTGCCATCTCCAAAGTAATAAAATAAAACCCTCCTGGGTGCCGAATGAGTTGCTGGAGACGGATGATTTTCTCATTGCCTGGCTCGAGGTGTAAAACATCCTCTTCCAGGCGTTGTCACTCCTGGCTCCTGCTTCTCATCCTGCTTTACATCCCTCTGGGGAGAGCTCTGCTCCAAGGGACTTGAGGAATGGCCTGGAGCATTTGGCCCAGCTGGGAGATGACTGCCAGCATTGGTAGCTGCTGTGCTGCCTGGAAATGGCTGCTGTGCTCTTGGAAGGGAATCAGGAGTGCTCCAAGCCCCATCCTGCCTCTTTCTGGCAGGCAGAGGAGGTTTGGGACAGGTCTCCTTGCCAGATCCATTCCTCCCTGGGCCATGGTGCTGGAGATCCCTGCTGCCATCAGCTTCCCTGCTGGGTGCTTTCTGAGGTGAGGGAAGAGGAGGTCTGGGGAGTACCTGAAGCTGTTTCTCTGTAAAATCACCAGTGACTCGCAGAGGGGGTGTGGGGATGACTTGATTTTGGATTTTATGTGAAGTCTGAGGGGCTCCAGCTGGAAGCAGCAGGATCCAGATTAATGGAGCTGTGTGATGCTCGCTGCAGAGAGCTGTGGGTGCTTAAAAACCAAACTAATCCTGAGCTCAGGTGATGAAAAACCCTTGGAAAAGACGACTACAGAGGGCTATGAAATAAAAATGAGCTTGTCTGCACTCTGCCACCATGTTTGCAGGCTCTGGGGGCTGGGAGGATCACAGGAGGTGATGGCATTGCCCCACATGGGGCTGGGGACTGTCTCAGTGATGCTGCAAGTAGAAGCAACTCGTTCTCATGAGGTGGGTTTAAGGTCTCTGGTGATGACATGGGATGTAATTAGGCAAATTGGAGAGGTTTGTGCTTTTTTGGAGCACAGGGAAGGGGATGGAAGGCAGATGGTCACTACCCCATCCCTTTCCCCCCTGAACAATCCTCCCTGCTGGCAGCAGTTGCAGTGGATTTGAGCAGTCGTCTTTTTTGGCTGCTGGGCAGAGTGAACTCCCCTCCAAAAATACCTGGGAAGGTGTGCTTTCCTCATCCCTGGCAGGGCTCGGGGTCTGAGGTGGGACAGGCAGCTGGTGGAGCTCCTCAGGAACTCTGAGAGGTGGCAAGTTTGGGGATAAATCCTTGTGTGTGAATCTCCTTGTGTACAAAGAGGGGCTGAGAAGGGCTGAATGCATCCCTGACCCCCAAATGTGGGCCTTGAGGGAATCCAGCTCCTGTATGCCCTGGAGATGGCCAGTTCTTTACCTAGGAAAGGCAAACCCCTTCCTCACCCCAGCCCTCTCCAAAGCCAGCATAACCTTCCCTGGACTGGGAGGGACTCACATCTCCTTGATTTCTCTCTGACCTGACTAAAGAGCCAAGCCCTTGGTAAGGACACCTGAGTTCCTGGTGATGCCTTGGGAAGGTTGACCTGAAACAGAGGCTGGACAGAGCTGGAGAATAAAGTAGGGATTTATTGAAAGGCCTCCAGGATCCACCTTGGGCAGGGCAGGAGCCTGACCAGGGCTACACCCAAGGTGGACTGAGAATGGTCACAAAATGGCTGAGCAGTCACAGATCTTACATTTTTATAAATCTTGGTCCATTTGCATATTGGGGTTTAATTGTCCAGTTACAGCTCCAGGTTGTGAGGTCCCATCCTTCTTGTTCCTCCCTTCAGCCACCCTTGTTTGTGCTTTTGGGCCTGAAAGTTGTCCTTGGTCTTCAGCAGGAAAAGGATTTGTTTTGTCTCCCTACTCTGTGAAGAGCTTACTAACACTTAATATGAGGCTCAGAAATACATCCCTAGGCAGCACAGAATGTGAAATACATAAAAGCTGAAACTGAAGGCATCGCTGGCCAGCAGCCTGCTGGTGGGACAGCCCTGAGGAAAGCCACCAGGGAACACCACCCTGAGGGACATTTTATGGCATCCCCAGCCAGCCTGGATGCTCTTTGCTGTGTGTGCTGCCTGTTCTGCCTGCAGCTCCCTCGAGCCCTCGCTCTCAATTAGCTGTGTGCTGATGAATCCCGCAGGTTAATTGCGCTTGTACGTAAAGGAAAAAGAAAAAAACAAACACCAAGGAGATGATCTGTCTGTTGTTCTAAACTCCTTGTGCTTTGGGATGAATTCAGGGCTGTTTCTGTCGGGTTTTGTCACAACGGAGATGGCAGAACCCCTCTGAGCTCCCACCTCTCATCCCAGTGCTGCTGACTCCCGAATCCCTGCTCTTCTCAGTCTCACCAGGGCTGGGGTCTCTGCAGACACCCCTTGGCCTGATGTCCTGGTCTGTCCCTCCCTGTCTCCCATGGAGCTGGAATTATTTCTTGGAATTCTTGTTGTAAACTCCCTGCAGCTTGGGAAGTGTTTCCAGCACAGCAGCACCGGTGTATGTTTTGTGGGATCTCTCAGGGACTCGTAAAATCATCTTTGTATGATTAAATCTGCTTTTCTTGCTGTACTGGAACTATTCTGCTGTCACTTGGACCTTTCTTAGAGATGCAGGTGGAGTCTGCTGTGACAGGATCTTCTGGCACCACGGTGTGACTCCCCCCTCTCTTCACAGAGAGAATTTGGGAATTTTTTCCACAGCTATTTACGGATCACGGCAGGAACGGTTGTGTTTGGCACCTGAGGTGCTGGAAGCCTTCAGATTGCCTTGTGTGGGGGACAGGAGGAGCACACGTTGAGGGGAGGTGGATGAAAACTCTGACTGCACCAATTTAGTCTTCCTTCAGCTGACAAAACAGTTTTCCCCACTAGGAAATTGCAGTGCTTCAGTGCTCAGCTGTCTCAGACAGCAAATAAAAGGTGATTATTCAGCAGGGGAATTCAGAGTTGTGCTCTAGAGTGCTCCCAGGGTTAAAACCTTGTGCTCCCAGGGGCACTGAAGTGACCTGAAGTGCTGGATCTGAGCAAGCACTGCCCAGAGCTGCACCATCAGTGCTGACCTGGTGCCTTGTCCCTGTTCTCTGCCTGATCGATGCTGGGACAGGGACCTGCAGCTTCATTTGCCATCACAAACCCTCAGTGCCCTCCTGGGCTTGTGTCCTGGTTTGGAAAGACAGGCATCTGCTCAGGAAGGCAGGAGCCTCCCTTGGAATGGAGAGTGTAAACCTCCTCCCTCTGAATTATTATAATTTTGAAATTAAGGGGCTCTCAGGCAAAGGTATGGGAACAGGAATAACAGTCCTTTACTAGGAATGTTAAAATAAAAATGTACTAGTACAAAAACCCAAAGTAACAAAAAGAAAACACTGACAGAGAATACAGAATACGACCTGACACCCTGTTGGTCAGGGCGTTGGGAGCAGTCCAGTCCGGTCCTCCTGCAGTGACAGATGTGGTTCTGTTGGAGCAGAGATGATCCTGTAGAAGGGTGTAGTTTTCCTCAAAGGTCCAGTGATGGTGTAGATGGGTCTGGTCTTCCTCTGGGAATCCAGTGCAAACAGGCTGCCCTGGTGTTCTGACTCTCAGATTTCTTTTATCCAGGTGGGAATGCTGGGCTCCTCCCCCTGGGTGGAACATCTCCCAATGGGATGATGTAATTGTATCAGCCATGCAGTGAGCCTGGATGGCCCATGAACAGCAGATATCCCCTGGAGGGAGGATGGGTCCTGGAAGAGATAAAGAACACTGCCCCACCTGGTTTAACAGCTGGTGATAGGACACACACCCCTGGGTACATCTTGCATTACATCCCAGGACAGTCTGCAGTGAAGACCCCCAGACATGCAGCAAACGTCCCTGAGGCAGTTCCTGACACAGAGATGAGGAGGGGCCTGTCTCTCCTGGGCTCCTGCACCCACACTGATAACCCAAAAGGACTTTGCAGCCTTGGCAGCTTCACGGACCCCCAGAGCCTGCCCCAGGGCTTTTGCAAGCTCTGCTTTGCTCTGCATCCTTTCCCTTGGCAGCAGAGCGAGGAGGGACAGCCCAGGAGTCCCAGAGTGGGAGGAAAAGCTGTTGCCAAAGCCTTTCCCTGCTGTGCCACTTCCCCAGTCTGTGGGCAGAGGCTTTTAATGGGGACTCTGGGTGGGGATGGCTGCATCCATCTGCCTTTCAGCTGCAGCAAGATGTCCTGTCACTGTCTGTGCCTGCCAGGCATTCTGCTGTTTCGGGGTGTCCCTCTTGGCTCGTTTCTCTGGCAGCATCTCCTTGCAGGGAGTCATTAGCTCAGAGCTGGAGCAGTCCATGTTGCAGCTGAGATAAAGGGAAGAGAGCTGGGGAGGGGACCTTGGTGCTGCCATGTGCCACCAGGGTGGGGGGACCAGGCACCCCAGGGCTGCCTGAGCTCTCTGCTGGTTCTAATTACAGGCTGGGCTGGCAGGAGACCCTTCCTGGTCTGGCAGGGTTGCTGCCAGGATGGGGGAGATGGCAGGAGAGCCGCAGTGTCCTCTGCAAAGGAGCCACCTCAGGGCTCTGGAGCTGTCCCCTTTGCCGTGCCACCGCTGCCCTGGTGCCAGGCTGGGGCTGAGCTGCTGGGGGAAATGGCCTTTTTTGGGGGGAAATGCTCTTTGGGGGTTTTTGCCAAAAGGAGTGAGCTGTCTTGTACCCTTGAATGCTCGTGGCAGCTGTGCCCAGCCTCGTGCAGGGAGAGCTGTAAGGTGCTGAGGGCTCTTGGGGTGCTGGTGCAGGAAGATGAAGGCTGCACAAACAGCATGGGCTGTGGGAAGCTGGGGGAACCCCAGGCTGCACCAGGACGGGCAGGTGAGGTTTGCATGGCACTGGAGCAGGGCCAGCAGGGCTCTGGCTCCTGCTGAAGCCACCCAAGGGTTCTGCTTTGCCATGTGATGGAGAAATGGCCTTGGGAGGGTTGGCACAGCTCCGTGGTGGCCAGCTGGAAGCGATGAGTACAAAAAGCACCCCCCTTGGTGTTCGCTGCGGAGAGGGGGGGGACAGGAAATGGATGTTCTCACTGAGCTTCAGCCGGGGGGATTAGAGAAACAACAGGAGCAGGAAAAGCCAGGAGAGGAAGTGATTCATATGTTTAATTCACCCTCCATCGCTATTATCCCGTTTTATTAGTGCTCCACGGCAGAGCCCCCAGCTGAGATCAGTGCCCCCCACGTGCTGAGCCTGGAGTGGGAGGTGCAGAGGGGAGGGCCAGGAGCATCCTTCATCTCCAGGAAAACCACACCATGGGCTGGGGGAACAGCTCTGCTGCCTGAGCAGGGGCTGCACTCAGCTTTCCTCCTGATTCCTCCCAGGAAATGGGCAGGGAAGAGGGAGATGATTCCGTGGGGGACACATGAACTCCTTTGTACAAATCGCTCTCCACCCCTGCATGTTTCTGCTGCCTCTGGGGCCGTGCTTGGCTCTTCCCATCACATCTGTTGGGCCTGTGACAAACACCTGGGTCGTCTGCTGCCCTGAACCCCCCAGGTTTGTGTTTGAGGGCTGCAGCAGTTGTGGCCCCCCGGGCTGGCAGCAGGAGGGCAGCTGCACCCCAGCTGTGCAATGGGAGGCTTCAGAGCAAGAGGAATGAGGGATCTGCTCTCCCTAATCCCCATATTAGGCACTGGGGAAAGGGCTGGAGCTCAAAAGAGCACCTCAAGGCAGCGCCTTGTGCAGCAAATGTTTATTTAACCATCTGCTGTCTGTGCTGAATGAGTTTGGCACAGAGCAGAGCTGGCCAGAAGTGGAAGAAATTTGTCTGCTCTGGCAACAGGCTGTGGGTGGGTTCTGCTGGGCTCAGGGCAGGCAGAGCCCACCCTGAAGTGAGGGTGAAACCCTGGGGGTGTCCTCCATGGAGCAGCTTTGATGCTTTGGAGCTGGTGGGGCTCAGCAGGCAGATTTGCAGTAAGGATGCGTTTGCTTATGATGAAATGGAAGAGATCAGTCTTGTGCAAAATAGATTCTATAGTGACAAAATACCCTGAGCTGGAAGCGACCCACAGGATCCTGGCCCTGCACAGTCCCAAAATTCACACCATGTGCCTGAGAGTGTTATATAGTACAGTTTACTCAGCCAGGCAGTGCAAGGAGAGGCTGTTTTCATGTAGGAAACAGTATTTATTAATGTAGGAAACTGCCTCCCAGATGCCCTGGGTGCTGTGGGTTCCTCTGCGGGGCTGGAACCCACCAGCCAAATCTCCAAGGCCTGCACTGGCAGAAGGGCAAAGCTCATTAAGGGCTCTGACGTGTTCCTGGGGAGAAAGGTGGGCATTCAGGGTGCTGCTTTTATCTCCAGTCTGTGGAATGACAAAGGGTGATGTCCCTGGGGGCAGTGAGCTGTCCCCAGGCAGAGGGATGTAGTGCTCATGGATCCAGCCTGGAAAAGAGCCAGAAGCTGGTCCAGGCACCTGGAGACCAAGGGGGAACAAGTTCACCCCGACCCTGGAGGGGTCTGAGGGGAAACCACCCCCACAAAACCTTTAATGGGATCCGGCAGACCATGACATCCCATCCTGCTCGCCTAGCAGATGTGCTTTCCTGATTAGCATCCTAAATTAGGGTCTAATTTGCAACCTCCTGGGCTGGGATTGAGCGCCCAAAATCCAGGGGGCAGTGCCTGGTGCCAGCCTGTGCTTTAGGTGCTCCTCCAGCCAGGGCTCCTGAGCAGTTTCCCAGCAACAATTCCCTCAGCTCCTGGCTGCCTTCAGCTGGAACTGCCCAAATGTGAGCTCCGAGGGAAGGAGAGGGGGGGAGAGGCAGTGGAGCTGAATCTGCTGAAATCCTGGGCTGAAAAGCTGAGTCTTCTCTCTGCTTTCCTCAGGGCAAAGCACCAGCTCTTGTTSTGGAGCACCATTTCCACAGGAGGGGGTGCAGGCAGCCCTGGGCATCCCTGAGGTGAAGTCCTGAGGGAAACAGGGAGAAGCTTCCCGAAGCCCAGCCCAGGTGAGGTGGGATGAGCCCAACAGGTGCTGCAGAGGGAAGGGAGGTGAGAGCAGAGAGGCTCAGCTTCAGCTCRTGAGAACCATTTATTTTCCTCCTTATCCCATTGCTCAATCCAGGTCTGCCTTTCCAGATTTTAAAAATAGTGCAGTAGCTTCTGTTCCCCATCAGCTGGGTGACAGGCTGTGCTCAAAGCTGGTACATGTAGGCCTCGTTTCCGTGTCTCCCCTGCCTTCTTATAATCTTCATTTGTCACGTCCTTTTGGGACCGCAGGTTCTCCTTGGCACAGGCAACTTCATCACTCCGGGWTTGTCCTAGAGGAATTCACAGCTGGGCTGCCTCAGTGAGACATTCCAGCATCCTGCTGGCCTCTGGAAAATGCCTGGGACCTGGGCTGGCACGTTGGTTTTTAGCTGAGGAAAGCTGTGGTGCCTTTCTTTGTGCTGCAGGTGATGTTTTTCCTCTGGGGTTATCAGCTCCCCCTGGATTTAGCTGAATTATCTGGATCCAAATTTCCTCAAAGACCCCTTGAAACCTCATTTTTTCCCTGGCAGACACATCAGGAGAGCTGTATTAAAGCTGATAAGAGCTGCCTCAGAGCTCCCAGTTTCATAAACACGGCTGCTGACAGCTGCTCCTGCCAGGCTTTAACACCCATTGTCAGCGAGCAGAGGGATCAGAGCAGGGCAGGATGGCTTAGGAGATGGGCTGGTTTAAGGTGGGCAGCTTGGGGATTGGATGGAAGCACTGGGAGCACAGCTCTGGTTCTTCAGGCAGCCCTGGGAGTGGCTGCTGCAGATCCTCATCCTGCTCCAGCTGGCAGGATGCTCTCCCTGAGCAGTGCTGCATGCCCAGGACAGGCATTCAGGATTTGTCTTTATGGGGCCTGTGCCTGCTTGGCCTAAAGCTGGAGTCCTCAGGGCTAGAAGAGGGATTTCCCCCTGGGCAGGGTGGGAATCACAGAATCCCAGAACAGTTTGGGTTGTGAGGGACCCTAAAGACCATCTGGTTCCACCCCACTGCCGTGGGCAGGGACACCTTCCACTAGACCAGGCTGCTCCAAACCCTCCCCAACATGGCCTGGAATGGGATAAATCCCTGGAATGGGATAAATCATTCCATAGAATGGGGACTTTGCAGGACACCTGTGTGAAGGGGGAGTGACCCACTCTGAGGATGGGACTCTGCATCCATACCAGTCCTGACTGTCCCACCAGGAACGCACAGAAAAACTCTCTCAGACTGCTCAGAGATTGGGATTGAGGGAGAAACTGCACCAGGAGGAGAGAGGTGCCAAAAAGCAGCTCTTCAGCACCGTGAGTTTCCCTGGTGTATATATATATATCTCTGGGTGCCTCCTGCAGTGAGGCTCCCTCCCTGCCTGCTGGCAAGAGGATCCTGTTTGGCTCTGTTTAGACATTATTTGGCTAATATTGTTGTTTATCATGTGCTGGAGCTGTGCCTGCAAGCCTGAGCAGCCCTGGGGATTCTGGCTGCCTGGCTGGTGCGTGCCTCCCTGTTCCCTGGGCAGGATCATCCCCCGTGGAAGCAGCACTGGGGCTCCCTGGGGATCACCAGCTCTCAGCTTGGCTCTTCAGCCCTTTGGTGTGTTCAGATAAATCTGGGGCGGGCTGGCAGCCTGGCTGGACCTGGCCTGGTGGCTGTGCAGCGAGTCCCCCTGCAGTGATGAGGTGATTTTGGAGCCCTCTGCCTTCAAATCCATGGGTCAGATCCCACTGGGGGAGCCAGTGGCTCTTTGCAAATCCATCAATAAAAGCTTGGGGAATAAAATCCAGCTTGTTTCTGGAGAGCAAAGTGACAGATTCCTTTGGACTTGATGATCTTGTGGGTATTTTCCAACCTATTTTATCCCATGGTGTTTTGTGCTAAATCCCTCTTGATCCAAGCAGGTGAATTAGGCTGGAGCTGCCAAGCCCCAGGACATCCCAAATGAGTGGATTAGGCACAGCCTGTGAAAATTCCCGGGGCTGCTGAGCTTCAGGTGGATGTGTTTGGAACAGGGATATCAGATGGCTTTGGAGCTTCCTGGGGTTCCCTGCCCTGGGARTTGGGGTGAGGATCAAACTGTGCCTGACTCCTGCTTCTACCAGGGCTGGAAAAGACTGGGGACATGAATGCAGATTGGGCAACCYGCAGCATTTGCTGTGCTGCTCTTGACAGGGCCCTCAGAATGTCCTCTGGCATCCCACAAACTTAGTGTGGAAAAGGCAAAACTGTTAAATGTTGGCTCTTTTTTTTCTTTCTTTTTTTTTGAATCTTTATAACAGATTGTGACAAACTGGCTGCCAAAGGTGCTGAACCCCCCCTTCAGCTGGTGTAGGCAAATGTTTTATGGGAGAAGGGCACACAACAGATAACATCACAAATATAATACATAAAAACAGCAATTTAGGAGCTGTGCTTGCCTCGAATAGGAGTGAAATCAGGAGAACCTGTAGTGACTAAAATGTTTTCTGGTCCATTTCAGTGTTACTGTAAGWGGAGGAACATTACAAGATGTTTGTTTCTGGAAGCATTTGTGACCCAGCCCTAAGTTGTGCTCGTTAAAAATATTTTTAATGATTCAATAATATTTTAGCAATGTGAAAAACAACAAAGCTGCTGGTGMGGGCTGCAGCTGGTGGAGGAGCTGAAGAGGACAAAATGCTGCTGTGTTGGGTGTTTGGGAGTCTGGAGCACTCTGTTGCAATACTTGGGTGGAAAAGAGTGGCTGGAGAGGAGTGGGGGCTTTGGAAAATCCATCAAATCCTGGCTTAAAACCTCCTGGATGAGCTCRGGGGCTGGGGAGGAGCTGCCAGCAGGTGCCAAGGGACATGTTAAAAACACACACATTTTAAAGCTACTGGTTTTATTTATTCTCTTGGGATAACACCCCGCTCTGCTCTGCMGTCAGGGGGGTGCTGAGAAGTTGCCTTGGAGCAGATTCCATAAAAACACGATGGAAGAAGGTTTGTTGGGAAAAGTGCCACACAGCCAATGCACCTGGCTGGGCTGTCTCAGGGAGGAGCTGAGTGGAGCTGTSCCCTGGATTGCCCCCAGAGGTTTTTAGGGTGTTGAGGATCTGCCCATCCTGCCCAAGCATCAGGAGCTTTTTGGAAGATCTGGGAAGATGCTGCCAGGATGATGATGGAGATGGAGGCAGCGCTGCCCTCTCAGGGACACTGCCCTGTTGTGCCTCTCTCCAAACCCCCCAGGTCAGCTGTGGATAAGGAGCAGGGTTGTTGCTTTCATCTTCTTTTCTGCCAGAGCTGGGATGAAATGCTCGAGATGGTGTTTTGTGTTCAGATTCGGATGTTTATTAATTCTTATCTGTGTTACAGTCTCACAAGCCGTGAGTTCTACAGCACTTGTAGCTAACAAATCAAAAATGGAGCTGTATCTATCTCTCTACAAGGCCTTTTAAGGATAAACTGACCAATTAAGAAATGACACCTAAATTATTTTTACTTTTAACCCAATAACCAACCACCTGGGGCCTGCAATGCAGAYTTTTCCATCCAATTACAAAACACAACCCAGACCCATGAAGATGAAGGTGAAAAAGAAGGACTGGCCTGTGCCCTGAATCCTCCATCTTGCTTTATACATATTACCATATTCTTAAACCTTAAACTCTTAAGTTTTCCACCATGTGATATTACTCGCTTCTATTCAAACTACACACCCACAATCCCAGTGCTGTCACTCAGATTTGGAAGCCTTTTCCAGGGGCTCATGTCAAATGCAGTGTTTTCTTGGGGGTCAGTCAGCACAGAAAGTCAGAAATTTAGACTTTCTGTCAGCACAGAAAGTCTGAACTCCTCAGTGCCCAGGGTTCCAGCCCAGGGCGGCCCAGGGGAGGTGCCTCAGCTGGGGCATTGCTGTGGGAGCAGGGGAGGAGGAAATTGGGCAGCACAGCAGGAGCAGCTTTGCCCTGGTGGGGCCAGGACGCCCCGGGGCACTTGTTTGGGTTGGCTTTTCTCCGTGTGTGGACACCAAAGAGCTTTGCCAAAGAGGTTATTGCAGGGAGCTAATTGACTTTCCATCATCTCCTCGGGTCCTTTGGCGAGAGAAATGACTGAAACGCCGCCGCAGGCTTCCCAGTAAACAATGAGCAGTTGGTTTCACATGGCTCCCTGTCAAAAATCCCAAACTGGAAAGGCAGGAAAACAAACAATCAGATCAGAAAGAAATGGGTTTTTGGCACGGGTTCCCTCTGTGTTGACTGGGCTGTGAGACAGACCCTGAGGAACGGCTCAGATTTGAGTCAAGCAGCTCAGGCACGGATGGGGAGAGTGGGGAAGRGGATAAAAACGTCTCTGTGCTGAAATGCAGGCACCTGCAGTGGCAGAGGAACAGGGGGAGAGCACAGGTCCCTGCGTGCTCCCCACATGGCAGAGACATTTTAAACACAGCAGGCTGGGGAGTGAAGCGGAACAAGCGCCAGGAAAATATGTGCTCCAGCTAAAAGATGGGATTTGGGAAGTGGAGAACAGCACTTGTTTCATAAATGGAATATAAATAAAGGGTCTGAGGTGGGGCAGGGCAAAGGCATCTCCTTTGTGCTCAGGTTTCAGTGACAGGCTGCAACTGCTGCCTGTCTGCTCATCACCCAAAGCTGACAAAATTTGCCCAGAGCATTCAGAGGGAAATTTGCTGCCTTTTTTTCCTCTTGCAGTCTGCAATAGCTGATGGGTAAATGAGATTTTTAGGAGGTTTTTTTTCCAGAAAAATTTAGTGCTTCTTGATCATCCCATTCAAGATGCAGCTTCCTTGTGATTCAGCTGGCCAAAAGTACCGTCCTGAAAGAGAAAGATCCGTGTTTTTGTCTGTCTCCCACAGCASTCTGGTATTTTTCTTTGGCAACCATATCTCATAAATTTATTACTGATTTTTTTTTTTCCAGGGAGGATTGTCTGGTTTGGGAAAAGTTCCTACTTCAGGAAAGTTTAGTCTCACTTTACATAAACATCCTGAGATGTAGGACGATTTTTTTTTTTTTCTCTCTCCTCTGGCCTTGTCAGGGTTGATATTATTGCGAGAGAGTAAATATTATTAAAGATGTTTCGAGTTCCGTGGGCTCTCCTGTTGTTAAACAGAAGTGTGTAGTTTGGCACAGGCTGGTCCTGGGAACAAACCTCAGTGAGAGCCTGTGGCATCGACTGGAAAGTGCTTTTTTCACCCCAAGGTAGAATTCTGAGCATTTACCAGCTTTKTGGAAGGCACAAAGATCCCTTTGCCCAACTTCTCTTCCCTGTGGCAAYTGCAACTTCCTCTCTCCAGGGCAGCAGGATTGTTCCTGGTGGAAGTCCATAGATGTGTGGGTCTCTCCAGCTTTCACCACCCGATGGGACCAGCAGACAATTTGGCAGCTGGGTTGGAGGTTTTTTTGAATGCCCTGGGCTTCTTTGTTTTTAAAGGTGGCCCTGGGCTTCATCTCCTGTCTCTTTAGCTCTGTTTAAAATCCCCACAGCCCCATTTGGTAGAAAAAAAAATACACAGATCAACTTGAAAGCCACGAGTACTCAAAAGAGGCACAAGGAGCTGAAGATTCTGATCCAGACTGGTCAGATTTATGGGCACTGATGGCCCCAGAGGGGGTGAGGAGCTGGAGCCCACCACTAATTCCTCCTGGRAAGTGGAGGGTGGGTGATGCCATCCTGCTGCAGCTTCCCTGGCAGGGAAGGTGGTCCCTGAGTGGTGTTCCCTGGTGTGCTGGGGGTCCTGAGCACAGCACAGACAGCTCTGGGTGCTCTCCTCCCCTGGGAGGGCAGGGTGAGRTGCCCTGGTACCTGCAACACCATGGGCACTGCAGAAAGTGGAAGCATCWCCCCCAAAAATGCTGTTGGTCTACTCATGCTTGGCAGAAAGCACCGAAAAGTCAGCTTGAAGTAGGCACTAAGTGCTAAAATTCTTGGGGAAGAGCAGACCTGGGGGTCCCTTCCCGGTCTCRAGAAGGCAGCTGCTCCCTCCAGCCCATCTCACTGGTGTTTGTCTCACCTGCTCYCAAATCCCAGCAGCTTCCCTGTTATCTATCCCACAGCTTAAATAATCCTTGCCACTGAGGTGGKTTTTTTTCTAGCCTAATCTACAATTTACAGCCTTGTCCTGTTCCCTGTGGGAATGCAGAACAATTTATTCCCACACCCTTTGCAGCAACCTTCTACATAATTGAAGACTGCTACCAAGTCTCTTCTGACTTCCAGACTAGACAAATCCAGTTCTTAGAGGCAAAATTTTCCCCCAGGAAGCTGTGTTTTGCTGGCCTCTGATTGCCCTCTAAACTGCCCCCTGTTATGGAATGTTTGTGGCTGTACCTGTGGGGAGGAGGAGGAGGAAAACCAGTTGGGATTTTGTGCTGTGGGTTAAAAACTTGGAGGTCCTTGAGGTTCCTCTCCACAGTGCTGCTGTGTGGGGATAAGGGGCCAGCAGGGACCATGGATCAGCTCCAAGTGGTTTGGACAACAGGCTCAGGGGTCTGCAGGTGCTCCCACAAACCTCGGCCTTTGCAAAGTCGGACACTCCTGGATGTCCGAATGCTCGTTTCTGCCCAGCTGGGCTTTGCAGCCAGGCATTTTTTTGGCTCTTTCCCTTGGCCTCTCACCCTGCAGGGCTGGGGGAAGCTCCTGCAGCTCCCCGGGAGTGCCAGCAGTGGGTGGCACCGCCGCTACTCCCCGGAGACGACAGCAGCTCCGCGCTGGGATGTCGGCGCTGCTCCTGATGCTGTCGCTCCATATTTCATCCCTGTCTGGCTCTGGGTGGTGGGAGGAGATGCTCAGCTTTGTCTCAGGAACGTCTTTTCTTTCGGGATGAGGAAGCTGATCTGCATTTGTGCCCAATCATCCACGGAGCCGGCAGARTTATTCACGTAACGGGTTCTCGGGGAGAACCTCGCTTCTCCTCCCCCTCCCGGTGCTCCGGAGCCGGGAGCAGCCTCGCTGGGAAGGGAGGGCACGGCGGAGCTCTCGGGAAGTGGGACGGGGAGATGGGCGGTGGATGGTGAACTCCACAGAGTTCAATTACCCCCAGCTCCCGCCGTGAGCAGGTAACCATGGAGACACCTGAATCCAAGGCCTCCCSGGTCCCCAGGGAACAGCACGGGTGTATTTAAATAAACACACCCCGGGCTGGGCACTCGGGAACTGGTCTGGGGCCTTCGGGCTGGCTCCCACCTGGATAAGTCCCAGCTGCAAAGAGGCTATAGGGAGCAGGATTTGGGAGCACCGTGCTGTGTGTGAGATGGCAGCAAAGCCCCTGCTCAGGGGAGCTGGAGGGATGCCCTCTAACAGGGAACGTTCTCATCCCTCTCAGTGCCAGCTTGTGGGAACACAGGAGAACGAGTGGGARAATTACTGACAGGAGTGGACCCTGTGGCAGCGTTTGTACATGCCAGAACGGCCTTGCTTGGGCTGGATTTTGGTGTGCAGGGTCCTGGGAGTTGTTTGAGGGATGTCTATCCATCCCAACGAGAACGGGAATATGTAGGTTTTCCTCTGCACCTCCTCCCCGAGGTGCTGGGGCAGGAGTGAATGAATGAATGAATGAAGGGAGTGCTGGATGGAGATGTTCATATGAAGCAGTCATCYCCAGGATTTTCTTCATTCAGATTTCGGGATGAAGCTTTTAAAGAGACAGCAGCCAGGCTGGGTGGCACAGTGTCCCCCCTGTCAGGGGGTGGCTGGGTGAGCAGCTCTGCCCTTTGCCCAGCCCCAGAGATGCCAGGGAGGCACTGCAGGGCCACACGGGGTCCTGCCAAAGCACAAGGGACAGAAGTGGTGCCCGGGCTCAGGGGGATGGGCACCTGTGGTGCCACCTGGCCCATGTGTGCCAGGGCAGGGGCAGCTTCAGGGCAGCCCTTGTGTCYGGCCCTGGAAGCTTCAAAGTCCGGGATGCTGCTGGATGTTGCCAAGCCACACAGGTTTCCTGGGACACTTTGCAGTGGAAAAAAAGCCCAGGCAARGGGACATCGTGGTGTGGGCCACTCAAAGGAGCCCAGGCTGCGGGGTGTGGTCTCCCAGAGGAGCCAGCAGCGCCGAGATTTTGGGGGCTCCTGTGCCGAGCTGAGCCGTGCCAAGGCTCCTCCCTGCCCGTGCTCAGGGGCAATATCAGAAATCTGTGTGCTGCTCGGGCAGCAGCACCTGGGACAGTGCTGTGGGGCTCCTGGAGTGACACGCAGAGTGGCTGTGTCACCTCCAGCCCTGCCAGCCTGCAGCTCCAGCTGCCCTCGGGCGCTGCCTTCGAAGGAGTGGAGACGCACCTCTGCAAACTGGGCTGCAAACGGGGTTAAAGAGGGAGCCGGGAATGCACAACCCCTTCCCACACCTGCCCTGGGAGCAATTCCCGGCTGCTCAGGAGCGGGAGGGGGACACGCATCYCTGTTGTCCCCACAGCCGCCCTCGCTCTGGCTGGTTGTCACGGTCACTGTGCCCCGGTGTGCGCAGGGAGGAGGAGGAGGAAGAAGAGGGATTGACTGGGGAGCACTGGCACGGGCTGGTGGGGCAATGGGGGGGTCCTCGGCCAGGTTTGTGGGTGCTGACCCCGGGGTGGCCTGGGAGGGCGGAGAGGAGGCTGTGTGCCCCGTCCCTGCCCCGGGGCCGTGCCAGGGGCTGTGTGCCCGGACAGTTGCCGCCGTGTGTTGTCTCGGCGCTCCTTCCCTCCTTTGTTATCCCCCGTCTGCCCCCTCTGGTTTATATGCGATTCCCTTCCTGCGATTGTCAGAAATTTCTTTTTCACTGTGTGGGCAGGAGACAGATTTTAACTGTCTCTATTTTCTTCCTTTTTTTTTTTTTTTTTTTTTTTTTTTTTTTTTTTTTTT
>QVAJ01000113.1:1699749-1718090 GCA_003546035.1 Mixornis gularis | reverse complement strand
TCCCTCCTTTTTTTCCCTCCCTTCCCCACGGCTCTTCGCCTCCCTTTTCCACTACAAATCATGTCTCTGGAATAACCCCCGGTCGGATCCATGCCTCTGTCCCCAGGTAAGCCGTGCCCAGCAGGATGGTGGCCCTGGGCCAGCTCCCGCTCGCTCTCCCAAAGTCCGCGGGGACATCGCGACGTCCCCCCCGCCCCTCCCCGCTCGCTGCTACCTGTTGGGGACGGTCGGGAGACGCCAGTTGGGGCTGTCTCCATCCTCCTCCTCCTCCTCTCTCTGAGCGATTCCCGGTGGACACCTCCTCCCCTCCCGTCTGTCTCTGCTGCTCTCCGGGATGCGCGGGGCTCCGGGGATGCAGCGCGGGGGAAGGAGCCGGCGGCGGCCAGCGGCCACAGGTGGGTTGTGACCGGGGAGCTCGGGGGGCTCCAGCAGCGCCTCGGGACGGCACCCCAAGTTCGAAGCCCGGCTCCCGGTTTTTTTTTTTCCCTTCCCGAGGTTTCTGGGCAGCGGGGATCGGCTCTCGCAAAGTTTATACGAAGGGAGCCTCGGCTCTCTGCTCAGGGCGGTTTGGGGGGCTGGGGGTCCCGGGGGACCCGCCAGCYTCGGGGAGGATCGTGTGTAAACGGGGCCGCTCCGGGGGCTGCCCACCCTCATGGCCCACTGGGTGAAGCCTGATTTGAGGTGTCCCCCCCCCTCTCTCCCCCTGCTTTGGGTGCCCTGGGGAGCCCTGGCTGGGATGCGGGGCAGCACTGGGCTCCTCCGGCTCCAGCCCAARGCTTCCCAAACGTGCGGGGTCTCTTTCCTCCTCTCCTCTCCCGGCCCTCGGCACCCAGTGCTCTGTCTCGTGTTGTCTCCCTGCACCCAGTCCCCGCTTTCTGTGGGTCCAGGTGCTGCTCYCCAGTGCCTGGGTGTTGCTGGTGACAGTGATGAGTGAGTGGGGTCCTAAATCAGGGTTTGTTTGCCTCGTCGTTCCAGCTCTCCCAGCTGCTCCTGCGCTGCRGAGCGCGTGTTTTGGTGCTCGTGGCTCCTTGCGCGGCTGGAGCGGGGCCAGGGATAACACTTCCCCCACCATCCTGGACTGGCAGGTGCTGCCCGGGCCCTGCACGGCGCTGTGTCCCCCGGGGGTCACATCTCCCCGCACCCTCGGGGTGATCTCACCCTRCTCCCGGGGCAGTGCTGCAGGTGGGGCTGTCCGGGCTCCGTGGGACGCGGTGACACTCCCGGCTGGTCCCGATCCACGGCCGGGCTGGTTTGGCAGAGGAGGCAGAGCTCATCCTGCCAGCGGGATGAGCCAGGCACTCGCAGCCTCGGCTGCTGCTGCTGCTGCTGCCGGCAGCTCTGGCAAGGCTGGGGCACAGCCAGCAGCCGCTGAGGGACTGGAGAGACCGAGTGCCATCCAAATGTGAGCGTTTCAGAGGGTTTCCTTCAGCCCCTTCTCCCCAGAGCTCTGCAGACTCTGTGCTCCCCTGGATGGGGAGCTGGGAGGTGGAGGAGGTGGTGGTGGCATCGGGCCCTGGCACTGAGCTCCCCTCTGGTCTCTGGTGCTGCCTGGCAGAGTTTCTTTGCTCCTCAGCGCTCCTGGAATACCTGGAAAGTTTGTTCACTTTGTAGTTTGGGAAGCATTTGCACCCCTTGGGTACCTGGTGAGGGGGTTTCCTCCTCCTCTGCTGCCACACAKGGCAGTGCAAAGCTTTTGCCAGTGAAAGGCTGAGCGAGAGCACAGCCCRGCCCCGTAGTGCACCTTGGCCCCTCTTTTGGGCAGGTGACAGGTCGGTGCCCAGGCAGAGCCTCCCTCTGGCTCACCCACACTGCTGAGGGCACTAATGGGGACCCGAGCACGTGTGTGAGATCTCTGGCAGCTGTGCCTCTGCCCCCGTGCAAACAGCAGTGTCCCCTCGGCCGTGTGAGGCTGCAGCCCCCCGTGCCCCATCCCCGGTGTGGCTGAGTCAATGCGCCCACCCACTGCATCCAGCGTGTGACTCACAGGCTTTTCATGCACTGGTGTGAATCACTCACAGCCACATCGATGACTTTGGTGACAGCTGAAAGGAGGAATCAGTCCCCCCCGGCACTCCCCCAGCACCTCTGCTGCTGCCAGATGGGCTCCTTGCTCACAGTGACCCAAGAAAACTTCTGTGAGCGGCACACTGGTGATGGCAGCCAGAGTTCCTACTCGTTTCTGCTCATTCCCGCGGTCGGGTGGATCCGTGGGTGCCCCTGAGGGTGCTCGTGGCTGGGATTTATGGCTGGACACCGATGCAGTCAGGGGATGGCTCTTCTGCCTTGGTGCTGAGGGGGCTCTGCCTGCCAGACTGAGCTGAGCCTGGTGCTGTTCTGGGCCGCTTCCCTCAGGCCGGGGCTGCCTTTTGGGCCGGTGCTCCCAAGGCTGTTCCATTTTCCACCTCTGCCTCTCTGGGCACCACTTGTGGAGTGTGGAGACACCCTGCTCTCTGCCCAGCCCCTGGGGTTCTCTGCCCAGCCCCTGGGGCTCTCTGCCCAGCCCCTGGGGCTCTCTGCCCAGCCCCTGGGTTCTCCGCCCAGCCCCTGGGGTGCAGCAGGGCTGCCTGAGCCCCAGCGGGAGCAGCCGGCGATGAGCAGGAGCTGTCAGGAAAAGCGCCAGATCCCCCCCATGGCTTCGGCTGCTCCTCTCCCCGCTGCTGCTGCCGGCTGGCAGATGGTGGTGGCCAGCAGCTCGGCTGGTGGCTGGGATGCTCTTTGCTGCCCTGCCAGAGCCTGGGGCCGTGTCTCCGCCGCCTCCCCCGGGGCCGGAGGTGCCTGTTTGAACACGGGGGAGCCTCGCTAATGAACCTCCCCGGGGACCGCTGTCTGTCACCTTCCTGCCTCTGCTGGAGACAGTCCAAAGGAGGAGCCTGGGGACACTGCCTTCTCCTGCCTGCCTCCCCGGGAAGGGATTCCAGCCACCCTGCATCCCTCCCCAGCCAGGTACGGGCTTGCTGGGGGTTAGCCGAGCGTTTCTGTGYCCCCGCTCAAGCTGCGTGTTTAGCAGGAGACAATAAATAAATCCACAGAGCCGCAGGGAAGGCACAGCCAAGGAGCAGAGGGGACCAGACAGGCTTCCCAGGTGCCTTCCAGGTCCCAGCCCACCCCTCATCGGTCTCCCGCGTCTTTTCCACGCTTATTTGCTTTATCCCTGCCTGTTGCTCTTGCAAAAGCTCTTTSTGCCCTCCCCTCCCGGTGCCTGCTCCCCACCAGCATGTCCCCTCCTTCCTTCCTGCTCCCTGCGGCTGAATTGAAGTGCTGGAGTATTTCAGGGATGTCAAAACATACYATTAGTCACGGCCGTGAGGCCTCGTGCCTGGGGAGAGGCTGCTGAGCTCTCTGTCAGGCTGAGGAACGATCAGGGCAGGCAGGAGCCCGGGGGCTTGGTGGGGCGAAGGCTTTGGGCTTTCTCCCTTTCCGACACCCCTGGCATCATCCTGCCTTTGCCCTGAGCAGCAGGTTGTTCCCTGGCATCAGTTGTTCCACGGTTCCCCTGTGTTGCTGGGATGTGGCACCTGCAAAATGAGCGGGGARGGATTCTCCCCCAAAAAATCCCATRTCCAGGCGACCCTCCAATCGTGCCYGGCTGTGTTACTGATAGGCTCAGGAGGGTTGTTTGTCTCCCCTTTGGCAGGGATGTGTTGGGATCCGTGCTCCCTGCTTCAGGGGCTGCTTCTCATGGATTTCAATCCAATGYTGGGTTTTCCAGGCAGTTGTTTAAACGAAGCAGCACGGGCACCCGAACACTCGCTTCCTGCAGTTTGCCATCCAYGGGCATCTGTGCTTCCCAGCCTGCTTCAGGGTTATTGCTCTATTTCTTTAGTGCCAAAACACTCCATTTCCTCTCACTTAACAAGCAGGGAATGGGGGATCCCATTAAAAACACCCCAACCCCTGGTGTGCAGCTCCTGCCCCCCGGCATTGGCGAGATGCTGGAGGTGTCTGAGCCTGATCTCTGCAGGAAAGGCAGCTCAAAGCACAGAGGTGTGGGCAGTGCTGAGCCTTGCCCCTGACAGTACATCCCTGGAGGGAGCTCATTAAGCTGTGGCTAATATTTTTGTGAAGTTTCCTGGTGCAGCCAAGAGCRTTTGCATTCCCCTCGCCTTGTTAGTCCAAGCTGCAGGCAGAAGGTGCTGAGGCTTCCCAAGCAGGGCTGGGAAATCATGCCCAGTTTAAAATTAATTAAAGCAGGTCCTTCAAGGAAAAGAGCACCTCTYGTGCATGTTCCCATGTCCTGGATGAGCCCCATGGTGGGTCAGGSTGGTGCTTCCATGCTGGTTTTGAGATGAGTTTTAATTGAAGCCTCGTGTGCTGACTGCGCCTGAGAAAATCAGGCTGTAACTAATGGGAGTYGCTCAAGATGGTGGCTAATTACTGTGATTAGCTGAGCAACACTTCGGGCTACTCTTCCTCCTGCTCTGCCTCTCATCCTGGTCC
Source organism: Mixornis gularis (assembly GCA_003546035.1). Taxonomy (NCBI): domain Eukaryota; kingdom Metazoa; phylum Chordata; class Aves; order Passeriformes; family Timaliidae; genus Mixornis; species Mixornis gularis. Next base: position 1,713,653 of record QVAJ01000113.1, on the reverse strand, counting down.
CTGGGGAGCGGCTGCAGCAGCCAGGGAAGGATCACACCCTGCTCATCTGGGGGACTGGGAGGTGGGGCATAGCCCCCCGGCAGTGGGGTTGTCTGTCTGGCCATCTCTGAGCTTCTGCTTTCCATAAAAATAGGAGTGTTTYCTCTCTGGAAGCAGCTGGTGAGGGGAGTATTGTTGCTGTGGGCATGGTTGGAGCTGGGACCCTTCTTGTGGTGTGACACAGGGCGAGAAACTCCATCTTAAAACCTCACAGGTGTGAGCTGGGGCATATGGGACGTGCTGGGAAACAGGGACCAGCCCTTGAGTTTCCCCCACCCTGCTGTCCTCTGCGGGGTTTTTCCCTGTGATGGGGTCCCTCCTTCAGTCCTGCCCCACYCGAGGATGGCTTTGGATGTTTGGTTAGGGCTCGCTGAGCCACCTTAAAACAGCCCTGTTTACAAAACCTGCCCGCGGTGCGGAGCCAGTCTGGTTCCGTGGGCTGCGCTCGCCGGCTCCGCGCGAAATGTGTCACTTGCACCCGGCGTTATTTTTAGAGCCGAGGTTTGCAGAATGCAAAGGCTGGGCAGGTTTCTCCGGGGTGCCAGATCCCTGGGAGGAGGAGGAGGAAAGAGGGGACTGGGTTGATCTCTTGCTCTGTGCCATTGCGTGGTGGCTGCTGCCTCGCCGGCGTGCTCGGGTGGGATGGTGCTCACGAGGCTCTTCCACGTCCACGTGGGGATTTACGGATCCTTTGTGTGCCTCTCTACTTTCCCTTTCTTTTGGTCCTCCTTGCTCTGTGTTCAGTGGTGTTCCTGCCTCCCTACTCCATCTCTGGAGGCTGGTGCTGCCTTGGGGGCTGCTCTGGATTGCTGTTCTCCCTGCCAGTGCAGCCCTTCCAGCCCTTTTCCTTGCCTGGGAGCAGCTGGACTGTGTCCAAGGTTGGTTGGGATGGACAGGCAGCAGGAATGGGATGGATATCACCTGATCTGGAGCTGGATGGGCACAGTAACCCTGTGGGAAGCTGGTCCTGGCAGGAGAGCTTTGCTTTATTCATGTTCACCTTCACACCTGTATGTGGAGCTCCTCCCTCTCCTTCCAGCCTGATTCTGATCCAGACTGGAGAGCCACCAGTCTTGCACCCTGTACATCAGCCTGCTGTCCTGTAAACCCTCTCCTGCTCCTGAGCTCTGGGAGAGGCTGCTTCCCCTTCCAGCCCAACTTGTCCCGGAGCTGTCACCCCTGGAGCTGTCCCAGGGCCATCCCCTCTCTAGATCCTGTGGTATCAGGAGTGCTGCTGGGTCTTGGAGCACTTTGCAGAGTCACAGGGGGTGAGAAATGCCCTTAAATGCCTTTTTGTGGGTTGGGGTGATGCTGAGCAAGGAGGGGAGGAAATCAGCTCCTCAGGGTGCAGCGTGGTGAATCCAGGGAATCCACGGAGCAGGGTATGGTCTGGTGGCCATGGACAGGGATGTCCCCCCAGCCTTGGAAGCAGCAGTTTGGCTGAAATTGAAATGCTTCTGTGGGGTGAAGCTGGTTTGCACCAGGTAAAATCATGAGAAGCAGTAAATGGGGTGAGAAGAGGGCAGGAGCTTTAAAAGCATCCAAATTGGATGGTGTGTGCAATAGGAAGGGCAGTAGGAAGCTGAAGGTTTGGAGGCTTCAGGTTTGAAAGCCATCTTTTAAATCTGGTGCTGTTTTTCGTGGATGTGATATAAAAAGCAAAACTGAAATGAAGTGTGTCTGCTGTGTTGGAGCAGACAGTTTCTACCAGACAAAATGAYTTCTTTTCTTTCTTCTCCCCCCTTCTTGGCACTTTCTGCCCCCCAGCAGAYCTCTCCTGCCCCGTGCCCGGCTACCACCCCACACCCTGGGCAGGCAGCACCTGTGTGTGTTKTTAAAGATCTTGCAGGGAGAATTTCTCCCTCTGCTGCAGGGTTTTACCCTTCTCCCACTGAGTTATGGTCCAGGCTCTTGAGCCGGACCTTTGGAGCGGCGTCTCCCTTCTCCCACCTCTCCCTGCGTGGCCAGGGATGCTGCRGTGTGTGCCCTGCCTGTCCCTGCTGTGTGTTCCTGTGCTCCTGCTCCAGGGCCTGCTTCCAGCCCCCTGCCAAAACCCCACATCTCCCTCGGCTGGCTTGTGACTGTCGTGACTTTGTTTTAGTCACTTTGTCTGCGTTGCTCATGCAGGGAGCAGTTAGTGTTGCTCAGAGGGTTTATTAGCCTCGAAGCCGTCACCTGTTTCCTACTTGTTATTCCAGGTATTTAATTTGCTCCTCGAGAGCTGGAGCTTGTTTTTCCCTATGGTTCCCTCTGAAGGGAGGTGGTTTTTCAGCTCCTGCCTCGGAGAGGGGGTGGTGGAGGGGGCTCGGGTGTGCCTGGGGCTGTGGCTGAGCCTCAGACCTGGCTCTATCCCTTGCTGGGATTTTTTTGGGGGACTGGAGCTTGCCCAGAGCAAAAGCTGTAACCTGAATTAATGTTTTAATTATGCTGCTCTCTTCCCCAAGGGCTGTGCTCTTTGTTTTGAATTTGTTAAGCTCTTGCATGCGTTCTTGTGTTTTCCCTGGTCCCCTCATCCCGGGATGAGCTGGGGTGAGGTGATGAAAAGAAAAGCTGAAGCTGCTCTGATGGCTCAAATATGTATTTTACTAATAAAGGCTTAYGCTGTGAATGAAGTGCCCAGCAGCAGGAGCAGAGTCAAAGCCAGGATTTAAATGCTTGAGAGAAATCAGGTTGGGTAGATCGGAGAGGGAGCAACCGATGGCGTTTTCATCTCCCTCTGTTATTCATCAGTTCCCTTAATAATTCAGGTGGGTTTTTTTTCCTATATTAAACAGACCAGACTTGGCAAATGAGTGGAATGTGGCTCCTGGAGCTACAGAGTAAGTACTGAGCCTTGACAGTTCTCCTTTCCGGGTGATATTGGGTTCTTGCTATTAGAAAACACGAGTACCTACACCAGGGATTGGTCACCCTGTCTTGCAGCACATTAATATATAGATTATTATTATTATTATTATTATTGCTGTTTGGGATCGCATTGGGAGATGTCTCCATCTGCCCAGGTGATGCTGCTTTGCTGTGATGGGCCATGTTGGGGTGGGAATAACCTCCCCATCCCCTGCCTCGACTTCAGGGGCTTCTCTGGAGCAGGACTGGGGGGATGTGGCCACAGAAAGAGGTGCTGCCTGTGTGATTCTGGTGCCTTGGTGCACGTCCTGCACCCRTCAAATCGGCAAATCACCCGGGCTGCCGGTGGCTATGGCTGTGCATCACTGTGAGGAGAAGACAAATCACCTCCCTCAGGCCATGYACGGTTCCCAGCTCAATATATAAAATCTGTCTTGGAATGCTTAATGTGTTTCCAAAGGGCCGGAGGGACCSGGTGACTTGAAAAGGTCTCCTCGAGTGTTGGTCGCATTAAATGTCGTTGTTTGGGTTTTTAATCCCTTTCCTCCCCTTGTTTTGGGGCGGATCTGTAGCTTTGCAGATTCAAAGGTTGAATGCTGCAGGCTCTGGGCTGCCCCTGCTGTTTCCTTCAGCCGAGGAATGTAAACATTGCACTGGGATATAGAACCGTGTGAGGCTTTTGGTTTGTAATATAAAAAAAACCAACCAAAACTGGCTGAAGAGCACTAGCCCTTGTATTAACTCTTAGCTTCTTGTGTTAACTTTTCCACGTCTGTCTGTTTTCTGAAACTGGGGACAAGGAGGGAGGGCTGGGGGGCACTTCTGGTCCAGCCCTATTTTGGTTGTGGAACGTTTTACTCTGGTGGCCTCCCAGTGATGCTTGGTGGAGTTGAGTCGCTTCTATCTCATCTTCTGAATGCCAAATATCTGCATTTCTCATCTTTTCTCCAAATTTACATTTTTTTCCACAGCATGCTTCTTTTCTAGACTCTTCAGTAAATCAGCAGCTTGCTTGCTGTGTGTTTTCCTGGAGCTTCAGCGGCTGGGGCTGCTTTGGGAATTGTCAGGCGCTGCTGCTCCTCCAGTTCTGAGCCAGGATTGCATCTCCATGGCACTTCGCTTTGGGCTGGGCCAGCCTTTCCTCTGAATTTTCCCTGAATTTTCCCTGCCTGCAGACCCCGGGGTTTTCATAAATAACCACAGCATCACCAGGTTTGCAGGGTGCCCAGGGCACAGCGTGGTGGGTTGGGATGGCACCGTGTTTTTAGCTCCTGGGGGCTGGGCTGGGGGGTGCTGGGAGTGAAGGGCTCACTGCCCGGGACTTTCCTGGATGGAAAAGTTATGGCTGGGTCAGAGCTGGCCCTGGGGAGGCTGAGGAGCTCCCTGCAGGTTTGGCTGAGGGGATTGAGCTTCTTGTTCCCTGCTGTGCACCACGAGAGCAGGCACTTGGCACAGGAGGTGTCTGGGCTCTCTGCATCAGCCCGGTGGGATTCAGGGGTCCCTGAATCCCTGAATCCTGCCCAGCAGCAAGGGTGAAATCAGGCCAGCTCTGCTGGGTTTAGGGTGACCTCTCACCTCCACCACTCCTCATGAAGTCCCATCAGGTGACAGCCTGGTGRCTGCACACTTCTTACTCTCCCAAGGCACTGTGGGGCCAGCCTGTGTTTCCACACCCTGCTTTGGACCTGGGGGTGAAAGTGCAGGTTTTACTTCTTCAATAATGAGCTGCTGCTGCAGTGGATGCTGAATTTGATGGCAGCAGTCACAGACCACGGTGGCTGTTGTCCTTTTGTCCACAATATGTTRTTATGGAAGTGGGTTTTCCTCCCTCCTCTTCCTTTTGACTTAATTTGGCGTTTGCAGCACAGGGGAATTTCTGGGAGGCTGATTCTACTACAGATTTTTTTTTTTTTGTGCCTTTTTTTAAAATTTTTTTTTTTTCTTCGCTACAGTAGATTTAGAAATTTATCACTGCTCTGATTTAGGGCTTTTTTTTTTTTTAAAAATTTTTTTCTATTATTATTTTTTCCCTCCTGGCATATGGAAGTAGCAGGCTTAGAAAAAAATGCAATCCATTAGCCATTTCCAGCAGGCTCTGCATGCACGGGGCTCCACGTCTCGCAGCAGGCTGAGGTTTTTAGAGACACTCAGCACTGGCCTCGTGTTACAGCTCCTGTGGGATGTGGAGAGCACCCAAACCTCTTTTAGAGATGCATTTCTTGCTGTGTAGCATCCTCAGCCAAGGCTTGTTTGGGGGGTTAGGCTGTGTGTGGGGGGGTCTGTGCTGTGCTGCTTTGGTTTCCAGGTGGGGTGGGAAAGCCTGGAGGAGAAGGGATCTTGACTCAGAGGTGTTGGCTCAGCTCCTGGCAGTTTGCTGGGGCAGTGTGGGACACCCTTGGCTTTTGGGATGAGGTGAACACCTGGGCTTGCTCTTGGATCCCCACCAGGCTAYGTATGGGTGATTGCACACTTGGGCTGGAGATCCAGGGTGGCTGGAAAGAGCCTTAAACCACTGTGGGTTATTCTTGCTTCCAAAAAAGCTTCTCCAGAAGGGCACCTTGCAGTGCCAGGGCTTTGTTGAGCCTTGTGCCTCCCGGCACTGCAGGGATGCTGACAGCTCAGGAAGCTCTTTGCAGGAKGTTTGACACCTTCCTTGGGCTCTCACTGGGGCTACAAAAGCTTTCCTGCTGAGCTTCTGGGGCCAGGTTTTCTCTGCAAAATAAACCTGGGCGTGGTAGAAACGAGCCAAGATGCAGCCTGTGTGTGCAAGGCTGGGGATCCATCCCAAGGGGCTGTGGGATGTGGTCCCAAGGGGCTGTGGGATGTGGTCCCAAGGGGCTGTGGAATGTGGGTGCAATGTGAGGGATCTGCTCAGGTCTGTAGTGGGCTGGCTCATGTGTAGGGGGAGTTTTAGCTTGAAGGTGTCAGTGCTCTGGCTCCAGGGTGTTTTTGGAGGAGATGTGGCAGGTTTATGTCTTAGTGTCCAACTGGTGTTRATGCCTTGGGAAGGCTGACCTGAAACAGACTGGACAGAGCTGGAGAATAAAGYAGGGATTTATTGAAAGGCCTCYAGGATACACCTTGGGCAGGACARGGCCTGACCAGGGCTRCASCCAAGGTGGACTAACAATGGTCACAAAATGGCTGACCAGTCATGAGGTCTCATATTTTTATAAGTTTTGGTCCATTTGCATATTGGGGTTTAATTGTCCAATTACAGCTCCAGGTTGTGAGGTCTCATCCTTGTTCCTCCCTTCAGTCCAATGTTGTTTGTGCTTTTGGGCCTGAAAGTTGTCCTTGGCCTGCAGCAGGAAAAGGATTTGTTTTGTCTCCCTACTCTGTGAAGAGCTGAGTGACACTGAACGTGAGGCTCAGAACTGCACCCCTGGGCAGCACAGGATGTGAAATACATGAAAGCTCAAACTTAAGGCATCAGTGCTTCTTCCTCAAGAAGTTCTGGAATGGTTTGGGTTGAAGGGACCTTAAAGACACCTTCCATGAGACCAGGTTGCTCAGACTGCCTTTGAACACTTCCAGGGATGGGGCATTCACAAGCAGGGGAGGAGGGAAGAGCAAAGTTCTGGACACAAGGCCTGCTTCCTCCCTGTTGGCATACTGGAGTTGTTCACTCCCAGGAAAAAGGACCAGGACAGAATATTTGCCTTCACCTGTTTTCCTGGCTGCCCCATCCCTGGAAGTGTTCAAGGCCTGGCTGGATGGGGCTTGGAGCAATCTGGTGTCCTTGCCCATGGCACAGGGGCTGGAACACGATCATGTTTAAGGTCCCTCCCAGCCCAAACCATTTATTGAGTCTTACCATTCAATGGCCTCCAGTGCAGTGAGTGTCCCTTGCAGCGGGGGTGACGACCTGAGCATTGCCTGTGGAGGGTGACAGAGCTGTGTGGCTGCTGGGCAGAGCCTGTGGGCAGCTCTTGGGGCTGGGGAGGCCATAAACTTGGTCCTGGCAGCCACTGCTTTAGGGGAAGCCTTGGGTTTTCTGGAGAAGCCTGGGCCTGGCTGCAGTGCTGACCCTGTGCCAGGTACTCTCCGAGATGGGGGATCCCATCTGGGGGCTCACAGGCTTGGAGCATGCCCTGCTTTCAGTTTGGGACTGTGACAAATTGCTGGCCCTGTTATTAGGGACTGTCCAGCCCATTTCAGGCAGAGGGAAGGGTGTAAAACCCGGGAACACACGAGTGTAGCATTCCCAAATGGTTGTTCTGTGCCAGTGTGTAATGCACACAGTTTTACTGCACACCAGGCAGATCCACAGACCCCGGAGGGAGACTGGAGCCCTCACAAGTGGCTCAGCTGGCAGCTGACACACAAACAAGGCTCAAAGCAAGAAAATGACCTGGTTTAAACCTGAGCTGTGGGGTGGCAGTCATGTATCAGTGCCAGTCTGGGAAGGGTAGATGTGTCAGTGTGGTCCCTTCTGGGAGGGATGGATGGATTTTGGCTGCTGCCACTTTGAGCCGTGCAGGTGGGGGCTGGGGGCCGTGAAGGATGATTGCTTGGTTCTCCCCAGCTCAGACATTGCTGCTGGTGCTCTGAATCCTGCCTGCAGACTGGCTGGCATGGGGAAAATCAGCGGTGTGAAGCTATTTAGGAAGGAGTGAGTGGGCAAGAGGAGAGAGAGAGGGGGAGTGACGCTGCCAGAAACAGCCCTGCCCGCTTCCGAGCTGCCCAGGGGCTGGGAGCCAAAGGCTCTGCTGGTGTCCAGCGTGGGGGTGGTGGTGAGCACAGGGCCGTGCTGGACAGCTGGGCAGTGCCAGCTGGCCGTGCCATGCCTTATCCTGGAGGATGAGGAGGAGAGGAGAACCCCCCTGGTGTGTGCAGCCTGGGTGACACACGCCGTCAGTCTCGCACCGCCGGGCCTCAGCCATCCCGGAGATGTCTAAAAATTCCAGATGGCAGTTCCCTGGTGTAAAAAGAGCTCTGTGTGTGTGTGTGTGTGTGTGTGTGTGTGGCCTCTGGAGGAGCCTCGTCTGGAGGAGACTCTCCTTCCCAGAGAGTTGGAGAGGGATGGATGGGGGGCCACCAGCCAGCAGCCGCCACAGGGTGAGTGCTGATGTGAAGTCCAAGTTCCAAGGGCACGTGCTGCTGCAAAAGGGCCAATTCCGTGGTGGATTTAGGAACTGATGGAGCTGTGGGGCATCATTTCAGCGGGGAGATGGAGCTGTGAGTGGAGCAGTCAGCTTGGGTGGGAGCAAAGCTCTTTCTAGCTCTGTGCCTGGACCGGCTGCTCRGCCAGGGCTGTGGAGAATGTTGGGCTGGACTGATGCACGTCTGATATGAAGACTGGTGTAAGAAATGGGACGTGCATTSCTCTTTTCCTGCCGGATCTTCCCAGGCTCCAGCTGTCAGCAGCGCCGAGGCTGGGGCCAGGCTGTTATTCCTGGCTGTGCCTGCCCTCCTCTGCTCCACGGATTAGTCTCATCCTTAATTTGAGCTCATTTGCACCACGCTTAAGTGTCCCGCAAAGCGGCTCTCTGGCAGGAAGGTTGCTGTGGCACAAATTATTCCGAGAAATGTGCTTCAGAGGGGTGGAACAGCAGAGATGAAATAATGCCACGGAGAGGAGAAGGAGGGGAGGCAGTCGCGGCTCAGCGCCAGCAATTGTAGCGAGAGGATAAAAGAAGGGAAAGCAGAGCTGGATGAACTCTCGTTGAAAGAAGAAAATTTAGAGGGGGAGAGGGAGCCCAAAAGATAAGGCAGTGGCTGTGGTCCAAAGGGAGGTGCTGGAATTGCTGGCTGTAAGGCAGCGAGGCAGATGGTGGGCGACCGGCACCGCCGCCACTGCGGTTTGGAGCAGGAATTTGGGGGGGGCAAAGCTGTGCTGCTGGAGGGAGGAGAGGCTGGAGGGATGGTGGCTGGGGTCCAGCTGGGTGTATCTGAGAGAGCAGTGCCTCCAGGTGCCGTGCTCCATGCCTGTCCTCTCGCCCAGATGGTTTCCAGAAGCACGGACCCTTCCCTTGCCACCTTAGCAAAGCACCTGGGCTCAGGGCCAGGCTGGCTGGGACCACGGCCCTCTGCAGGGTCCAGCCTTTGGCAGGCAAGAGGAGGCAGCCAGGCTTTCCTGAGGGATTTGGTGGTGTCCCCTGAGCAGGAGAGGGGCCCCTGGGACTTCCTGGGAGTGTGTGCGTTGAGTAGGAGGTGAGAACTGGGTGCCTGCTGAGCCGGGTTATTAGTCCTGCTGGAAGAAGCAGGATTGCTGAAATGTTCTTTTTAGCTCCACAACAACATTTATTTGTTTTATTCCCATCTCCCAAAGTGTGGGAGAAACCGGGCTCAGGATGAGCTCTGGGGGAGTGTAGCAGCTTGGAGTGGCTGAGGATGGCAGGAACAGGGAAGGATGTGGAATGGGAGGAAGGGGAGGGGCTGGTCCAGGCTACTGGCCCTAAACAGCAGGATGCCCTGGGACTTCTTTCCTAGCCAGCAGGGAAGCTGGTTGCTTGCTGAAGGGTCCTCAGGGCCCAATTTGTGCATGTGTGGTGCTGCCAGGGCAAGAAATTGCTTTTTATTGTCCTTTTGTCCCAACCTTGCTCAAGCCAGGATTAGGCTTGGTTCTCTGCGGTGCCTGAGGTGAACAGGGGCTGGTTATGGAAGGCCTGGGTGAAGGAGCAAATGGAAAACCTGCTTTTCCTCCCTTGAGGTGGAATCAGGAAGGTTTTGCTCCGTTTACCASGGATTTAAGGCTCTGCTCTGTCCTAATGCCTGTGGCTGTAGCTGCTACTGAAGACCCTGCAGGATGCATTGCAYGTGCTCTCTGTGGAATTCTGGAACGGTTTGGGTTGGAAAGGACCTTAAAGTTCATCTCAGTCCAGYCCCCCCTGCCATGGTGGGGCACCTTCTGTGATACCAGGTTGCTCAAAGTGGCTTTGAACACTTCCAGAGATGGAGCATTCACAACTTCTCTGGACAACCTGTGTCTCACCACCTCGCCTCACCCCTCCCCAGCATGGCAGGCCAGACTTATCCTTTATCCCCTTCCCTTCTTCCCTGTGCAATTTGTGCAAGAGATCGTCTTCGTTTTTGCACAAACAATGAGACCTTTTCAGCAAGTCTTAGTGCCTAATGGGAGCAGAAGTCAAAGAACAATAAAGCCTGCTGTCGCTCACCTCCGTAGCATCCCTTTGTTTTCCCACCTCAGGGGTGCTGTGACTCCTTTKGCTGGGAATCTGCTGTTTCCAGGATGGAATAATTACCTGTGCAGGTCTATTAAGCAGTGACACACATCGTAGCTCGTGAGTCACCTCAGCCAAGGCACCCTTGGAAGTGAGAGCTGGTTTTCCCTGTCTCTGCCAGGTCAAACATAGATTCTGTGGCCATGGGATGCCATCCCCCGGCGCTGCAGCAATCCAGGCTGAGTGTCCTTCCTGCCCCGTGCCCCTGCTCTCCCATTCCCATGGGAATTCTGCAGATGGATCTCACTCCTCAGCTGCAGCAGGCTAAGGCAGGTGTTTTTGGAGAGGCCGTAAGTTGGAGCATGAAGCCAGGACTGGGATGAGAGGTGGTCATCCCTGGGATGCAGCGGGTGCCACTCAGGCCAGGGACAACCCTCTGGGGAGGCCAGGGTCTGATAATGCTGTGGGAACTCTGGGAGAGCTAGGGCTGCTCAGCCTGGAGAAGGGAAGGCCCTGGGGTGACCTTAGAGCCCCTTCCAGTGCTAAAAGAGGCTACAAGAGRGCTGGAGAGGGACTTTTGAGAAGAGCACATAGTGACAGGGGAAGTGGGAATGGCTTCACATTGACAGAGGGYGGGGTTAGATGGGATATTTGAAAAAAAAAATTCTCCTTCCCATGGCAGGGTAGTTTGAACTAGATGGGYTTTAATGTYCCTTCCAAGCCAAATCATTCTGGGATCCTGGGACCACAGGTGTTCAGCCTTGACACAGGCAAACAAACTTTTCCCAGGGCAGTGCACAGGAGAACTGAGTGCTTCACGTGTGGCTCCCTATTTTTCCCTCTCTGTCTACATCAAATCCTCTTCACGTCTGTGGTTTCAAGCTGGCCTGATGTCCCTCAGCAGCAGCAGTGCCCTGCTCTCAGCTCCTTCCTGCAGGCTGCCTCGTTCCAGGTGCTCTGCAGTCAGGGCTGGCTGCCTTCTGCCAGCAGTGCTTCCCAGAGGCTGCTCTATTTATTTTTAAAAGCATTTTCATTCTCTGTTGCACAGCAACTTCTAACACACCCTGGCTCGTGCGGGCAGCTCCTGCTCCTCTCCATACCTTGGCAATTCTTCAGCTGCTTTGGGGCTCGGGGAGATGGGGACTGATGTGTCACGTGGGTTCCCTTGTCCTCTTTGAAATGTGCCAGCTCAGGCTGAATTGCCAGGCTTGGCAGCACTGCTTCCCATATTCCCAGTCCTTGGGTGTGGGAACAGCTGAGGTGTGATGTGCAGAGTCAGTGCTGCTGCTGTGCACTCAAAAAAAAAAAAAAAAATAAAGTAGATTTATGCTTTACTTGGAATGGTGGGGCTCTGTCCATGGCCACCTGCATGTGCTAGCTCTTGGATCACCAAATATCCAGGGAATGGTGGGCTGGGCCGTGGACATTCTGTGTGGACTCTGTGGCTGGGCAAGGGGACAGTGTGAGGCCCATGAGCTGTTTCCATACCTGTGCTCTACCTCGGCTGTGTGCCCTGCGTTGGGGCACGACAGGGAGCCCAGGAGAGTTGGGAATAGAGGGAGAAGGGCAGTGCAGCTCCACAGGGGTGACAGCCTGCACTCTGATGCAGGAGCAGAGCTAATTCCTGGAGGGTGGCCTGGAAATTATCTTAAGGAGTCCTGGCTGTGCCCTTCTTTGGAAAGCAAACTCCTAAGGGCGCGCTCTGACTGCGCTCAGCACTGCTGGGCTCTGGACACTGCCCCTGCCTGTCCCATCCTGGATTATTCCTACTGCCAGCCTTGGTCCCTGCTGTTTGCAGAGCTGCTCCCACCGGGGCAATCCCTCTCCCCTGCTGGGTGGAAGAGTTCACATGCYGAACGCTGAGCTGTGCCAGGCATCATCTCTCTTTCCCCATTCCTGCCCACGGCGAATGGCACCCACCCCCTCAGGTCTGTCTGTCCGCCTTTGCTCTGCTCTCCTGGGGGTTTGGGATGCTGCTATGGAGCTGGAATCGGGGGTGGCAGGCTGTAGGTGTGGGGGTGTGTGGTGAGGGGTGTCTTGCCTTGAGCTGCAGAGACCTGCCTGCCCTGCAGGGAGGGGGGTGGAGATGGGACTGTCTCAAAGGCGGTGCTGAGAGAAGTTTGGGTTGTTTGGATGGGTGTTCCCAGTCACCGTGCCTGGTTCTGCCCCTGTGCCAAGCCAGACAGCCCCGTCTGTCACTGCCACCCCAGCAGGGATGTGCCTGCCCATGCTCTGAAAGCATCCTTGGGGTTGGGGTTGGCTGCCTGCTGGTCCTGGGGACAGGGTCCTGCTCCCCTGCAGTCTCCATCTCTCCCAGCTCTGTGTGCTGGGAAACTGCTGAGTTCTTTGAGGTATATTTATATCAATAGTTAGTGGTATTGTTTAACAGTTGCTCTTAAAGGASAGATGAGATAATTTCATGTTTTGCTATTCCTAAAGCTGATCCCCCTGGCAGTGGTGCTCTGTTGGAGGGCTCCTGTGCTCGGGCTTCTACTCCTTGGGGGCTTGCTGGCCTTGGAGGTGCCTCCCGCCTGGAATGGAGCAGTCTGGCTCCCTCTGGGTTCAGCTCAGCTTTTCCTGCACAGCAGAAGAGGTGCTGACYCCTGAGGAGTGGGCTCTGCTGCTGGAGCATCCCCCCAGCTGTGACAACCCTGTTGTGGCAGTACAAAAGCTGTTTCCCAGACAAAGGGTTGTCTGATGCCTGCTGCTGAAGCTTCTCCCGGCCTGAAGCCGCTCCTGGGTGTTCCAGGCTCTGCTCTTTCCTCCATCTGATCTTTGCAGGTGTTCCAGGGGTCTTTGTTGTGTTGTTTTGGTACCACAATGGCCCCCAAAAAAGTGTGTAATATCCGAGTGGGCGATGAGAAAATGATGTTTTTTGAGCCAAGTGGCTTTCTTTGATTCCACCACGTCCTTCTGCCCTCAACACACTGGCACAGGTGCCTTTCCTGACTCTCCCATTTTGGTACGTTCGGCCTGACCCTTTCATCCACACCTTTTGCTCTGTGTAGGACTAAATCTGTGCAAGGAGCCTTTGCCTGTAAATGTCTTCTTTCTTTCCTTCCTTCCCACCTTGTTTAAGCCCCTCTGTGCAAAGCTCCCAAGCCTGGAATGCAGCCCTAGCTCTCACTCTGTCCCAGGGATCCTGGGATCCCAGAGATCCCAGGGATCTTCCCAGCAGAGCCACTGCAAATCTGCCACTGCTGAGGCCTTTGGGAGTGGGGGTTTAATCCCACAAACTTTCTCCCAGCATCAAATGACTCCACTAAAAATAACCCACTCGCCAGCTGGCTCCCACAGCACGGTGATGCTGCACAGCCCCAGATGGGCTGGAGCACCCAGGGCTGACCCAGGCAGGCCTCACCCACCCCAGCATCCCTGCCACTGCCAGGGGAAGTGCACGTGGCAGGAGAGGAAAAGGCCACGAGGATGAATCAGCCTCTCTCGCAGCCCATCTGTCTCTGTTTGGAAGGGCCCCACGCTGAAATCCTCCCGAGCGCTCCGAGGTTCGCTGCGCTGCTTTTCCACCCTGCAGGAGCTCCCCTTCCCCCTTGGAGCASGGGATGGTGATTAGCAGCCCAGGGCGAGCAGGGCTCAGTGGGGAGAGGCTCTTGATTGACCTGGAAACCAAGTGGCCCCCTGAGGTGGGGAGARGCAGGCGGCAGGGGCTGGATTAGGAGCATCCCCGTGCCTGGGGAAGGGTGGAACCAGGCCAGGATAGCCCAGCATGTGAGTTCCCGGGGAGGWGACAGCTCCTGTGGGCTGGTGAAGTGGAGAATCCTTGCCTGACTTGGGATGTCCTCAAGGTTCTTGGGAGCAGCATCCTAGGTGCTCTCATAGAGATTTACATTATGTGTATATATAGATAGCATCATACTCATTTTTCATATGTAT
>QVAJ01000113.1:1650690-1680866 GCA_003546035.1 Mixornis gularis | reverse complement strand
GAGTCCGACCATTAACCCAGCACTGCCGAGGCCACCGCTCAGCCGCGTCCCCAAGTGCCACATCTGCACGTCTTTCGAAGCCCTCCAGGGGTGGTGACTCCACCACTTCCCTGGGCTGCCTGTTCCAGGGCCTGACAACGCTTTTGGAGAARGCACCTTTGCCAATTTCCAGTCTGAACATCCCCTGGGGTGACTTGGAGCCGTTTCCTCTTGTCCTGTCACTTGTTGCCTAACAGAAGAGTCTGACCCTCACCTTGGCACAGCCTCCTTTCAGGAGCAGTGAGGTGTCCCTTGGGCCTCCTGTTCTCCAGGCTGGGCCCCCCCTCAGCTCCCTCAGCTGCTCCTTCCCAGAGCTTGCTGAGACTGGAGGAGTGTTAGCCTGTCTCCGTCAAACCAAGCRCATCCCGAGCGCCTTCCTGTCCTGGCACCCGCTGTTCCCTGTCTTCTCACATTTCCTCCATTGACAAAAACCCAAACAGCCCCACATAGCTGGCTCTGAATCCCCGTGCCATGTTGAATCATGTGGGCATCAGCCACACTTCTCCCTGACTCACAGATCCCGGCGTGCTGGGTGAGGGTCAAGATGAGAACGGCAATAAACATCCTGGGAAACAGAGCCTGCGTCTCTTGGCATAGCCCGAGACTTTTTTTATTTCCTTTTGGCTCTCAATCTTCTCTTAAGGAGCTGCTTTCTCATAAATATCCCATCCTTTAGCACCGTCTGAGCAGGAGAGAGGCTCCCAGCGGGGTCATCCTGCACTCTGCTCTGCAGCAGCGAATGTAGAGTAGARGCAAGAGCCAGCTCCGGGTCCAGGGGACAGCCTGGTGCCCCAGCAGGAGTGTCCAGGTAAGGGCTGCAGCCCTGCTCTSAGGGGATGGAGGAGGAAGGCTGCCTTCCTCCCCCTCAGCCCCTCGCTCGGAGCCAGGCAGGGGATGCAGGGGTGCAGGTGCAGCCTTCCTCATCCTCCTCGGGCTCGGGGCACGGCACAGAGCCTGGACATTTCGGCCGGGTGGGGCCTCGCCGTGCGGGCAGGGCTGGGAGAGGGCCGGGGGGAGCAGGAGCTCTGCAGGGCTGAGGATCTGCTCCTGGCAATCGGCCCAGCCTCGGGCTTAATTAACAGCGGCTAAAAGGGCTGAAAGGTGGGAAGAGCGGCGTCGCTGCCGAAGCTGCTGCGTTGGTGGTGGTGGGGAGGAGGAGGAGGAGGAGGAGGAGGTGAGGTGAGCTACAAAATAGTAATTGATTCGTTCAGGGCAGTGTCTTGCCTGGGTTGAATCGAAGGGACTGTAATTAGTCGGGAGCTGCTGGGGCCACCTCCTTGCCTGTCGTTAGTGCAATGAAAAGCCAGGGTTGCTCTGGCTGGCTGGTGGCCTGGGAAGAGTTTTGGGCACCTCTGCTCCACTCCGTGCTGCAGGGTGGTAGTGGGGCAGCCGGGGACTTGTTGGAAACCCCCCAGCTGGCCCACTTTGGTTATAAAGGTCATTGGAAGGAGAGAATTAAGACAGGATGCAGCAGCTGGGTGTCATGGAGAGCTCTGGTGCCTGGCTGAGGTTGGGGCAATGGTCCCACAACCCTTSTTGCAAACACTCCTCTGTCATCTTGCTGAGGAGAATCTGGACCTTCCTCTTTCTCACCCAGCCAGCCCAAGGGCTGCTGGCAGTGCCCCCATGAGAGCCTGGGCTGAAAAACGAGGAAAAACGAGCCCAGTGGCCCTTGAGCCACTGTAGTGCCTGCAGAGTGGGGAAGTCCCTGCTCAGGTGTTGCCAGGCTGCTCAGAGGGAGAAGCCCTGGCCCAAATGAGTTAATGATTTATGAGATGAACACCTTGATTTATTTATTTATTTTATTTATTTAATTTATTTATTTATTTAAAATTTAAATGCCTCAAGCAGTCTTGGCTGCCCCACAGCAGGTGTGAGGGACAGGGCAGCAGCCCCTGTGTGCTGCAGAGCAGGCTGTTGGTGGGCTGGATGAGGGAAGAGCGTGTCAGGGATACTGGATGTCCTGTGCTGCTGGCTGGAGCCGTGGGTGGTCTGCCTGTGGGAAATGCAGGTACAAAGTGTCACAGGCCCCGGGGAGCTCTGTGGCCTCGGGGTTCAGCAGGGTGGGGGACCCTGCGTGTGAACAGCTCACAGGGTGTGTTGTGTGCTGTGCCCTGCCCTGCCTGCTGKGTACAGAGCGCTTGGGGACACCCCTGGGGTACCCTGTGTGTGCCAGGAGGGCAAGGGGGGTTCCCCAAAGGTGGGTGGGGGGGCAGGCAGCCCCCCCAGCAGGGCACAGCCCAGCCCAGGGGACCCTGGGCACCCCTGGGTGACCTTGGCACACACGTGGCTGCAGCATCAGCAGTGTCCCCAGTCCCCTGCCCTGAGTGGGGTGCCCGGGGGGGGTGAGCAGGGTCAGAGACACCCCCCACCCCCATGGAAGCTCCTGCAGAGACAAATCCAGCCCGGRTTGTTTACACCTCTCGGATGAGCCGCTGTTTCTTCCGGACAACMTCGCGTGTCTAAAGGAGAATAGCGAGGTGTGGAGGCTCATCTGTATGCGAGTGAGCAGGAGGGCACTCCCCGGGCACCCGCTGGCATCGGGCGGCTCCGGCGGGGAGCCGGGAGCCTCGAAGAGTCCCCGGGATGGGGGGAGGAGGATCATGCATGTGGCCAGAGAGAGATGCTCGGTGGGGTGGAGGAGACGCAGGAAGGGGAGCCCCTCCTTGCCCCCCAATTTAGCCACTCACCTAAGGAGCGCCGGTGTGCTGGAAAGCCCTCTGCAGCCAGGGCGGGGGCGGGGGGGGGGTGTGTGCGCGCTTCTGGCCGGGTGGGGGCTCCCCCATTGCCTTTGTTCCCTTCAGACCCACCCCTCGCCTCTGATTTTCCTTTGCGGCAGCTCCCGTGCTTGCCAAAAGAACGCACTGGATGGAGCGAGGGAGCGAGCCGGGCGTGCTGTGCGCGTGTGTGCGCGCTCGTGTGCGCCTGTGTTGCCACTGACTTCATTAAAGCGAGCTGTCCCCGAGCTGCAGAGGCGCGGCAGCCTTTAATTTTTGTGGCCCGGCTCCTGCGGGAAGCCGACGTCGCCCTGCGCGCTCGCTCCTGCCCTGGCAGCGAAGGGCCGGGCATCCCTCGCCCCACCGCAGGTGCCCGCCCGGGGGCTCGGCCCCCCGCCCCTGCCCCGGCGAGCCGGCGGATGGGCGGCCGGGCTCCCGCAGGATGCTGAAGATGGAGTCGGGAGGAAGGAGTTGGACACTTGGCTCCAACTAGGCTGGACCACGCTGCAACCTGTTCCCCCGGCCGCGGCTGCTGCGCTGGGTGCTGTTCCGAATTGTTCCTTTGCCAGGGGCTGGCTGCAAGGACTCGCGTCCCTGCCCTTCCCGTGCCGCTCTCCGCTCGCCTTGCGGCGGGGTTTTGGGGTTAAAAGGGGCTGGTTTGGGCTTGCAGGCAGAGCGGTGGGGAGGACKCGGCTGGGTTTAACCCCTTGCTTAACCTTGGGGGAAGGGGCTGAGGGGCTGCGGCCTCCGCTGGGCACGGAGGAGGAGGGCTCGCTGCCCGCCCCGCTGCCCGGGGGGCAGTTCTGGGGGGGCCGGAGGCTCGGTGCCCCCCGTGCCGTGCCGGAGGCGCTGAGCCGGTGCCGCACGTTGCCGCCTCTCCACGCTGGTCCCTTGCTCCCCCGGAGGGATGGAGGAGAGACGGAGCTGAGCATCACCCGGAGAGGAGGAGGGGGCTGTGGTTGGGACTGCGCCCCGCAACCCCCTCCCTCTTCTCTCCCACCGCCCCCCCCCTCCCGCCCCCCCCCACCCCCCCCACCCCGCCGCCTCGGTGCTGCTGCTTTGGCTCACCTGTGTGTTTTCTTCCAGGATGGCTCGCTTTGGGGAGGCAGTGGCCGGCAGGCTGGGCTCCGGAGATGGGGGCTCCGAGCAGAACCGGAGCCGGCAAGGAGCTCAAGCCCCTGCGGGAGGGAGCCCGGGAGGCTTCAAGCAAACCAAAGCGCAGCGAGCCCGGACTATGGCTCTGTACAACCCCATCCCCGTCCGGCAGAACTGCTTCACCGTCAACAGATCGCTCTTCCTCTTCGGGGAAGAGAACATAGTCAGGAAATACGCCAAGAAGCTCATCGACTGGCCATATCCTTTCTGCAGCCCCCGTGGGCCCCCACCTTTGCCGCCCGGATTTGCCTCGGTGGCCGCCCAGGACACGTGTGTGTGGCACTGGCGGGCAGGTAAGGTGTGCGGAGAGGGGTGCCCCGGCCCCTGGGGATGCTCTCCTCGCCCTGTTGCTGCTTCCCCTTCTGTCCTCGGCTCCGTGCCTGCTCCTGACGGGAGCTGAGCCCTTTCTCCCCCCCACCCCGGGAGTCCTCCAGCCCCTCCTGAGGTTTGGATTTATTAAGCCCCCCCATGCTAATAGGGACTGGTGCTCCGATCCCTGCGTGCTTTGGGATGCTCTGTGTGTGTGCCTGGGGACGTGGCGGGTAGTGGCCTTTTCTCTGTGCCTCGATGTCTTGTGGAGTTTTGTCACCCCACCCCGCCCGGAGCCACCCGGGAGCCCGTGAATCTCCAGTCCCTGCTGGGTGGTGGCTCTGTCCCTCCTGCGTGTGCCCCCTTTGCTGCAGATCACGCCCGGCAGGGGCACAGCTGTCCTCGCCCTGCGGCCCCCGGCCCCCCATGGTGGCTCCGGGAACTGGCTGCCCCCTCCCTGCGGCAGAGGGAAGGATGTTGGAAACCTCTGGCTGTGCCCCACGGCCCTTTTTTGGGGAGGCTGGCGTGGGGAGCCATGATTTTATCCCAGGGACCCCTCTCCCAGGGCAGGGTGGAGGGTGCAGATCTCTCCCACTCCTTCCCCTGTTCCTCCATCCTTTCATACCTCCCCACGCACCTTTCTCTCCTCCCACCCTCCCTGTGGGTGCCCCTGGGCGCCTTGGCTGCTGCCCAGCACCACAGCTCTCAGCCCTGCACCAGCCTGGTGCCTGCTGCCCCCCGAGACACCTCCTGGGCTTTTCCCCCGTGGGGGATCCGAGCCTGAAAACTTCAGGGTGGCCACGCTTTGGCTGTGGGAGCCTCCCCGTGCCGGGTTCTGCAGCAGTGATTCCATGCAGCTCCTGCTGCTGCCGCTTTCTCTCCCTGCAACTTGTTGGTTGAGTTCCTGGCTCCTCTGGTGGGCATGGCAGAGCTTCCCCTGGTGCCAGGCAGCAATGCCTGGGTTTGGTGCAACAGGTAGCTGGGGGGAAAGGCTGTGGTGAGGCCCAGGGGTGCAGGACAGGTCACCCGCCCTGCAGAGCACGGCCAGGGAATTGTCCCTTTGCAGCTCCCACACGTCAGGTCAAGCCTCTGCCGGGCAGGACCTGGTCCTGCCTGGGGAGCTGTGACACCTCCAGGCTTGAGGGGGTGACAAGGGCCAGATGGAGGGGCTGAACTCCCCACGGTGTCCCTGAACCTGCCCCTCCTGGCGGCGCCCACGGGGTGGGTGGCTGCAGGAGCTCGGGGACRCGGCGAGCTCAGCGCGGAGCCCTGCAGGGCAGCGGCCGGGCCGGCCGCCTGCTTTTCCAGAATATGCCAAATTATTCACGTGCTTTTCCAGGCAGGTGTGGGAGGGCTCTTGCCCCTCTGGCTTTTGTTGGGAGCCAGAAGGAGCTGGGGTGCTGCCACCGGGCCGGCACTCCCGGCGTGGGCTGGGGTCCCGTGCCGGCGTGATGTCTCATCTCCAGGCAGCCGCTGTCTCCTAGAGACTGGAGCTCCACCACCACCACCACCACGCGAGCAGAACTCCCCAGCATTATTCTCCCCTGGAATTTGCAATGCATGAGGGAGATGGGCTCATTTTGTAATTTTTTTTTTTTTTTTCCAGAAGTAAGTGACATATTCCCATGTGAGTGCTGGGAACAGGCGTGCTCCAGGCGCGGGAGCTCAGCGTTCCTGCCTATCCCCCGCCCGGCTGCCATCTCTTCCCGAGAAAAACGCATCCACCCTGGATGTTTCTCTGCACCACTGGAGTTCTGAGGGCTTGGGAACGGGCAAGGCCTTTTGGTGATAAGTTTGGTTAGGCTGGCCGGGCCAGTCGTTCCCATCCTCGTAGTTGTAGCCTGGCACAGGCAGCCGGTGCCTTTTGGTAGGGCCAGGAAAACCATGTGAGCACCTCAGCTGCCTGGCCTGGAGCCCACGGCACCGCTCCTGTGGGGAGGAGAGCACTGGATCTTGGCCGTGGCCAGGAGGAGCTGCTGGCCTTGGGAGGGCGATGGGCCCGTCCTGGTGCCGTGGGTCAGGGTGGGCACAGCACCCAGGAGAGCCAAAGGGGCTGGAGAGGAGCGCAGGGCGGAGTGGAGGCTCTTCTTCATCCAGCTCTGGTTGACTAGGTAATAGGGCTAAAAATATCTGGTGATTCAGGCCTGGATATCTGCTGGGTAACTGTGTAATTATAACCAGCAGCCTCTGCAGTTTGGCTTCCCAGTGTAAATAGGGATGATGCATGGAGGAGAAGGAGGAGAAATACYGGGATTGGGATGCAGCTCCATGGGAGGCAAGTCTTTGGCCAGCTCCTGGCTGGAAAGCCCAGTGCGTTGCCTACACTGGAGCTGCTCTTTTAAAACTGGTCCTGCCCAAACCATGGGGCAGATGCTGTTTTGGCTGTAGGAACATCTCCTTCTCTTCTCCTTGGGAAATTCAGCCTTGTCCTCCTGCCTGCTCTCCTCCTGCTGAYGGCCAGGCCTTTCGCCCTGATTTCATTTGTTTGGCTGCCTGGAAGGCTCCAATTCAGTTAGTACACGAGATGGGCTGCAGCTCATCTATATCTGCTCCGTTCCTCATCYGCTTAATCACATTTGACCTGGACAAGATCCCTCTCCCGCCCCGGGAAGGCCAGATGACATTGTGTGGCTCTGGCTGTGTCCCCAAGGRCAGCATCTGGCTGCAGGCTGTCCGCTGCACCTGCCCCCAGTGTGGCAGGCAAAGAGGGTGTCCATCGGGACCTTGCTGTTCCCTGTGGTGRGGGATTTCACCTATCTCAGCCCCTCCGAGGACCAAATCTGGTCTTGGGCTGGTCTAGAGCAGCTGGAGTGCCCTCAGAGCCCCAGGGCACATCCCCATCCCAACAGTCAGGGGGATTTTGCTCCATRGGAAGCCCACCCATGAGTGTCTGAACTGTTTTCCTCAGCGTGACTCTCACCGTGACCTGGTGCTGCGTGGGCAGTGCCCCTCGGGGACCCTGGTGATGTCACTCCCCACCTGGCCAAGCATCTCCTGCCCCTTGGCTTTTTCCCCAGCCAAGATTCCGGCAGGTCTCGCCTTCCCAAGGGAAGAGCCTGCGCCATGTCGTGCCATCATCCTTGGGCAGCTCCATCCCCGCGCTCCCCAGGAACATTTCCCCCTTCCCTCCCCCCCGCCCTCCCCTCCTGTTTTCTGTGCCCTCCATTCATCAGATTTTAGAAGGTTTTTTTTTGGGAGGGGCGAGTAGGTGTAATGGCAGGTCCATCTCTTTGACAGCCGGGGAGAGCGAGGCTGCCTGTCAGATGGTGAATTTAAACAGAGGCAGCTGTTGTCATGGTGATGCCAAGTTGCATCCTGTTGCTGTGGCAACCAAAGTTAAAAAACTGATGTTAAGGCAGGAAAATCACATGATGTGGTCCTTTTTTAAAAAAAAAAAAAAAAAAAAAAGGAGGAGGAGAGGAGAGAGATTTGATTTCCAGGGTGAGGTGGGGGAGAAGGAGACGCTTCTCCATGGAGCTGTTTGCACGTGGCAGGCAGGCATCCCACATCCCGCATCCTGCATCCCTCATCCCTACGGGAGCGGCAGCAGTGTGGGCAGCTCTGCCCCGTTGGACTCCTGGCTGTCACTGCCTTCGCTTTAACCCCTGGTGGAAACCAAACCACTGCGTTTTGGAGCCGTAAAAGCAGCAACAGCCGTGACTGCAGAAAGGGAGTGTGTTCTCCCATGTCCATGCAGTGGGATTAAGGCAGGCTGGGGGCTCCAGGACACAAGCACAGCCCAAGGCCACGTTCACTCTCCTGAGCCTCCGTGTAGCAGGCACACGGCAGCTGGCTCGCATTCACAGTGGGAGGATTTGGGGTCTGCATGTTGCTTTCTGTCAACTCCCATCCCAGCATAGATGAGCTGGGGGGCAGGACACAGGGATAGAGACAGCCAGGAGGGGCCATGGCTCTGTGGATAGTCTTATCAGTGGAGGGAAATCCCATGTGTCCTCAGGGACAGGCCAGGGAGGTACTGTGGGGATGGGGAATCCCAGAGTTGAATTAGGGCCACTCACAGGCTTTGCTCTACTCGGCACTTCCGTTTTTTTTCTTGGAGACCAAAACCCTCACTTGCCCAGAGAGGCTGTGGACTCCCTGGAATTGTTCAAGGTCTGGTGGGAYGGGGCCCTGAGCAACCTGGTCTAGTGGAAGGTGTCCCTGCCCATGGCGGGGGGTTGGGACCAGATGACCTTTAATGTCCCTTCCAACCCAAACCATTCTATGATTCYATGAMAACAGCCTTGGAGAGAAGCTTGCTCTSTTTCCTGCTGGGGTGTGGAGCTGAGAGGAGGAGGATGGGGGCATCCKAAGGGTGGATGCTGAAGGTGTGGATCTCTCGTCCTGTCATGCCATGTCTGTGTGGGACAGGCAGCAGCGCTGGGATTGGGACCAGCAAGATGAAGTCCAYAGGTGTAGGAACTGAGGCTTTTTCTCATTGACATCTGAGGAGCAGGGAAAGCCCCTCAGAGCAGCAGGTCCCCAGGGAGGTGTGGGGAGAGGTGGGAAGTAGAGACAGGACTTCCCAGGAGATGTTGGGACCTGGATGATGCAGGCATGGACAGGGGTTGAGTTGCTCCTGCTCTTTTGGTGGCACTGGGAGGTGGGATTCCCCAAGGCCCACGTGGCCTCCTTCCTCTGGCTCCTCTGCTCCTTCYCCACTGCCTGCCCAGGAGTGGGGAGAAGGGACTGGGAAGGGGTGGAATAGAGGGGAGGTCTCCACAGCTCCTGTCCTTGCCTGCATCTGGGGAGGGATTTATTTTGTACCCAACCTCCTGCAGAGATTGTATCAATGTCCCATCATAAACCCATCTCCACCAAAAACCCATCTCCAGGGACTGGAGCCGGGCTCACTCCCTGCCTCATCTGGGTGGGCTGGCTTGGGCTYCTGCCTGGGGAGGAAGGTGCAGAGGGAGGAAGGTCACAGCTGGAAGATCTGCCGGTGGCTGGACACCTTCCTGACAGACCTGCCAAGGAGCTTCAGCTCCAGACCCGGGGTTAGCCCACAGCRGATGGGATAACAGTCCTCTTGCATCCAGGTGGTCTGGGGGATGCCCCCGTGGCCTGGGGTCRCTGTCCCCACCCCAAAGGCACGGGCAGGGAGGCGTGGAGCTGCAGGTGTGGCTGCACAGGGATCGGCCGAGTTGCTAAGGAAACAAGTCAACGGTGCAGGGGAGAGAGCATTGGGTAAAGGAGATAAATCAATAAGAAAACCTATTTTTATCGGCTCCCTAATGATCCTCCAGGAGAAGCCAGACGGAAGAGGAGGAGGAGGAGAAGGCTGGAGGGAGATGGGCTCTCATTACTGGGCCTGGAGGGAGGCGAGGGCTACTCTGCATTTTGGGTGGCTGAGAGGTTGTGTAATTATTCATCTGGAGTGGGAGAAAACAAAGCACTGATAGAGGATTGTCCGGTGGGCTCCAGCCCTGACTGGGAGGGTGCTTGCTTGGCAGAACTAAAGAGTGGGGATAAAATATCCCTCAGTTCAGCCAGATGTTCCTGCTGTCCCTTGGGAGGTTCTTTTCCTCTTGGTCCCTCCAAACCTGGCACGGCTGGAGCTATGGGGGCTGGTTTCCGCAGGGCTGATGTCTCCCACAGCTCTGGRTGTGATAACCCAGGCTCAGCTCCTCGGGAAACCGGGGCAGTGGGGTTTGGGGAATCACTTTTGGCGGTCACCTGGTGCTTAGGTCAGTGCTTTGGGGAGCGAYTGCCCTTTTAGGCTCAGCCAGGTGGGACGGGGCTCTGAGCACCCGGCCCTAGGGGGAGGCGTCCCTGTCCATGACAGGTTGGAACAAGATGGTCTTAAAGATCCCTTCCAGCTCAAACCATTCCTTGATTCCAGATGAGATCTGCTCACCCACTTGGAGTTGGAGCAGGAGCGTGGTCCTGTGCAGGGGTGGGACAGATGTGCACTGCCCTGGTGCTTTGGGACAGATGTGCACTGCCCTGGTGCTTTGAACCAGATGTTGGTGGTCCTGAGCCCCCCAGGCCCTTCTGAGCAGGGCTCCCACGCTGCTGCACTTGGTTTTTCCCCCCCTGGGTGTCTCTCCCACGGGAACAGCGGCTGTGGCAGGGAGCAGTGCGGGATGCTGGGCGGGCCGAGCCGCGCCGGGGCGGACAGACGGACTCTGCGCGCCGTTCCCACACTTCTCATCTAGGCAAATGTGCCTGGTGCCTGGGGAGCTGCTGCCCCGCCCCACTAACACGCTGTTTGTCTCTTAAGCCGGTGCTAATTGCTCGCAGACTTTCAGGAAAATGATACCAAAAGATCCCAACTAGGCTGGTGGCCCCGGGCCAAGCGCCGCGGTCGGCTGGAGCTTGCGGGCAGAGGTGGGAAGAGGGAGAGGATGTGGTCTCTGCCGGAGCCATGCAGTGAAATATTCGCTTGTGTTGCACCTCAGAGGAAAACTTTTGGAGTCTGGCCCCTCTCCCCAAGCACAGGGAGCTGCTCCTGCTCCGGGCCTGGCGGGCAGCGAGGTCTGAGGCAGCAGCAGGGAGCCCTGCAGCCTCTCTCTTTGGGTTTGCCTCGAAGTTAGCAACCATTAATTTCACCGAGTGGCCTTTGAAATGCCCTGGGTGCATCTTTCCTGGCTCTTTGTCCTACCAGGTTAAATACATCCCACAGGCTCTCCTTGGCTGCCTCTCCTGGCCATCTCTCTGAGGACCTGTTTCTGCCTTGCCAGCGTGCCCGGTGTCACTGCTGCTGGGGTCACTTCATGCTTCCCCGTTTCCCTGGGTCACTGGGGTGTCCTCTCTTGCCTGTGGGCTCAGGGCACTGCTGGAAAGCATTTCACTGTAGTCAGTGGCCAAAAGACGAGGTTGGAAAAGACAAAATCACCCGTTTTCCCAGGGCTGATGGGATGGGCGTTGGACACCTCCTTGCCTGAAATGTTGGGATGTCAGCCTGAGGATGTTGGGTCTGGAGAAGCCTGTTGTGGTGGGGAAGGGCTCAGCCAGCTTGGGATGCTGGGGATGTGCGTGATTCCTTCCTGGGCAAATCCATCTCAGGTGGGATCACATCCCCTTTCCCACAGACACAAGCTTTGGGAAGGTGGCAGTCCTGTGCCTGGGTGCCAGTGGTGACAGTAATAGAGCTGTTTTGGCACGGAGGGAGAGGAATCAGGGGTGTGCTGCCTGCTGCTGCATCGCTCCACATTTAGTTATTGAGGGCAACACGGCTTTTATTGTGAAGAATTGGGAAAGATGGGTGGGAAGTTGGAAAGATATGGCCATCCTGTCATGTGGAAGTGCTTTGTTTTCAGAGCTCGGCATTGGGCCAGGCAGGGGAGAGCTCCGTGTCCCTGCCTCGATCCCATGAATCAAAAGGCAGGACAAAGCTGAGTTTGGGGTGCTCTCCTGGGCGTCAACCTGCCCTTTCCTTCCTCAGCTCCTCAGACACCAGCATCTGCTGCCACATTTCCTAGCTCACGGCGGCTCCTGGAGAAGGGTTGTGTAAGACCTAGGAATGGATGTAGGRTTTGGGATTGCTCATGAGGGTCCAACCAGATTGTGCTGACAAGGTGCTGCTGCCCCTTGGGGACTCGCTGGGCTGGGCTGGGATAGCTCCATAAGGAGTTTCCACTCTGCCTGAGCTGAAGCTCAGACCCAGGTGCCATCAGTGTCTGGATGCTCAGCCAAGTGCTCTGCCCAGTGCCACCTGGGCCCATCCTGCTGCCCACAGGCTGCTTGGCAAGGGCACAAGGTGGGCTGATCCAGGTCACATCCCCAGCACTTGCAAGGGATGCTCCATCCTCCTCAGGCTGTGCAGGTGCTTCCTCCCACGGGGATGTTTTAGGACAAGGGCTGCYGATACCTTGTGACGCCTCCCCTTTTCCGAGCCCCGTCTCCTGCTGATTTGTGATGGAAAGGAGAAGGAAAACAGGGACATGTCAGCTCTGGACAGCAGGGAGAGCCTCCCTGACACTGCCAGGGACCATGCCAGACCTTCTTGCAGGCAAAGGCCAGCCTGGGTGTCCTGTTTCAGACCCTGTGTCCACCTTCTGGGCTCCTTGCACAAGCAGCCTCTCTCTCCTACAGGAGTCTTCATCCCCACAAAGACTGGGATGATGGTTGATGTCCCGTAAGCTCGGGGAGGAGGTGATGAGGCCCAGCAGGTCTTCAGGGAGGAAGGCCTTGGGGGGCTCACACCCTTCTCATTTCCAAACAACGCTGAGGTGAGCGTCACCCTCCTGCCTGTGAGCAGAGTGTGGGGACGTTCCTGTGGGGAAAACAGCAGCAGGGGCCGAGCAGGTGACACCAAGGGTGGGCTGGAGGGTTGGGGGGGGTGTCACCCACCTSTTCTCTGCTCCTTAACTCCCCTCCACTCCCTTCGAGTACATGATCCTGGCGACCATCATTGCCAACTGCATCGTGCTGGCCCTGGAGCAGCACCTCCCCGAGGATGACAAGACGCCCATGTCACGGAGATTAGTGAGTACCCCGTGTCCATCCCTCTCTGCCCTGCACTGGTGGGCTGGGGGCTGAGCCAAGGGCAGCCACGCAATCCTAACCAAGCAATTCCTTCTGATTTTGGGGCGGCCAGACAGGAGGTTTCCTCCTAGGACTAGCTCCCTCCTGGGACCAGCTCCTCCAGCCTTCCTGGGGCTGCTGWAACATATCCYTTCTCTATGGAAAGGGTTYTGGAAGGTTTAAGCCCCTTAAAAARGGGTAGGGAAGGGCTGGGCAACCTGAGTGTGTCATGGCCACCCTCTTTTTCTTTCTGAGGTTGCTGGTGGCTGAGAAAGGGCTGAGAAAGCTCCCAAAGGAGATGATGGGTCTGGGGGAGGTGGGATGGGACACGAGTTGGGTCACTGTGAAGTGCTTGCTGCTGTGTTTGCTCAGCCTCCCCCTCTCACTGGGTCACTGATTTCACTCTGGCAGGAGAAGACGGAGCCCTACTTCATTGGGATTTTCTGCTTCGAGGCTGGGATTAAGATCGTGGCCCTGGGGTTCGTTTTCCACAAGGGCTCGTACCTGCGCAACGGCTGGAACGTCATGGACTTCATCGTGGTCCTCAGCGGGTGAGCTGGAGCTGTGGGGCCACTGGTGGGGCTGGTTGGGCTTGGGGGCTCATCCTGGTGAGGACACGAGCTCCAGGACGTGGGGAAAGCCCCTGGTTTGCTGCTGTCAGTGGTGTTGTCCTGATGAGGGAGGGGAGGATGGCTCCCTGTGCTGGAGGTGCCGTGTTGGCTTTGCTGTGGACACTGGTGGTGGGACGAGGTTCCCTATAGGGACAGTAGGGCTGGCTCTGAGGCCACCATGTCCAGCTTTCYTCACCTGGTGGCCTGTCACCCACCTGAATACAAGGCAGGGTGAGGACAAGGTGGTGGCATGACCTGATAAGGAACTGGATAGGGTCTGGGAGAGATTCTGGTCAAACCCTACACGGGAACGGGGAAAATCTCTTCYCTTGCCTTCCCAAGCCCTTTCCAGGCTTGCCCTGGTGCTGGAGGTTTGGGAATGAGGTCTGGGTAGGGTCACATTCCCAGGTGACTGCTCATCATCCCAGCATGCAGCAGTGGTGCTGGGGGTGGTGGCACACAGAGCTTCACTGTGCTGCTTGTGTCACTGCTGGTGTCACCTGCCGGGGACATGGCCCAGATTTGWGTCCTGCTGGCAGCCTGCTGTGCTGTCCTGGTGACACAGAAAYGAGCAGGGGCATTTGGGCTTGTGTTAGCCAACACTGGCAGTCAGCTTGTGCCAGAGYCCCCCCAGGGGTGACCCCTGGGCCCCTCTCCGTGTGGAGGGCGGGCAGTGCCCGGATTGTGGCCATTTGTTTTTGCCTGCTGATGGAAACATCGTGCTCAGAGGAGCTGGTTTGATGTGTACAAACAGATGGTGCCCGTGGGTCTGAGTGCCCCTGGGGCTTTGCTGGCTGCAGAGCAGCTGCAGGGCTGGCTGGGAAACTGAGGCATGGGGGAAGCAGGAAGAGTGCCTGGGGTCTCTACAGAGCTTCCTGCTGCACAGTCCTGACCCTTGGCTTGCAGGGTGGTGGCACCACGTGGGATGTGACACCTGGCTGGGTGTTTGGAGGAGGAAGGGGAATGCTGAGCCTGCTTCTGCTGGGGTGTGGTGGTGGGTGCTGCTTGTCCAGGATGGAGAGGTGCAGGTTGGAACTGTGCACGAGAGGAGGCTTGAGGAGAGCATGGCTGGGGACGTTGTGACTCCCTTGGTCCGGTGGGGACCTGGATGGCCTTGCTGGGGGGTGGGACCATGTCACCTGGGAATGGAGGGTGTGCTGGTGGTGGGTGATGCTTCTGATGGGCAGCAAACAGGCGGCCTGTGGGAGGTGCAGCCCTCGCATGGGAGGCTCCTGCTCTCCCACATCCGCAGAGGGACTCATGGGGAGAGTTCTGTGGCTCCTGGGCTGGGCAAAGGGRCTCACATCCCTGGGGACAGGTGCTCACACCTCTGGGGACTGCATGGGACACACGTTGGTTGCAACAAGAGGGGCTCTTGGCCCCACTGGGCTGAGTGTGAGGGAGGCAGCTGGGGGGGCTGGGAAATGCCCATCATCTGTGTCCCCACCTGGGCATCCTTTGGGATGTGAGCCAAGGGGCAGCACTGGGCTGGGAGGAGGGGCTCAGCAGGGGCCTCTCCCTGCCCTCCCCACGGCTCTGGGCTGGCGGCTGTAAGGGAGCTGGTGCTGAGTCAGCGCTCAGCAATTACTCACTGGCAGAAGCCTGGCCAGCTCCTCTCGGTGCCGGGCTGAGCCGGGCCCCGTGCCAGGGAATCAACTGTCCATGAAGGGCTGTGAGCACCGCGCTGGCCACCCTGACAGGAGGTACCCACGTCCCCCCCAGGACTGCCAGTCACGGGGAACAGCTCTCCAGCGTCTGCTTCCCCACCACTGCCCCCCTGGGACCCTGGTGTTTGCTCCGGCAGAGTGGAGCCCTGCCCAAGGAATGCCCCTTCACCTGCTGACTTTGCCCCAGCAGTGCCTGCTGCCGTGGCCTCACATTGGGGAAAATTCTGTCTTATGGTGGGTGGAGGAGGAAACCCATGGATTTTCATGCTGGAGTGGTTTTGGGGTGACTGGGATCAGCTGCACCAGGTCACGGGCTCCTCGGCACTGCCCAGCTCTTCCTTGTGCCCTGCAGTGCTGCCAGAGCTGCTGTTCCTCGGTGCCGTGGTTGAGCTTCCCGTGCAGGAAACTCTCTCCTGTTTAATCTGCTGAATTATTGGCAAATTCCTGCAGCAAAATAATCCTTGGCTGGCAAAAGACTTGCAAACAGCTTGTGGGAGAAGGTTTGCACTTGGCGGCTCGCTCTGTGCCGGTTGTGTAAGGCGGGCTTCAGGATCGCCTCTGAGGACTCAAACTCTCTGCCTGGTGAATGTAAGAGTGTCTGGGTGGACATTTGTGAGATTTGGTGGCCGTGGGGGTCTTGTTGTGGCTTATCAAAAGGCTGTGGCTGTGGCAGAAGGGGTGCTGTGGTTGGAAGTGCAGGGTGGCACTTGCCTCGGAATGTGCTGAGCGGGTTTGGATGCTGGTGTATCCCAGAAAAAATATCCATGTGAGCAGGAGCCATCTCAGGATCCATCCCTGAGGGAGCCAGCATCACACTCACTGGCCCTGGTCCCTCCAGCTGTGACACAGGGTATCACTACTCCTTTCTGGACTYATTTTTTGCCATGTGTCCGATGGGAGAGGTCCTTAGTGCAGGTGGCTTCATGGTCACAGACACCACATTGGGATTTCTGGGAGCAGTGGGATTTCCTGCACCCTCTCCCTGCTGTAAATAAGCCTAATGAGGGATTTCTCCCATGAGCAGCCTCCTGGGACCGTGTGCAGGAGTGGATGGCACTGACTAGGGTTCAACTGGTGTTTGCTTCTTCTGTCAATAAATCAAATTTTTTTTTTCTTCATCTCAGTGGAAATCAACACCCACCTAAAACTCCCTGATGCTAAAGCTTCCACCGGGGAACTAATAGTCACATTTGTAAACCTGCTCTGTTTGTAACCTGTGGTTTCCAAATCATCATTGCTGCCTGAAAAAAACAGCCTGTTCTCCCCTAGCTAAAAATAATTYTATATGAAAGTGTGCATAAAATACTTTTACTCCTTCTGAGGCAGAACCAGTGAGGGGAAGATCTGTGTTATACCTGGGGTTTGGGGATACTCACCTTGTCTCTGCACGGACCAGAGCCAGCTGGGTGCTGAAGCTGGACTTGGGACCTGCTTGACACAGTGTGACCTGGGCCAAAAAAGAAGAAAATGGCTCAGAAATGGTCAGGAAGGGCAGAGGAAGGCTGGCGACCTCTTAATCGGTGGTTCTGAGAAAGTGAGGCTGAAAGTGCTCCAGCCACCAGCAAYTGGAGCATGAGCTCCTTTGCTCCCTGGGTGCCATTGGGAATAGAGGACAAGGACCCTACAGCTGCCTGCTTTGTTCCTACTTGATGGACTAGGAAGGGTTAAACTCCCTCTGCAAATATCCAGGTGGGTGTGTGCTTCACACACTGAGCATCAGCAAAGCACCGTTTGCTTTTTTTTTTTTTATAGCAGCAATACAATAACACGTGAGAGGTGAAGGGGTGGAGGAACGCTGCTCACAATGGGGAAAAAAAAAATCCAAACGGGAATCAAAAGGCCCTTGTGAAGTTGTTCTGCTCAGGAACCGGGGAAGCAGCCACTGCAAAAGCTGGATAAATACCCGGGGGTCACTAAAAGGAAGCGCTGCCATCGTCGTCAGGGKTTTTGGGAGGGTTTAATAACAGCCTCCACACCTGGGTGCCTTTTGTGAAGCCCTTGGGCACGGCGGTTTTCATTAAAGGGTTTTGTGGGGTGGAGCGTGGCCAAGGGAAAGCAGGAGTGAAGGATTGCTGGCGCTGCCTGCCCTGCCCTCAGCAAACCCAGAGCCAGCCAGAGGGGCATCAGCCTCTGCTGGAACGGGAAAGCCTGGCTCCCCAAGTGCTGTCCCCAAATCCATCCTCCTCTCCCTGCAAGGCCAAGCAGCAGCTGTGGGCCTGRTCCATCTCTCTGAGCTCCCAGGGACATCCTGAGCACACCCATGCCCTGATTTCCTGCTGTGGCTGSTGGGCAGCAGGACGGAATCACTCCAAGGAAGGTGTTCCCTGCTGTGCTGCAGGGTTGTAAGGTGAGCCCAGGGATGAGGAGGGCAGGTTGGCTTTTTYGCTCGTTTTGATGCTGCCTGGATTTTGGGACGACTGTCCTGGAAAGATCCCTTTTCAYAGTTCCCCCTCAGCTCTCCCGTGGGAGAGGCAGGGGTGTTTTGCCCTCAGGTATTTAGTGCACCTCGCACAACCCCAGTTCTGCGTGTTTGGGTGCTCTTTTCAATCTCAGAGTTCCAGAGGTGGAAGGGGGATCCTGGAACAGGCGCTGGCAGCAGCTGCATCTGGGAATATTGGGGTGCTGCATGTCCTGGTGGTTTGGGGTGCTGGCCCCACAGCTGCCTGGCACACCACGCAGCTGTGAGAGCACACACAAGCACCCCTGGGCTGGGAACAGGCTCTTCCCACGCCTGCATTTCCCTAAACTAGGGAGTACGGTGGACGCCCAGGCAAGGAGGCTTGAGGGAATGGACAAGAGATTTGGAGAACAAGTGTGGAATCAGAGCACAGGTTCAGCATCCTGACGTGGTTATCCTGCTGGAGCCTGAGCCACTGCGAGGAGTGCTGTCCTATGGGGATAAACCAGCAAAGAGATAACCCCAGGTCCCAAAGCCCAGCAACGCTTTGATCACACCAGACAAGGCTCTTTCCCCCCTTCTTTTCTCCTTTTCCTTTCAAATGCCGGCAGTATCCAGCCCGACGCCTGTCCCCTTCTCCCACCCCTTTCTTTCCCAGCTCTTTCCTTTCAGGACAATTAGTACAATGTTAGGTCTTTGGTTCGGATGAATAATTAATTTCCCAGCTCGGTGGATGATTCATGTGCCATATGCCACGGCCCTGGAGCGTGCCCGACACCTCGCACAAAGGGCGGCACCGCTCCCCGGGCTGGGCGAGGGGACAGCGTGGTGCTGTGGGAAAACGGCTGGAGATGGGGGTGGGCGATCCCTGGGCAGGCAGGAGCTCGGCTCTGGCCTTGGGGGAGACAGGCATCCCRCCTTCTCCCGGCACAGGATCCGGCCCGCGTGCCGCTCACGCGATTCCCGGCTCCATCYTTCCCGGCTCCTCTTCCCCGCCCCGCTCGGTTTCCTGAAGCCGCAGAGTGAGTCAGTCCCTCCCACGTGGCTGCTGGTCCCCCGGGGCACTGCCTCCCCTGCCAGGCACCCCTGCGGGTCCCCAGGGCCCCCCACTGCACCCCAACACCCTTGCCGAGCTCCTGCTCCGGGGGGATGTGCCCCCCTCACTGTGCTCTGGGGGTACAGCCTTGGGATTCCTGGCACGGTCCTGTACCTCGCTCTGGGAGGTGGGGTGAGGGGTGTGAGCCTGGCCGGAGGGAAGGGGCAGTGGGTTTTTCCCTCCTCATCCTCACTGAGAAGGTGGGATCACACAGGTGGGTGCTCTGGGGTCTCACAGCCCTCCTTTGGCGTGGGTTCAGGCAGGCCCTTGGCTGCTCTCTGTTCCTCCTGTGGGGCCAGCACTCCTGTCTGCCCTCAGTGGCTTTAGGTTTCCACCGGGTCCTGGGTGTGCAAGGGCAGTTTTATCAGCCTCATCTCACCCTGCCAAATCCTGTATCCACTGAGAGGCAGCGTGGGGATGGAGGCAGGAGGGAGATGTGGGGTTTGGTTAACCCAGAACACAGGATGCTCCCTCATGCCCCAAATCCTGGGGGTTTCTTCAGGAAGGGGTGGCCTTGGGGGATCATTTCACCCCCCAGATCCAAGGCARATTTTGTCCTTCAGCCTCATCACACTGCTCAGGGAGTCACTTGTGCCCATCCAGCCCTCTCCAAGCTGCCGGGAGGGGCGGGAGCAGGAGCTTTGCAGCAGCTCAATCCACCTGGGTCACARCCCCGAAACCTAGAAAGAGCAAGAGAAGGTGATGCAGGCATTGACGTCGCTCTGAACTGTGCCAAGGGCAGGACTTGGCCCTGCTGTCCCTGTCCCTTGGTGTCCCCAAGGCTGTGCTCTGCTGTGGCATCCTCAGAGTGGGTGACCTGACCCTGCTGGCCCTGCCTCGAGCCAGGTCGGGACCCAAGAACCTTGAGAACATCCTGCCACACWCAATGCTGCCTGCAGAGAGGGCAGGGATGAATTCACCCCATTGCTTCACCCCCAGAACGGGGCAGSAACGGGGTGAATTCATCAGGTAACTCACTTGGTGTCAGCCGTTTGACCAGCGTATTAATTATGAAGTAGTCTCCCTCGTAGAGTCAGGTGGCAGTGCAAGCCTCCAGGGGCCTTTCCACTTAATTATAAATATTAATTTGCATGCCAGCCAGTACCCTGCCTGCCCCAGATTTTGGGCTGAGATTAGTCTGTCTCAGCCTGTGCCTCTCTCCACCCAGCACACCCTTTGCTGGGACAGTCTGTGTGAGTTTCAGCAGCGCTCCCAAGGGCAATGCTGGAGAGGGGCTCAGTTTGGGGTCGGGGGGGTGAATCGAGGGTCAGTCTGATTAATTTGGGGTTCAGCCTTTGCTTGGGGTCTCTGGTGTGAAGCTCTTTGCAGCGTGGCCTGAGCTGTGTGTGCTGTCCCTTAGGGCTGAGGGCTGCTGGGGGGATGGGATGAGATGGGATGGGATGGGCACAGCCCTGGCACAGGGGGGCACGATGGGTGCTGTAGAGTGGGACAGTGCCCAAATTCAGTGTTGACTTTGTGTGGGCAGGGCAATCACACGCCACTGGTGCTTTATTCTGGGCACTCCCAAAATGCAGGGACCCCTTTAAAATGAGATTATTYTTGKGGTTTTYTTCCTTCTCTTGACCCCTGGGGGAAGAGATCTGAAGGTGCAGGTCTTCAGCTGGAGGCGAGGGCGTGTGCTCTGCTCAGCTGCTGCTGTGGGTGAGCTGGGCTGTGCCCCAAAACCCGCAGGTGTGGTGGCCCCAGCAGGAGCTCGCCCTCCTCCCCGGAGCCTCCAAATAAATAAAATRAAATAAAATAATCATCCTGGTTGCAAACACAAAGCATTGGATTATTATTTTTTCACTCTCCTGAAAGAGTGTTTTTGTCTGCTGGTGATTGCTCACTATTCAATTATACTTAGGGGAATTAGCATATATTTCCCATCCTGCCTCCTCTCTCATTTGCATCCTTCCAAAAGCTCCTCTCTGCTCTTTTCTCCACCTGAAGTCTCTCTTCCCCCTTTCCTCTGAAGTAAAACTAACCCCTTTGCCTGGGTGACCTATAAAAACGCCTTCACTTTTTTTTTTCCCCCCTTCTTTTTTTCCTCCAGTACATATGATGAAAAGCATGAGATCACTGGGATTTTTATAGCCTAAATCTGGCAGCTTTTTTCAAATAACTTGGATGGTGAGATGTAATTTTAGTTTGGGTCCTTGCCTAAAAATAAAGAATAATTATTAGCACATCAGACGTGGATATTGTAAGTGATCGAAGAGGGTTTAAATTGTTTTACAGATACTGGAGCTGCTGCCCTGTGGCAGCACAAAGGTCTGTCACAGCCTGAGTCCCATCTCTGAGGTGAAACCTTAATTCAGAAACTGGAAGTTCTGGCTGATATGGTTTAAAAAAATTATATATATTAATAGAAGGCACGATTAGAGGGTTAATAAACAATTGACAGGTGAGACGTGCTGAAGTCTGAAGCAGCAAGGTGTGTTCTGAGCACTGGATTTATAATTAGCAGGGATGTGMCATGTGACGGTGGTGTCTGTGCCTACCAGAGAAGCCTGGAGAGGGATGTGTGTAACTTCCAGCCTGGGAAAAGCAGCCAGCAGCCAGGCTGGAAGCTTGCTTCRCTTTTCCCAGCCACTTTATGAGGTCTAAGGGTGGTGTGAGGCTGCTCAGAGCGTTCCCAGAATCTCTGGGCTGGACGGGTTTGCTGGGAACAGTTCCTGTGTGGTCCCAGTGCCTCTTCCCTCAGGAAGGATGTGCAGGCACCTGTGTCACAGCAGAGGGTCAGCTCTTTGTCACCGCTCGGGTGACAGGTCTGAGTGCAGCCGCCTCGGTCTGGTGATCTGTCCAAACCTCCTTCCCGGAGAGCTCGTGATGTCCCCTGTCCCCCAGCGAGGACAAGGAGCATGTCACCTTGCCACAGAGGAGTCCCATTCTTAGCAGCTAATTTAGAGCGCGGGGAAGGAGTGCCCTGAAATCGCCCGAGCCTCGCCTGGAGGCTCAGCGCGGCGGCTCCGGAGCCCTTCAAACAAATCTGGGTTARCCGAGGACTCGGCAGCCGGGGAGCGCCGCTCCTGCCCCGGGGACGGGAGGAGCGGTGAGGCTGCCCGGGCTCCACCTCCATCGCTCCGGCCGTGGGGAGAGGAGAGAGCAGCCCGTCCCGATCCTGCGCTGCTGCCAGGAGCCTTTCCAGCCGGGCWGGCTTTGGCGAGCCCTCGGGAGAAGGGCTGGAGCCTGCATCCCGCCCAGGAGCATCCTAGAGGTGCTGGGCGCTGGCCRGAGTCGGTGCTGGGGATGGTCCTGCCCCGTTGGGAAGCTGGTGGCACTCCAGGGGCTGGAACACGAGGAGCAAAAGCTGAAGGAAGGTCTCAGGGTTTCCAGCATGACTTTGGCACAGTGTGTCCCCTGTGCTGGCATTTTGGGGTGCCCTGCTCTTGCTGCAGGGCGTGTGAAAGGGCGGGGAGTGACGGGGCTCTTCTCCCTCCCTGGCACTGCCGAGTGGCCCTGCTTTATCACACTTATTGATTTTGATCTTACAACCGATTTAACAGCACAGCTCTCCCCAGCCCCTGGGTGCTCCTGACTTAATTAAGTCCCTTTTCTGCTCTCCTTGCCAGTCCTGTGGGCAGCAGGGGCTGGGCCATGGAGGCTGTGTGGAAAGGGCTCGGGGGAAAGGGAAAGTGCCAGCAAAGGTAAAAAATCCCTGCAAATATCAGGKATAAGCCGTGGGTGATGGATCTCAACTGCTTCTGGGGCCAGGCTGTGACCCTTTGTGCTGGGGGCAGGGAGGAAGAGGAGACTGGGAAAAGGAGCTGAAACAAGCCGGTTTGCAGATGCGAGAGCGTCTCTGCTGCCAGGGTATCCTAGGAAACCCAGCCGCCTTTCTGGAGGGACAGGTTGGTACCTGCTGTACCTCAGGGAGAGGGTGAGAGAAAGAGTGCTAATTGCTCAGCACGCCAGAGAGCTGCTCTGGCCTGTAATTAGATGAATTAGTGGAACAATGACCCAATTTCCCTCGCTTTTTGGATTGCTGCAAACAACCCTGAGGTTGCTGCCTCCCTCTGCCCCGCTCTCCTCCCCATCCCCTCCTCTCCCACCCTCTGCTGCTCTACTGCAACTTCACTGCTCCTCCCCCAGCGTCTGGGGACCAARCCTGGGTGGGAGAGGGTTCTGCCAGCATCCCTGAGGTGCAGCATCCCTGTTCCCAGAGCAGGTGCAGGGTCCCCGAGCCTTTCCGCTGCTGGACTCAGTGTGCACCAGCTCCCTCCTGCCCCAATTTGTTTTCCAGAGATGGGTTTGGAAAAAAAAAAAGTCTTGGTGTTTCAAAAGAAAACCTCTGGAGTCCTTCCCGTGCCTGCTGGTTTGCCTTCCAAGGTCATCAAACTTTCATTACTATAGATTTTGGAATGTACGTGAGGTTTTCGGCTCCTTCTCAGCAGTCCCRGAGTGGGACTCTGAGGAAGCTCCATGTGTGGAAAAAGCCAGGGCAGCTGCTGGCTGGAGGTGCTCCACAGGAGCACGGAGGGGAGTGACTCACTTCTCTGGGGTGCTGCTCCTGGTCCACGAGCCACCTTCCTGGGAGGGAGGTCAGTCCTGTGCAGCCAGGGTGAGCGTGGTGTCAGTGGTGTTGAGGCCCCAGGTGGGATCCACGGGTGAAGTGGGGCTGTCCCCAGCCATCCTGAGCTGTGGGGGACACTGATGGGGTGCTGCTGAGGCCGAGGGGACCCTGCCTGCCTTCCTCTGGTCACAGCAGCCCGTGAATTTGGGTGCGAGCATCAAATGAGGCTCGGGGAGGAGTTGAATCCCTGTACCTGCCCGGGGACCTGGTTTTCCTCCTGGCTTCCCTGGGCATGGTGTGAGAACACGGCCCTGAAGTGGCCAAGGGCTTTCCCTGGGATGACTCTGCTGTGTCCCTGTGCCCACAGCATCCTCGCCACGGCCGGGACACACTTCAACACCCACGTGGACCTGCGGACGCTGCGGGCCGTGCGCGTGCTCAGGCCCCTGAAGCTCGTCTCGGGCATTCCCAGTAAGTTGGATACTCCTGATCTTCCTCACAGGGTGTGCACACGCGTCCTTGATGTCCCTGGGGTGAGAGGGGTCCTTGTGCCACCTTATCCCACCTCTCCAGCTACTGGGATAAGGTGGCAGCACTCGGTGTCCCCGGGTGGCCCTGTCCCCTGCCCAGCCTGCTCTGTGCTTGGCAGAGCCCGCTGGCTGCTCCTCTTCCCTGGCCAGAAGGCTGTGGGTGGATCCTTTCAGGACTGGGGTTTATTCAGGGGTGATTTTTTGGGTTGTTTTTTTTTTTTTTCTTTTTGTTGCAAGATTTCATCTGTTGGCACGGGGATAAATAAAGAAACTAGGCTGCTGCTGGCACCAGTCCTCCTGTCCCTGCTGCCCTGGGCACTGGCAGGGCTGGATCTGTGCCTTGGGGACAGTGAGGGGGGCAGAGCTGCACAAGCCATGTCCCACCAAGTCCAGGTGGGGCAAGGACAGGCAGGATGTTGGAGTGGGGACCAGAAGCAACTTCTGCTGGAGCCTTGCTCTTCAGCTTGGCTTTCCCTCCCCTGCAATGGTGCTTTCCTCCAGGATCCTCCTGCTCAGAGAGATCCTCCAGGCTGTGCTGGCCTCCTGCATCTCTCTGTTGACTGTCCATCCTCTCTGCTCCCTGTCTTCCTCCTGCCAGAGCTGGGACGGATGTGTCCCTGGAAGGGGGTTTGCAYTGCTGTTCTGAGCCGTGCCCTTTTCTCTCCTCTCCCAGGCTTGCAGATTGTCCTGAAATCCATCATGAAGGCCATGGTGCCTCTCCTCCAGATCGGCCTGCTGCTCTTTTTTGCCATCCTCATGTTTGCCATCATCGGCCTGGAGTTCTACAGCGGGAAGCTGCACCGAGCCTGCTACACAAACAATTCAGGTGGGCACAAGGGCTCGGCACCCTCTCCGCCAGTGGAGGAAAGCTGGGACGAGCCGCCCCTCACCTCTGCCCCCTTTGGCTCTGTGCTGTGTGCTCGCAGGTGAACTGGAGGAGCTGGACCCCCCCCATCCCTGCGGGGTGCAGGGTTGTCCCCCAGGCTACGAGTGCCGGGAGTGGATCGGTCCCAACGACGGGATCACGCAGTTCGACAACATCCTCTTCGCTGTGCTGACCGTCTTCCAGTGCATCACCATGGAAGGGTGGACCACAGTCCTCTACAACGTGAGTCCTGCTGCCCTGGGGGCTCTCTGGGCAGCTGGGGGTGGGCAGCTGGAGGCTGTTGCTGCGTGCTGCAGCACGGAGTTGCAATCCAGAGTTTCCTTTGGGATGGAAACGGGGTTGATCCTTCCAGAGGGGCGTGCTCCACGCCTCCAGGCAAAGGGAGCTCCAAGAGTCCCCACCTCTGACTCATTGCAGAGAGCAAAACCTCGCGGGCATGTCCTGCAGTGATCCTCCTGCTTGAAGGCTGTCCCTGGGGAGGAATCCTGCCTTGCCTGCTCCTGCTGTGCTCCCCAGGGCAGCYCTGTGAGAGTGGACGCGTTCTCTGGGCGTTGCAGACCAGGCAGAGGATGTCTGGTGGCCGGGGAAAGCCTCAGAGCTGGGCTCAGAGCCCTTCTCTGGGGCAGGGGCAGCATTTCAGTGCCCAGCAGGGMGCTGGGATCTTTGTGCTGGTGGAGCAGGGAGTGGCTGGGCTGAGTGCCKGTGGTTTGCAGCTGCTGGGAGCTGCTGATGCCCAAGCCCTTGGAGTGCCCAGAGAGCAACTCGAGGGCAAAGCTGGAAGAAAAGCTCCAGGCGATCCCAGAGTGCGATACCGCCGTGGGCGACTGGCCATGGAAGCGTGTTTGAGTTTGTGGGCTAGAAGCAACCGTGCCTGTTCTGTTCCCAGCCTAATTTCAGCATCAATTTTGGCGTCATTGCACCGGGAATGTTTTTATACCCTGGTTCCCATAACGCCCGGAGATTTGCAGAGTGGCATTGCTCCGCGGGAGGCAAATTGGATGGCGTGTGGTGGGGAAACTGCTGCAGGAGGGACTCTGAACTCTGTTCAGGAGGGACTTTCAGGGGGAAAGGATGTTTTTAAACCCCAGAACAATGCCAGGCCATCAGCACTGGGGCCTCCTTCCTTGCTCAGTCTGTCCCAGGGTCCCTGTGGGGGTGCAGGATGGTGTGTGTGGACAGATGGATTGTGAAACCTAGACTGGAGTAGAAAGGGGAGAGTTCATTGCAAAGGCTTGAGCTTTCCACGAGGATTTGGTTTTCCTCTTCCTAAAGGAGATGGCAGTGTCAGGATTTTGCTGTGTCAGTGGGAGAATTAAGCAGGATTGAACCACCTGAGCGTCCAGACTGAAAAAATGCAATTTTGTGTCTGTTTCTGGTGTGTCAATGGGATTAGAGATGTACCCACAGCACCTATTGCCCAGGTATAATTSAGCATGTCAGGGAAGGTGGTTTTCCAGTGCCCTGGGCAGCTGCTCCCACTGTCATATGTGGCCTGTGCCTGCCTGTGGCTGGTGCCAGCCACCTGCCCTGGGYCTTGCTCTTGTGTTAATGACTGTCTCCCTGCAAAACCTGCTTCCATCAGTGCTCCCCTTCCCAGCCTTGGGAGCCTGCAGCCATCAGCAGCAGCACTCCCCGTGCTGGAGTCCTGCTGGTGGGGTGTGAGGGGATGGGGAACAGAGGGGCAGTTTGTGGTGTGGTGGAGCTCAGGGGTTTGTTTGAGTGAGCCTGGTCTCCTGCTCCTTGGGGTGTCCTTGCTGGGAAGGCTGGAGCTGATCCCTTCAGGGTCTGGGATTTGCTGATTCATCACCTGGGTCTGAATACCCAGGAGCTGGGAGCTCTGAAAACTGTGCCTACCCTACAAGAACCCCTATTTACTACCCTAGGTGCTGACCTGGGGGCTCTCTGGGACCCCCAYGGGAATCCAAATCATCTTCCCAGCACAATCAGCAAAGCTGGGCAGACGTGCTCTGTCCCTGGTGTCGCTGTCATGCTCTGCCACCACGTTCCCAATGGCCAGGACCATAMATAAGGTGCCTCCCTTCCCTGTTCCTCTGCAAAGGTCCAGGTGGGACTGACCACTCATGGAAAGGAGCAGGGACCTTCCCTGGMTTTTCACTGAATGAGAGTTTGGGGCCTTGGTGTCATTGAATGCTGCTGATCCAGCTCGGGGGGTGGCTGGAGCTGGTGTTCCCAGCCCTGCTGGGGCTGCACCTCCCGTCCTCCCCAGGGACTCTCAGGGGGCCTCGTGGTGCAAAGGCTGTGGGTGCTCAGTCCTTTTGCTGCTTGGAGACAGAAAAGTGGATTTCTGTCCTTTTGTTTTTAGTAAAAAGATGAGGGACACAGTCCCTGGGGGGTGCAGGAGGAGGGCTGGGAAACCACAGGGGTGCTCTGCCATCACCTTCAGCACTTGGAGCAGCAAGGCAGAGCAGGCTCCTGCTGCTAAGCAGCGTGGACCTAGCCCAGCCCACGGCCCAGGTTTGGGGGTTCAGCAGGGGACTCTGTTTTCTCACCAGGATAAAGTGATGGGAGGCTGTGTCCTTGTGGATTAACGCTGCAGGGGAGAGGGAGATGGCAGGAGAACCACTTTAGCAATCTCTGAAAGAAATTGCTTACTCTAGAATTCCCCTGTGTGGCTGGATCATGATTTTAAGATCTGTTTTTCCACCATTCCACCAGGTCTAGGMGTGTGGCTGCTGGAATTTGCAGGCAGCATTACAACAAGCTAATTTCCACATGGATTATTTCATCCCTGTGCTTGCTTTTTTGCTTTCTTCATGTCAGCTTTGCCTTCACGAAGCAGAAATCACGGTATGGGTTGAAATAAAAGAATTTTGGGACGTTGTGGCCTTTCCAGCTCCTGTTCCTGGGAGCCTGGGGGACTTGGATTTCTTTTGGAGGGGAGTTGGACTTTGAGACTGCCTCTGTGGTCTGAAAGAGGGGCTAAGAAATATTTTGGTTTTCTTCTTCTCCTGGAGCAGACGCCCCTTCCCTGGGCTGGCTCCAGACCAAGGCTGCTTCCTGTAGGGACCAGAGGGAAGCACAGTGCTGGCAAAGAGACTCACTGTCCTACTTCTCCGCCTCTGCAGCCGTGCTGGCGTGGGGCAGGGATGCATTTTGTCATGAARCTGTGCTGCTGGGGCTGGGGGGATGGCAGGGCTGCTGAGAGGCTCCCCAGCAGTGGGGCACAGGTGACACTGGTGGCTTTGGATGCTCAGCCCGGCTCCCACCATCCCAGGAAGCAAACTGTTGAGGAGTTTGAAATCAATATTTCCTGAGGGAGCTGGGAGGGCTCACCCTGGAGAAAAACAAGGCTCAGGGGGGACTTTCTCACTTCCCTACAACTCCCTGGCAGGAGGTTGTGACCAGATGGGGTTTGGTCTCTTCTCCCAGGCAACAGGGTGAGGAGAATTGCCCTCAAGTTGCACCAGGTGAGGTCCAGATTGKATATTTAGGAAAAAACTTCTCCAAAAGGGTTGTCAGGCCCTAGCACAGGCTGCCCAGGGAAGTGCTGGGGTCACCATTGCTGGATGGATTTAAAAGATGTGCAGATGTGGCACCTGGGGACATCTTTTAAATGTCCCCATCTTTTAAATGGTTGAGTGGTGGCCTTGGCAGTGCTGGGTTAGRGGTTGGACTCCATGACCCCAGAGGGCTTTCCCAACCCAAACACTGCTGTGATTCCTGCTGGCACTGCTCACAGGCTCTGAGCCTGCTGCRTGTTTCCCTGCATGGATCTGGCTCTCAGATTGAACTCCTCATCCTCTCCTGGCACAAGGGATGGGGACCACAGGGAAAGCAGGRGGGCCAAACGGCACAGGGAGCCTTAGGAGATGCCAGGGCTGAGTGCWGAGATCCTTCTGGGTGCCTTTGCAGCAGGAGGGGAGTGTTTGCTGGGGGAAAGAACACCGAGCTGCTGGTGGCTTCMAAAAACACCTCCCAAAATGCAGTGGTGGTGGGCAGAGCTGTGTCCATGGCCTGGGAGGAGGTGGCTCTGGGTCTTGCAGTCCCATGCAGAGCTGGGCAGCTGCAGCAGAGAGCCAGGAGGCTGCAGGGGTGCGGGTTGGGTGCCAAGTGTGAGCTGTGTGTGCAGGAGTGGCTGGAAAACAGGAGCTGCTGCAAGGATGGGGGTTTGCAGCATGTGTGACTCAACCCCCACGTGCTTCCAGCGTGCTGGAGGTGCTGGGGCCGGGAGGGGAGGGTCCCCTCAGTGTCTGGGATCTCCTCTATGCGTGGGGTGCAGAAGGGTTTTGGTGACTCTCACCATGTGCAGAAGTCATTTCGTGCTGCCGGGTGCAGGGCAGGGTTTGCACGAGTTGGCTTGGGCTGGTTCTGTCTGTGAAGCACCAAACTTGASAYCSCAGAATGGTTTGGATTGGAAGGGGCCTTTTAAAGATCATCTGGYYCAACYCCTCTGCCAGGGGCAGGGACACCTTGCSCTAGTCCAGGCTTCTCAGAACCCCATCCAACCTGGCCTTGAACACTTTCAGGGATGGGGCATCCACCACCTCTCTGGGCAATCACCTTTGCCAGTGCGTGGTCACCCTCCYTGGAAAAAAATTCTTCCTTATATCTAATTTAAATCAACCCTCTTTCAGATTAAAACCACTACCCCTTGYTCTGCTGAAGTGTTTGTTCTCATCTTCCTTACGAGCCCCATTAAAGTACTGAAGGTCTTCTGCTGGAGCCTGGCTTTGAAACGCAGTGACACATCCATCCTTTYTGAAACAGGGACTGTCCAGGCCAGCCTGATTTGGGGAAGGGAGGTGTGTTAATATCACTAGTCATGCTGGAGCACATGCATCAGAAATGTGAGCAGGGCTTGGCTGTTCTGCTYCCTGCCCCATCCCCATTTGCCCCAGCCGACCTTGGAGGGAGGAATCTGTTGCAGAGCAGTTGTTTTTCCATGTGTGTGTGTACAAAATTGYTCATTGGCATCAATTCCTGGGGTTTCACAGCCGTCCCTTGGGATGCTCAGCCCTGAGCTGCCCTCCCCCAAGCACCTTTGTGTGAGCAGGGTGAGACCCGAGCATGGTGCCGCTCTGGGTGGGTTCCTCCTCAACCTTTTGGAAGAGTGAGGCTTTCCATAGAGCAGCCAGGAGGCAGCAAAATTAATGACTCGACCAGAGAGGGTTTTCCTCTCTTTTTTTGGGGGGGGGGGGTTTGCTCAGGCCTGAGATGAGCTGGGAAACCTCCCTGAGCCCCAGTACTTCCAGGAGCTGCTGCAGATCCCAGTGTCTGTCACCAGGGCAAGAGCTGCAGCAGGGCCAGCCATGTGCCAAGGGTTGTGGGAATTCTGCTGGTGGTGCAAAGATCCCCGAAACAGCCCTGACACCACAGTGATGGGCTGGAGGAGCTCAGTACAGCAGGAAACTGGGAGTGTGATGGGTAACGGTGGCTCCCAGCAAGGAGCCGGGAAGAGGAGAAGGAGGAGGAGGAGGAGGGAGAGGTGGGAGGGACGGCAAAAAGAGGGAAACCACCTGGATTTTTAGCCCTCTGTGCCCTGGGACGGCGCCAGGCTCTCCGGCCGGAACGCTGGCGGAGGGAGCGGGAGTCGCTTCTTATGTGTTTTAAATTAAAACGCAACGCACACAGAATATCCTGGCGGGGAGGGATGAAAATTTAATCAGCACCCGGAGCTGCCAGCAGCTCGGCAGCGAGCACAGCCCGCGGTGCCTCTGCAGCTATTCCTGGCGGCTCCCGGCCGTGCGGGCACGGCGGGATGGGCTCAGGGATGGGGCACTGGGGGCTGCCAAAAAGTC
This sequence comes from Mixornis gularis, assembly GCA_003546035.1. NCBI lineage: Eukaryota > Metazoa > Chordata > Aves > Passeriformes > Timaliidae > Mixornis > Mixornis gularis. Next base: position 1,650,717 of record QVAJ01000113.1, on the reverse strand, counting down.
CCCGGCACTTGTGACACCGCGGGCAGA
>QVAJ01000113.1:1623749-1650565 GCA_003546035.1 Mixornis gularis | reverse complement strand
TTCCTCCTTCCCGTTCCTCCTTCCCTTTCCTCCTTCCCTTTCCTCTGAAATGCTGCGTGTTTTAAACACGGTGGAGAGCAAATTCAGAGAGGAAGGCTTCGGGTTCCACCCCAAAGGTTCGAACCCTTCCCAACTCCAAAAATGAGCTGTTTTCCCCCCCAAATGGCTCCAGTTGGTGCCCGTGCTGCCAGCCGTGGGTGCTGGAGCCCGGCCCTGCCAGGCACGTGTGTGGCAGCCAGCCTGCTCTCCCCTCTCCCTTTTGAAATACGACTTTCTCCGCTCTCAGCAAAGCCAGACCCACACCAGCTTGCCAAATGTTCCTGCCTTTTTTTTTTTTTCCTCCTTTCCCTTCTTCCCCTTTTTCCCTCTGTGTGTGTGTGTATGTGATGAAATGACACAGCAAGAAACAAACTGTGTCTGCTGGATCCCAGCTTTCAGGCATGTTCTATCAAAAGCTCCCTGCCCACTCCCTCTTCCCTGCCCGCGCGGGAAAGTCTCACTCCAAGACGGGAGTGAGCTGCTGGGAGCCCTGGAGGAGCTCAGAGGGGCTGCTGGGGCTGCCACTGCTCCAGCCCAGGTGCTCTGGCACTGCCCAGCAGCTCCAGGCTCAAGCTGGCAGGTGGCAGAGGGGTCCCAGCGCTGCCTTGCTCCTCTTTGCTAAGCCCAGGACTTGTAATTGCATTAGTAGCTTTGGTTGCTGGGAATGGTGTTGGAGAGCTGGTTCCAAACTGGTGGATGTGCTCCAGGGCTGGGCTGTGGGGCTGCTGTGAGTGAGGTTGTGCAGAGGTCTGTTGGCCCAGAGCAGCACAGCTGAAGCTGGGGATGTTCCTTCATTTAGGAACATCGTACACCAATGAAAATCACRTCATGGGGGCCCAAGCTGCCTCTCTGGGCTTGCAGCATGCCCGAAACAAAGCAGGGATCCAGGCCCCATGAGAAACAGCCCCACAGCTGGTCCTGTGGAAGCCAAGCCCTGCTGCAGCATCCGGGGTGTGGGTCCGGCAGGAGAGGCCGTGGCGCCRGCACATCGCTCTGCACTGGGAACAGCCGTGAGGCTTTGGAAATGCTCCCTCAGGAAAAGTTCACCCTGCCTGCAGAGGAGTTAGGGGGGTGCTGGGGAAGGCACAGGAGGGGTCTGGGCAGGGGGAAGACGAAAGTTTGGGAGCAAAAGTGGAGGGAWCACAGTGAGGGATGACTGTAGGGAGAGGCGGAGCAGAAGGCACATGCAGGGACTGGGTTTGTGCACTGATGCTGGGGCATCTGGGTGCAATTCTGTGGGTCAGGCTGCAGTCCTCACACGATGGGGGTCATCAGATGTGACCCAGGCTGCAGTCCTCACACGTTCGGGGGTCACCAGATGTGGTTTGTCGAGGCTGGGAGTGTCCCACTTCAGGGACAGAAAGAGAAGCAGGCACACAGCATCGTGAGGGAACAACTCTTCTCCCCTTTATTTACAAATCTGACTCCATTATATACATTTGTACAGAGGTCAAGAGATTGGCTACAGAGGTCGGCACCTCTGAAACCTGGATGGTGGACATCACCATCAATCATAGTTCTCTCAGAGGAGAACTATGTAAACATTCTGAAAATAAACATTATTTACATGAAGCTGCGTGAGAAAACTTCTGCACCAAGACAGAAGGCAGAAAACTCAGGGCAACACAATTTCTTGGTGTGTTGGGGGAGAATGGCACCAAAGTTGGTCTCGGTGCCTATTTCAAATATTTTGAAAATGCCTGATTTCTAGGAATGCTTCTAGCCACGCATTTTTTTGCGTTCCATTCAGGAAACAGAAAAATGAAATGCATCGTGTCCTTTTCCTGTTTCCCCCCTTCCCTCCCTGCACAACACTCAGAGAGAAGATTATGCTGAGCTTTGTGTCCCCCTCTGGCATTATTCCTGCCTGTCCCTGGCACCCCAGAGCATCCCAGGGCCGGTGAGGGGCAGTGCTGGAGGGAGGGAATGGGGCAGGAGGTGTCCCCCCCGCCTGGAGACCCTGACACTTGGCCACTGTCCCACCCTGGGCCAGTCCTGACCTTGCAGAGGAAATGCACCCATTTCCTCATTAACCTGATTTGGGGAAGCAAAGCATTTCCATTCAGATCTTGTCCAGTGCCAGGGTCGCTGATGGATCCCAGGCAGGGAGTGAAGCATGGCCCTGCATGCAGCAGATTCAATTACTGCTATTAAAGGGAACAAGGAGATCTGTTACTGAGCTGGGGAGWGCAGCAGCGGGTGTCAGGGTCTGGAGGGAACTGCTTAGGCCAGGGAATCTGCTGGGAGGTATTTTTATAATTAATTTATAAATTAATAACCTCCCCCCCCACCTTTTGCTGGGCTGTGAGGCTGCTGGCCTGTGTGTGATTCTGCAGCTGTGGTTTGCAGGGAGGAGCAGGTCAGGGGGTTTGTCAAAGGGGAGGTGATGCCGGGGGGGCACCATCAGCTGTGGCAGGGCCACCGTGGGTGTCACCACCAGGCAAAGACCATTGGAAGGTGCTGAGCCAAGGATCTGGAGTGTAAATTGTGGAAGCTGTGGTGGTTTTGCAGCCTCTGTCCTGCTCTGTGAGCACCCAAGAAATGCTGGGGAAGGCAGGCACGGCTCCCTTTGAGGGATCCTTGAGACCCATGGCTTTCCCCACCATCCCCAAACCTCTGTGTGAATGAAATCCACATCCTGCTGCTCCTCAAAAGCTTTGGGTGCCCACGGGTTCCCCTCCCCAAGCTGGTGAGCAATGAGTGGCCCTTAAGGCTCCCTGCACAGACTGAAGCTGCTCTCTGTTTATTTTTAGCCAGGGGAGRCTGAGTTTGGGGGGTTTATTGAGGTTTTCCCCCCTCCCTTCCCCTATAGCAAAGAAATCCTGAAGGTTCCCCTGCGCCGCAGCCCGAGGGAGGGGACGTGTGGGCTGTGAGCTTGTGCTGTGCATTCAACTTGAGGATAAATTTAGATTTCTTTAGATTCCTGCCCCCCCCGGGTGAGACCTGCTTTTGCAGCTTCCTGTGCCTTTTCCTGCCCTTTGGGGGGAAAAAGCAAAACCAAAAAAAACCCCAAAAACCAAACAAACACCACGAGAGCTGCCTGAAGAATAACCTTGTGCTTGGGGGTTGAGAAGCAGGAGGTGGTGGAGGCTCCTTCCCTCGGGAGGGTCCTGCTCCCGTGCCTCAGTGGTGTCATTTGTAGGCTCAGAGAGCCTCCCTGGCAGCAGGATGGGTCGTGCCAAGGTGTGGGTGTGGTGGTTCTTGGTCTGGTGGCCACAGAAGAGTTTGGGGGGTGGTGGGTACGTCATGAGAAGGAGGCCTCTCAAAGGGAAGAAGCAGCAAAGATYTGGCACCGAGCAGCTCCTCCGTTTCCCAAAGGAATATAAAAAGCCTGTCCCAAAGAGCTTGGGTGAGTGATGGGAACCTGCTCAGCTGTGCAGGGAGCAAGGCAGGAACCTGGCATTTCTTCATTAAAGGAGTCGGTGTAATTTAGGGATTAAAATTCCCGTGTCTACCCTGAATTCTGCTAACAACAACCTCCCAGTATCTTCAACAAAGGGGAAAAAAGACCTGTAGGAAGGCACAGCTGGACCAAGATGATGAACTACTGCCTACAGAGAGATATCAAGAATGAATGACGCCCCACAGGAATGGGAAAAGAGGCTGCCCAGTCAAGACAATGACATCTTGGTGCCAAAAAAGTTGGGAAGACTATGAGGGCCATGGCAAAGTTGTGTTGACACCGACCACCGACCTCCTGCAGGAGCAGTGAGTGGTTCCTCACCTCTGCAGACGGAAGCAAGGCCCAGTGAAAAGACATCTGGAGGGATTTGGGCACGGATGGACATTTCAGCCCCCGCTTTTGGCCAACACACAGCGGCAAAAGCCGTGACCCCAGGAACAAGGGCACGGCCAACGTGGAAACCCAACGCYGAGACCACCGGCCCTGGTGCTTGGGATGGCTTCCCCCCCAGGCTCGGAGGGAGCTGGCACATGAAATGGCAGGTCTGGTAACAAGTATTTTTAACAGCTCCATCGAGTTGGGGGAGGCACCATCTGACTGGAGAATAGCGAATGTGGTGCCTATATTTAAAAGCGGGGGGAGGAGGGGAGGAAAAGTAAGGCAGGCAGGAATAGGACTGCGAGGCTGACCTCGATCTCATGCCATTTCGGAACAGGTTTGGGAGGCAAGAGAGGAAAATGAGTCACGGGTTTGTCAAAGGTAGGTCACGCCGGGCTAACCTGGCATCGCAGGCCTGGAGACGTGGTGGAGCTGCTCCTGGTAGTAAAGGGTTTGCTCTGGGAAACTGGGAAATGGAGAGGGGAAGAGGGGAAGGGAGCGAGGAGCTCCGTCAGGCTAGTGAGGAAGTGAGCAGTGCTGGGGTGGTGTTGAGGGGACACAGGAGATGTCACCCATTCGTGGAGTCCTTGGGGATGCACCTTGGGCTTTCCTGCCTCCAACATCCACTGGCTTTCCCAGAGCTGGAGGGACAGAGGCTGCCACCCTGGGCTGGGAGGCATTTGAGGGCCAGAGGAAGAGATGTGGGATGCAGTGAGAGATGGAAAGCCAGGRCTGGCTGAGGAGCAGCAAAGATCTCTCCTTGGAGCTCAGGTCTTTGTTGGCTGGGAAGAGGCAGAGTGGAGGAGGAGAACGTGAGTGGGTGACATCGGGGTGACCACGAGCTGGCTGCAGGACAGGGGGGTCATGAAGGAGAAGGGAGGACGGTGGGAAGCAGGTGGGGTGGCAAAGTCTCTGTGACATCATGCAGGGATGGAGTGGGACCCATCAAACTGTTCCCTCGGGGCTCCTGTGTCCAGGAAGGATGAACTGAGCCTGGACTGGAGCAGGGAAGGGGCTACTGGATAAAACAGGGCATGAGAGCCAGTTGGGCAAGAGAGAACGGGAAGAACCTTGCTTTGGCCAGCCAAGCAGAGGCTGGAGATGGCTGTGATTGCTGTCTAGAAATAGATCAGGGTGGAAACAGGAAGGGAAAGAGCTATTTCAGCCAAAGGCCARTGCTGGCAAAAGAATGGAGTGGTATAGAAAATGACCACAAATAAATTTAGGCTGGAAATTACAGCAGCCATTGGAACATCTGCTTGAAGAGGCTTCCAGTGGGGATAGYGAGTTTTTGGCAGTCTGAGTGGCTGAGCAAGTACCAGATGATGGTCTGGAGCTGCTGCATCCAGATTGGGCATCACCAGTTCCTGGGTTTGTAGGGAGCMTTGGGATGTCCCCTAAGAAATTTCATGTTGGTGCAAAGCTGGCACCAGCCAGGAGGACCCGTGTGGCTGCTGGTGGCAGTGCTGTGCCTGGGGCTGCTGGTGGCAGCCTGGGTGGTTGGGACCATCCCTGAGCTCACTGYGGCCAGTGCTGTGTCCTTGAGTTTGTGGCTCCACGGCCACAGCTCCCCGTCTCCTCCTCTGCCCCAGCAGTGCCCCTCCTGCAGCTGCTGGGTGCAAGTGCTGYTGTGACCTCCCAAATCCCTTTAAAAATCTCTCCAACCCCCTTTGCCTCCACCTCCAGAGGAGGCAGGCACTCAAATGCACAGAGGTTGGGATCACAGTCAGCCCATGCCACCGGAGTCCTGCCAAGCCCCTGCCTCAGCTTTCCCTGCTGCACATCCCCCGTGTCACTGGTTTTGCTGTGCCCGAAAAATGGAGAGGGAAGAGGTGGTCTGGRCACTGATAACTCTGGGGAAACTGCCCCTTTCCTCCTCTCTCTCCTGCTGAGATGGCTAAAGAAGGGGTGGTGATGGCCCCAGTTTGGGGGAAGAGGTCTTGTTCTCCTGTAGGAAAGGAGCTCGTCTRTTTTGCATTCCCTGTGACAAGGACCTCGGGGAAAGCCTGTGTTTTTTGGGCAGGAGCCAGTTTCAAAGGCAAACAGTCCTGACATGAGTGGCAGGTACCCAGTGGCATCTTGGCAGGGAGCTGAAGCCCGGCCAAGCTTGGGCTGAGGGTTGCACRATGCCTTGAAGAGTGATGCCATGGGAGATGGTGCTGCCAGAGCAGAGCACGGTGGCCTGGGTGTCTCTGGAGGTGTGCTGAACATTACCTGGCTGGGATTCCCATGYGTTGTTCCTTCCTCCCTGTGCCTGCTTCTCCTGTGGCCCTAAAGRAAGGGGCTGGGTGTGAACTGTGGCTCTTGAAAGAGCAGGATCTTGAGAGGATGTGTGTGGTTTTCCCGGCACCAAAGGAGGAGAGCAGTGAGTCCTTCCAGATGCTTTCAGCGCCCTTTGTCACTGCTGCGTGCCAGGTGCTTCTTGTCACCGAGATGGCTGCCCACAAAATCCCCTGTCCCAGTGCTGTGGTCAGTGCCTGTGCTGGTGTCACCCTCCCTGCCCTGGGCTCGGTGTCAGGGCAATGGGGACACCCAGCTGAAGTTCCCACTGGAGGAAGACTCCGGCACGGTGACTTTCTGTCCTCCTCGGAGTCGCGCTTCTCCCGTTGCAGAGCCTGATGTGCCTCAGCTCCTGCACTGGCCGACCAGGAGACATGGTGCCAATGACTCAGATGAAGATGAGGGCTTAATTAGCACAGGGAGAGGGGGGAAGAGAGAGAGAAAAGAGAAAGAGTCTTTCATTGCAAKAAGATTGATACCACCTCCCCCAGACAGTCACGTTCTGCCGCATCACCCTCAGCCTGGYGTCATGTGCACCGTGCCTGACACCAGAGGACAAATGGGGCCTGGGAGGCGGCTGGGAGGGACAGAGGGGCACTGCTTTATTAAAACCTCTGGTAAATTAATGTCTGGAGGTACTGAGCAGGGCTCATCAGGAGCCTTTGCAGCTGTCGGGCTGCGCCCCGCGCTCAGAGCTGCCATCTGCTCCCAGCTCCTCGGCTTTGGGGGACGTTCCCGTGGTCTGCAAGGTGTTAGTGATGATGCCAGTGGCAAAATGCCTCTTTGGAGGTTCCCCGCCATGCACGAAGGGGCAAACATTGGCTGCCTCTTCTTTAGAAGACYTTCCCTGGTCTTAAGGCACCCTATAAATCTGTGTTTGGCAGGCCCTGCTGCTGTGGGGCAGCTTTGCCTCATGCTGGTGGATGTGCCTGGGAGCCCTGAATCAAACTGCTGGGGAAAACATGCTCAGGGTGACCCCTCGCCCTCAGCACCCCAGTTTTGGGCTGCAGGACCCTGCACCTCCAGCTTTACCCGTCTCTTACAGTCTCTGCAAGGATGGTTGGAGGGGAAGGAGGAGAGCAGTCCTGCCTGATGAGGACCCTGGTGCAGGGTGCTGAGGGGTGCCAGGGCTCTTCTGGTGGGGGATGAGTGCCCACCAAGGCTTGGCAGGCATGGCCACGTCAYCCCGAGGAGCCTGGTGTGGTCAGCCTGGAGCACTGAAGTTAACATACCCTCCCTCTGCCCTGTTGCTGGTGGTGAAGGTGATGTCACACATGTTTTTTTTCTTTCCCCTCCAGACCAATGATGCCTTAGGAGCCACCTGGAACTGGCTGTACTTCATCCCCCTCATCATCATTGGATCCTTCTTTGTCCTCAACCTTGTCCTGGGAGTGCTGTCAGGGTAAGCAGTGTGGTCATTCCCTGCGAGCTGTGCCTGTCACGCATTTCTGGGACCTGAGGCTGCTCCCTGTGTCCCTCCATCCCCTCCATACCTGCCTGCCCCACAGCAAGGGATCCCTCCCTGGCTGTGTTTGCTTCTTTCTCTCCCTGGGGAGCTGGGAAAGGGACAGCCTTAAAGATATTTAYTATTACTGTTACTTCACCTTGATGAAGATCCTGTGCTTTTGGTCCCCTGGGAGAAATGGTCACTGGGGATCTTCTGGCTGCTTGGGACCTGCAAGAGGGGAGAGACATGGGGTGGGGGGGGTCTGTGAAAATGTGTTTGTGGTGGGGTGTGCAGGGCTGGGATGGGTTTGGGGAGTGATACAGAGCACCTCTGTGCTGTGACCGGGAGGATGTGCCCTGCACTGGTGGGGTGMACACTGGTGAGGGTAGGGGTGCTTGGGGTGCACGTGGATAAGCCCAGAAGATAAGGAAGTAGGGACCAAGCAACTGTCCCTGTCCTGCACTTCCCAAGGGGGAGGCAGTTTTAATCCAAGACATCGAGATGGGTTTGGAGACAAAAAACTCTTCTTGTCTCCATGACAATGAACTGTAGTTTCATCAGCACATCCTCAGCTGCTGGCAGGGGCTGGTGAACGGTGTGCCCTCTCCTGCACTGGGGGAAGATSTGGGCTCCTCTGTTCTGACTGAAACAGGTCATTCTTTAGCTAATTATGCATCATGGCAAAATGCAAAAGTCATCATGGCACGGGTTTGGCCAGATGGGAAACCCCTAGATGCAAGGGTGGAAAATGGCCTTGGTGGTCTCTGTCTCTTTCCCGAGTGTCCCTGGAAGTTCAAGTGTGATGGTGGTGATCTCAGGGTTTCCAGAATGGCAGGTGGGGGTCTGTTATTGGGCTGAATTTTCCCAGCTTTCATTCTGGGGTCTGACTGAGTCCAGGGGCTCTGGGGACAGGCTGCAGGAAGGGCCTCATGTTGCCTTGCAGAGAGGGAATTCTTATGGGGGATGAAGATATCCAAGCAGCCTTGGGTGGAATTTGTACTTATGCCACATCCAGCTTGGGCATTTGGGCAGAGTCCAGCTGGGTCTCRGTGGCAAGCAGGAGCTTTCCTACAAAAGCCTGGAGAAGGGAAGTTAGGAAGCTGGGAAAGCCCCTTATTACAGCACTGGATCGTGTCAGTGTAGCSTGTTGTGCAGACATCGAGGCTTTAGGTGCTGGGGTGACACTGAAAGCACCCTGGGGACACAAGCCAGGCACTGGCCAGAGGACCACAGCAGGGCTGGTGGAATRCCTGGCCATGCCCTGGCCCAGTTTGGTGCTTCCCTGCACCAGGACTGCCCCAGGCAGCTGTTCCCGTGCCCTCTGTATTGGATGTAGTTGTCTACGGACTCTTCCCAGGCACCGGCTGGCATTGCCACTGTTTGTTTATTGCTAATAGGGCTTGTACTGGGGAAGGATGCGAGTGGGTGGGTGGCCTAATTGGCAATGGAGATGCTCTTGTGGCGTGGCAGATATCCAGRGTAAAGCAGGACTGCTCAGCTCCCCGCAGGGCTGAGCGAGGTGAGCCCGGGTGGCCAGCTGGGCTCTGCCACTCCACGGCCAGGCCACTGCGTGTCCCCCTGCCTGGACACGGCCACATCCTCTGTGGATGCAGCACCTTGGCTGGGTGAATCATCCAAAGCTGCTGCTGGAGCTGTGGAGGAGTAGGACCTGAGGCAGGGGAAGGTACTTGTGCACACAAACTGTGTGTGTCCTTGAGTCCAGCAGGAAGGGCCTCGTTCCTTGCTCTGTTTGCTGAGCTCTTCTTGTTTTTAGCACTCACTGCAATCCTCTGCTGCTGGAAGAGAGCACTAGGCTCTGTTGGGGGATGGGAGGTGTGACCTTTCCATTGCCCAGCTCTCAGCTGGATGAACAGGCAGGGCCTGGCCAGGTACCCTCATTTGTCCCATGCCTGTGCTGAACTAAGAGATGGTCACATTGGGAATGAGCTCCATGGAAACACCTCCACCAAAGGAATTCTCTCCCTGGCAGTTACACCACTGCTTTTGGGAAAGCCAGGCCGTGCTCAGCTGAAATCACAGCCACTGGGAGCGTCCTTGCAGAAACCTGACCCCACACAGCTCACAAACCACGCCATCTGCATCAGTGGGTAACAAGGTCCACTCGGGATTTCCAGCGTTCTCCTCAGGGTTCACACTCAGGAGCTGCTGCTGAGCTGCCTCTGCCCTCTCCTCATCTCGGCAGTGGCTCCCTTTGGGGAAACAGCCCAAACAGACCCGGGCTGGGTCCCGAATGCAAAGAGGCAGCAGGAGGACATTTGTGTGTTTCACTTGCCACCAGCAGAAGTTTGCCGGAGCCCAGATTTAGCAATCTCCTGGTTGCGATGAGCATCTCTCCCAACAGTCAGTTCCCCAACTGTTAAGCTGAGGCATGACCTCTGTGATGTAAACAGCCTGGATCCATCTGCTCCTTCAGCACAAAGTATGGGGGAGAGGAAAAGAAATGGTTTTCATCACGGCGAGGCTCCTCAGTTTTTCTCCCTAAATACGCACAGGCACACACGCACTGGGATTGCAGGCGACTCTGTTAGGAGGAGATGGAGCTCCTCCAGGCAGGGCCTTGGAGAGCCAGTTCTGCTGTGGCTTTGGCACTTATTACTGTGTCTATTAACTTTCCCCCTCTATGGGTGCAATTACGGATCAATTAATTCTGACTGAAAGCAGGAAAAGACGGAAAAAAAAAAATTGGCCCCGTTCCTCTTTGGGAGCAGGTATGGAGCCCAAGGAGATGTGACTGCTCAGCTTTTAAAGCTACACGAGCTACTGAGATAATCCTGGCAGAAGAGTCAGTGAGAGCACGTGAGGATGGAGCATCCACTGAAATGCTGTTTTCTACCTGAGACTGTCTCGTGGCCTGAGGAGTTGCATGTGCTGGAGATTTGCAAAGATCTGCTCTCCTTTTTTTTGTGAAATTGTTGAGTTTTGGGGTTTTTTCCCCTTGGCTGTTTCTCACATAAAACAATTTGAACGTCTGTGTTTGGGCTCTGTCTCTGGAGCAGCAGAGACCCGACGAGAGCCAGGCTGCCCTGTCCCTGCTGCTGGTGTCATGTGCCAGTGGCAGTAGTGCCACCCCAGGAGTGACCACTGCCACTAGGACGGGTCCTAGTGACTGCAGAGGTCCYGCCTGCTTTGCTCCTCCTGGCAAGAAGATGGCTCGTGTCTAGTTTGTCACCGGGAGCAAGAAGATGAAAGAGTGCAGATAAAAGACAAGCTGTGCTTGGAGGTGTAGCACTGAGGACTCATGCAGAGCTTCCTGAGGACTCATCCAGAGCTTCAGTACCAAGCAGGCAGCATTTTGACTCTTTCCCACCTCCCTTTCCACAGCCTCTGCAGAAAAGAATTTGGTTTGCAATCACCCTCCTCCATTCATTGCAGCATCATCCTTCTGTTGAGAGCTGGGAGACTCCATCCCCATCCCCAGTCTTGTGCATCCAGCCCCTTTCCAGGGTGTCAGAGCTGTTATCGTCACTGGTATTTCTGGTCTGCAGAAATAGCAGAGTGGGTGCAGAGTGGAAGGAGATGCTGCCTGACCTGGGAAGGCTGGGCCCTCATCCCAGCCAAGGAGAAGACCTCTGGAAGCAAATGGCAGAGCAAGAAGGYGAGCACGATGGCGAGAAAAATGAAATCTATCTGCCTTGTACCAAACAAGAGAGTAATTTAAATCCTCCTAATTGCCTCCACTCATCCTGGTGATGTTAAGTCTTTTCTCCCTTTAAGTCTTTTCTGCCCCCCACCCCCAGCTCTTACACTAAGCCTTTGAAAGAAACGACTAATGTTATAATTAAAGGATCAATTTGGCAAGATTTCTTTGTCTTAAGATCTTTCTTTCAGGTTGGGTTAGCGCTGCGTTCCCAGTCTCGGGAGAGTTTTCTTCAGCTCCTTCAGGAGCCTTCTGTACCATCTTCAGAAATCTTTTCACTTCAGTTAATTTGAATTTTTTTCCCCATCCAATTCGGATGCATAACAAGCGATGAATAAAATTAAGTTTTATAGCAATTAATAATAAGGGTGTTGAGGGAACAAGTGTACATTTTCAATGGAGAGAGGGCTCTTCGCCAGCTCCACACAAAAACCCGGGCCCCACGCGGTTGGGCGGGATCTGGTGCTTTGAAAAACACTGGGAAGAGGATTAATGTCTCGGAGATCCACAGAGGGAGAAGTGGGAGACACATCACAATGCAAGAAAGCTTGTGGGGAGACCATAAATTCCCAGCAAGATGTCAACAAACAAAATTCTTTGCCGTAAGAATGGTCAGGCATCAGCCCGGGCTGCCCGGAGAAGCAGTGGGATCACCATTCCTGGGAGTGTTCAAAAAACACGTGGRTGTGACATTTAGGGACATTCTATAGTGGTGAACACGGTGCTGTTGTGTTAATAGTTGGGTTTCAGAGGATCTTCAGCTTTTCCAGCCTGAATGAGTCTGTGGTTCTACGCCCAAGAAATATGGAGTTGGAAGAATGAAAGCTTGGAAGCATCCCGTCGGCTTTTTCCTGGAATGGTTGTAGGATCTCGAGGCGTGGCTYGGATGAGATGTGAAATGTCTGCACTTGTGTTGTGCTTGGGAACTCAGTAGTTGAGACCCCTTTTGAAGGGAGGAGTGGGTGTCAGGAGGAGGGGGCTGTGATGCCCCTSCCGGGTCCCCCATCACCACCATGGGATGCATGAGAAACGTCCACGTGTGTCCCTTTACCCTGGGGCAGCTTTGTCATCACTGTGATATTTGAGCACAGGCCAGGCAAAGGAGTCTTGGGGACCTTCATCTCTATTCAGCAGGCAGGTGGGCATCCATATTCAACGAGTGCCTCTCTGCTGTGCTCTGCTGGGCCACCTTTCTGCCAAGGGCTCCAAGCCCCATGCAAACAAGCTGCCTGACAAGAGGCGTGCGGGGCTGCTGTGCCAGATCCTCTGCTGCTACAGGGAATAATGACTCCTCTTACAGCCAGCTGGGTGAGAAGAAGGGGAAAAAAAATCCACAACAAAAAGATGACTCGCTGACTCTCCCCTTTGATTTCTCCTGGCAAATTATTTGCCAGCACGGCTCCGCTGCTTCAAAATTGCTCTTATTCCTGTCTCCTTGCAAATCTGCTCCGTGGACTGCCCGTGGTCTGCGGGCTGTGGGTGAAAAGGCTCCGTTTTGATCCTCTCAACAAAGCACTCAGCAGACAGTGCTTGCTTACAGATTGCTTTTGGAGTTGTTTGTTCCAGATTATGGTAATTTCTGTCCTCCTGGTTGACGGCAGCAATCGTGTGGCTGTGGCTGCAGTGATTTGAGCCGGTGGATGGCTTTGGAGATGCCCAGTTCCTCCAGGAGCAGCTCCACCCTGGCAAGGGGGTGCTGGGCACTGCTGTTGGGTGAAGAAAGTATCAATTGGATACTTTCAATTACAATTGGATACTGGAAGCTCCTGGGAAGTTAATGTGATGAAAGGTTGAAAATCGATGTGGGGTTTTTTTTCCCGTACTACACCTCGCCTGCAGGACTGACCACACACCTTTCATCGGCGGATTGCAGTCGCATGCAAAAGGAGACTATAAAGATGTTCTCGGCTTACAGAGGGGATAAAAACTGGAGCATAGGAGGGAAAGGGAGGAGTGACATTTTCCCAGCACTGCATGAGCCAGTGGGAGTGATTGTGAACAAAGCCCGGGGCTCTTGAAGCATTGAAGCTGCGCTGCTCATGCCAGCCCTGCCTGATAAAGAGTGAAACACAATCTCGAGCTCCCATCTCTGCTCCTTGCTGCTGGAGCTGCCAGACCCTCTGCCACCCTTCTGCAGCTTCTTTGCAGCGTGGGCTGAGCGTGCTGTTGGTGCCTTTCGTGCAGCATTGCAGAGTTCTCTGGGCAGTGGGACAGCGATTCAGACCTCGGTGGTGTTATCCTTGGGAATAATGATGAATTGGAGAGTCTACAGCTCTCTTCTCTGCCCTTGTTGATGCTGCCCAGCACACTGTTGGCTTTCTTTGCTGCAGCAGCACACTGCTCACTCATACTGAACTTGTCCCCAGGACCTGCAGGTCCCTTTCCACAGAGCTGCTCTCCAGCTGGGTAGATCCCAGCCTGTGCTGCCCTCATGGATTTTGTTCTCCCGTGTCCAAGACCTCACATTTGAATCAGAGAATGGCCTGGGTCGGAAAGGACCTTGTAAAGATCATCTCATTCCAATCCTTCTGCCATGGACAGGGACACTTTCCCCTAGACCAGGTTGTTCCAAGCCCCATCCAGTCATGAACGCTTCCAGGGATGGGGCAGCCGCAGCTTCTCTTCATAAGGTTCTCGTTAGCCCACTCTTCCAGCCTGTCCAGGTCTTCCTGCAGGATTGTTCTCCCTTCTCAAGTGTCCGCTTCCCCACTCAGTTTGATACCAGCACACCTGGCCTTGGAGAAATCCAGGTGGACAACCACAAGTTTTCTGCAAGGCAGAAGGTACCCRTCAGCATCTGCCCCTTCTTAACTGGGGCAGTGATGTAATGGGTAATCTCAGGGCTGGTATCTCCCAGCTCCTTCCCGTTTTACCATTCCCTGTCACCAACAGCTTGTCAGCTTTTCCTTCCCCAGCTCGTGTGACTGCCAGCTCTCTATAAATGTGCTCTCTTCAGCAGAGTCAGCTGCGCGCTCCCACTGAAGGTTTGTCACACCGTGGTGACACAGAGCTCCCGCCCCAGTGCGCGGGCATGATCAAAGCTGCTGGACAGGGAATACAAGAAATGGGGTGTTTCTGTTTGCCTTTCTTTCTGCATCCTTTCTTTTCAYTGCTCAGTGCTTCAGAGAAGGCTTTCTTGAGACAACACAGCTTTCTTAAGTGTCTTGGTTTGGAAAGACAGCTGTCTGCCAGGGAAAGCTGGAGCTCCCCTTGCGATGGAGAATGTAAACCGCCTCCCTCCAAATTATTATAATTTTGAAATTAAGGGGCTTTCAGGCAAAGATATGGGAATAGGAATAACAGTTCTTTACTAGGAATATTAAAAATACAAATGTAGTAGTACAAAAAAACAGCAAACAAAAATAATCCTAGAAATCCTGACAGAGTCAGAATACGACCTGACACCCTGTTGGTCATGGTGTTGAGAGCAGTCCAAATGAGTCCTCCTGGAGTGACAGATGTGGTTCTGTTGGAGTAGAGATGATCCTGTAGAAGGGTCCAGTGGTRGYGAGATGGGTYYRGTCTTCCTCTGGGAATCCAGTGSAAACAGGMKGYSYTGGTGTTCTGAMTCTCAGGTTTTATCCAGGTAGGAATGCTGGGCTCCTCCCCCTGGGTGGAGCATCTCCCAATGGGATGATGTAATTGTATCAGCCATGCAGTGAGCCTGGATGGCCCATGAACAGCAGATATCCCCTGGAGGGAGGGTGGGCCATGGAAGAGATAAAGAACACTGCCCCASCTGGTTTAACAGCTGCCCATTAACAGAAGGCAYCCAMCCCCTCCCMCCTGGAGTTATGAGGAATGGGTTATACAAGAGATAAAGAAAACAYGTCACAAAAGGTTTCGACAGATGGCAAATAGAATACACACTTTTGGTTACATATTGCAACCCAAGACATTAAGGAATCATAGAATGGTTTGGGTTGGAAGGGACCTTTAAAAGCCACCTGGTCTAACCCCCTGCAATGAACAGGGATGTCTTCAAATGGACCAATTTGTTCAGAGCTCTGTCCAGCCTGGCCTTGAATCTTCTCTGACTCTGGCAGTTCAAGTGAACTTAAATCAAGCAATTACCCTCTCTGGAAAAGCTTGTGGTCTCCTTCAAAGCAGGCCTGTGAAGGAGACCTTCCCCCTGCAGAGGTTTTTGTACCTTGTGGACACCCTGCTCCTGCCTGTGCCATGGGTTCAGCGCAGTAATCCCAGTCTGCAGTGCCAGCTCTGCCTGTCACCGTGTGTTTAGGTTGAGTCTTCAGGTTACAGACTGCACAGTCAGTTCAACACTCTCACTTCAGTTCCTTTACACCTCTTGGGTAAATACCATCTGATCCCCCTGGTTTGCAACTGTCTCAGCTGTGTTTGCCACACCGTCTGTTGTCAGTTCTGTCCCATAACCTTCTCTGACACCCTCCTGCAGCCTCAGAGGCAGTTTYTCCTCAGATTGTGGTGCTCAGACCTGAAGTGGAGCCATGAGCTGAGACCTAAGGAGAGCAGTAGTGTTAACTGATGTCTTCCAGATGGTCTCTCTTGTTATGCATCCTATTATATTTGATTTTTTTCATAGCAGAGTGGTGCTGCTGGCTCATCCTCAGTGTGTAATCCAGTATTTCTCTGATTTCCATCCTATCCTTTCTGCTGCCTGAAGTTGTTTTAAGGCTGATTTGATAACTGGTTTGSTGGAAGGATCTTTAATAGAGGCAAGAGGTGATGAATTGATGGGTTTGAAGATAGATGGTTTGTTGTTTCAAAGCATGGAGGCCACAACACTGATATGACCAGCACTATTTACCTGCTTGGAATTCAAAGACGGTCTAAAAAGCAGAAAAATGGATTGCAGTAGCTGTGATACTCTTTTCTCTTAACTTGTTTTTGGTTCTTGGTTTGCTTGTAGTTGGTTGATTGGGGTTTTTTCCAGTTTTCTTGTGTTTTGTTTTTAAGAGGGGACCCATTTTCAAGCTGGATGCTTCCATGAGTGGTTCTCCCGTTGAAACCAGACCTGGCCTTTCCAGTCTTTAGAGTAGAGATAATGTTGGACTGAAACCATTTTCTGGTGTGAGGGTGGTTGTGGAGGCCTGGAGAGGAATGTGGCTGAGCATGGTGGTGTCCCCAAGGGTCCCCTGCCAGAAGCAGAGATGCCTTCAGGCCACACGAGGGAAATGCCAAGGCTCTGAAGGAGAATTTGCAGGTGGAGGAGGAGTGAAGCATCTGTGCTCCCATTGCCCCAGCGGGCTGGGCACAGGGTRTGGGGGAATGGTGCCCAGGGGAGCAGGAGGACAGATGGCACATTGATCTCCAAAACCCACCAGAGCCTTCACCATTGCCTCTAGAGCTCTCTGAGTGTCTTTGACTTCACGAGGCTGGGCAGAGAGGGGCTGCAAGGACACGAGGTTGGCATCAGGGWTCTTGGCTGTCAGGGGTGGATGTTTTTGAGTTGGAGCCATCGGGATTTGGGGCCAGAAGACCCGGGTGGACAAGCAGAGGTGTTGCTGGTGGAGACTGTGCAGTCTGCTGGGATGCTCTGAGCCCTCTTGCAGGGACCCCATGGGGCAGCACCACCCTGGGCTCTTTGCAGGGCAGAATTGGGCTGTCCCTGGTGGTTTAACCCCAAGAGAGCAGGAGCAGAGCCCTTCAGTGGGAGGCAGGCACCCGCTCTCTGGGCGATGCCAGGCTGCCCTGCCTGTGACTTGGAGCCTTCCCAAGCAGCTGTCAGTCACCATGGCTGGCCCTGTTCTCACTCACACACAGTATTATCTCTGCCTGCTGCTGCAAATTGGCTCTGAGCAATCCTTGATCTGTCAGCAGCGCCTACCCACTCTCAGATGTCACCAGCCCCCGCTGCTGCCCTGCTCGGCAACGTGTCTCTCTGAAATGTAATAATTCATTAACTTGAGATTAACTTTTTTTCTCCCCCCCACCCCCCTCCCCTTTCTGCCACCCCTTCCTCCTTCTAATGGACAAAAGCAATTAAGCTCCATTAGGGATCAAGTGAGTGGGAAGTGACTCCCTCGGGGACGCTGTCGCAGCTGCACGGACCTTGTCCCTGAGTGCGTGTGGCACCAGCCTCCTGTAAATTAGTGCTCCACCAGCAAGAGGGCTGGCTGGGGAGAAAGTGGTGCTTTGAGCATCTTTTCCAATGCCCCTGTTCCCTTCTGCAGGAAAAGGTGGCTTGAGGCTCAGCTGGTCCTCCTGGGTGGCTTCCACTGCAGGCACATGATGATGGTTTCTCTTGCCATGCGGCAAAAGGAGCTGGAGGACAGAGGGATGGGCAAGCAGGAAGCAGARAGGCCAGGTTCCCAGCTGATACAAAGCAGGAGGAGCTTCCCAAGTTCTCCCACAGCTGCACACAAGCTGAGAGAGTTGGGGTTGTTCAGCCTGGAGAGGAGAAGGCTCTGAGGAGACCTTGGAGCCCCTTCCAGTGCCTAAAGAACCTTCAAGAGAGATGGAGAGGGACTTTGGGCAAGGCCATGTAAATACAAGACAAGGGGGAATGGCTGCCCACCAACAGAGAGCAGGGTTGGATTAGATATTAGGAACAAATTATTCCCTGTGAGGGTGGTAGGACCCTGGAACAAGTTGCCCAGAGAAACTGTGGCTTCCCCATCCTTGGAAGTGTTCAAGGCCAGTTTGAATGGGACTCTCAGCAACCTCGGGTAGTGGAGGGTGTCCCTGCCCATGGCAAGGAATGAGATGGTCTTTAAGGTCCCTTCCAACCCAAACTGTTCTAGGATTTGATATCCATGGGGTCAGGGAAAAGTGCTGCCAAGGCTGCCATGGAATTATGGCCCGTGGTGCAGAGCTGGGAGTACCAGAGGACCAAACTAGAGGAGGACAGGCAACTTCCCCTCCAACTCTGACTCCAAACAGCATCTCCTCATTCCTTGACATCCCAGATTTGCAAACAAAGGGTGGTGTGTCGAYCACTGAGGCTGGGAGTGTCCCAACTTCAGGGACAGAAAGATGAGGMCACCAGCAGCAGTTCAAGGGAACAAACTCTTTWATTCAAAAATCTGACTCCATTTATATACATTTGTGCAAAGGTCAAGAGACTGGCTACACACATCGCTACCTCTCTAACCTGGATGGTGGACATCACCATCAGTCAATTCTTCTCTCAGAGGAGAAGTGTGTAAACATCTATTTTTACACACTTATTTACATTCCACTCTGTGAGAACCCACASCACAAAGACAGAAGGCAGAAAATTCAGGGTGACAGTGGTGAGGGCTGACAGGACGGCCAAAATTTTCCTGCCTTTCCTCCAGCTTAGAGCAAGGAGGTGTTTTGGCATGGCATGCCCCAAACTGAGTGCATTTCACTGTTGGCTGGGGAGGTCCTTCCTTCTCCCCCATCTCCTCCCACCCTCCTTCCCTTCACTTAGGCTGCTTTTCTCTTCCTTGCCTTTTGTTCCCTCCCCCCCTGCTTCCTTGCCCCAGGAAGAAAGTCTCATTTCAGTCTGAAAGCCAGTGCTGGAGGGGGAGTCATTTGACACTTAATGCCAGAGCGGCAGGAAACTTCACCTTCCTGGGGTGGAATTAAAAGCCCTTGAATTGTCTGGGGATCTTAAACAAGAGATGCAGGGAACATTCCGGGCTTTCCACACAAACACACACACACATATGTAAAAGCCCACACAGCATCAGGGTGTAATAGCTCAGCTGGGGTAATGCACTTGAATGCTCTCTGCAGCAGACAGACCAGCTCTTTCCGTTCTTTGGAATAGTTTTTTTTTTTTTTGTTTTCTGAGGCCTGAGATTGCTGCTGGTCTCTGGGGAGAGAGATGTTCCTCTCTCAGAGAGAACAGTGCCATTTGCTGTTCGTAATCACACTTCCCTCAGAGCATCCTGGGACCGGGAAGGGGCTGAGGGCGTGGGCCGGAGTTCTGTGGATGCTGGGACTTGGGGATGGGGCAGGGAGTCTCTGTGCTGGTCATCACACCTGGACAGCTCTTGTGAGACCCTGAGATCCAGAGAAGAACAGGCATGTCTCAAGTTCTGGGAAACTATTCCAAGGAGAGGCTGGAAAGGAGAAGGATTCAGAGGAGGGGGTGAAGGCAAGGGACAGGACTTTCCCTCCTCCATCCCCTCACTGCCTCCTCACAGTGCCCAGTTTTTATTCCCTGAAGGGACACACAGAAGCTGAGCTGGCTCTGTGTGGAGTTGGGTGGCACTGGGAGCATCCTTCCTGGACGGCAGCAGCTCCCAGCTGGAGCATGCAGGACTGAGCAATCAAGCAGGGCGTTTGCTCACATCCATCCATCCATCCATCCATCCATCCATCCATCCATCCATCCATCCATCCATCCATCCATCCATCCATCCATCCATCCCTGCTTTTCTCCTCTCCGATCATTCCCCCATCCTCTGGCCACGCTTTGGCTGGCGATGGTCGTGCACGTCCCCAACAATCACCTCTGTCCCCAGCCCCCTGGGCATCCTGCTGCCTGCTCTCAGCCCTGCCTTGTGCCCTTCCTTCCCCAGGGAGTTTGCCAAAGAGCGGGAGCGCGTGGAGAACCGCCGGGCCTTCATGAAGCTGCGGCGCCAGCAGCAGATCGAGCGGGAGCTCAACGGCTACCGGGCATGGATAGACAAAGCGGGTAAAGGATGGGGACAGGGGGACANTCCATCCATCCCTGCTTTTCTCCTCTCCGATCATTCCCCCATCCTCTGGCCACGCTTTGGCTGGCGATGGTCGTGCACGTCCCCAACAATCACCTCTGTCCCCAGCCCCCTGGGCATCCTGCTGCCTGCTCTCAGCCCTGCCTTGTGCCCTTCCTTCCCCAGGGAGTTTGCCAAAGAGCGGGAGCGCGTGGAGAACCGCCGGGCCTTCATGAAGCTGCGGCGCCAGCAGCAGATCGAGCGGGAGCTCAACGGCTACCGGGCATGGATAGACAAAGCGGGTAAAGGATGGGGACAGGGGGACAYCTGGGGGGAAAACAGGCACTACAGACTGCAGGTTGTGTGGGGTGGTGGGGATAGAAAGGAATCTCTGGGTCCAAGGTGCTCATGTGGATGTTGAGAGCACGGGTGAGCTTGGTGTGATGGTCCCACCAGGCTGCAAGCGAGGACATCGCCAAGCTCCGCTGAGTYCTCATGTTCTGTGGCACGAAATTGTCACGTTCGGTGCACGAAGCACGTTACATCTCCAGGGAGGCTGTGAGCAACACGGCTGTCAGCTGTGCTCTGCCATGGTTTCCTCTCTCCTGGCATTTGCTGGAGTCCCCTGCAGTGGTGGGCAGTGGGAAAGAAGAGCAGTGAACAGGGAGAGGGATTTTCCAGTTAAGTCTCCTCCTGGAGCCATCTGGAGGGGATAAACTTACTGGTTCCTACCTCGGGACTCCTGGACCTGGGCTGGGGGTGGTGGAAGTTCCAGGCTTCCTCCTGACACCAGGGATGACAGCCCGTGGGTGTTGGTTCCCAAACTGCCACAGCTCATGTCCTTGCTTGCTCCTTGTAGGAATCAGGTCAGTGCATTCAGCTCTGGGAAGGGAAGATTTACACTTTCATCCAGCGTTCAGACTTGGAAAAGATGGGTGTCTTGAAATGAGTCCTGAGYGCCAGGCCTCAGCTTTAGGCCTGGGCTGGGTTGCCTGAGCCCCAGACTTGTCTACATTTTTCAGCTTCTTTCATGAGCGTAATGACAGTGGAGGGAGAAGGGCTGATCACAAGYAATCCTTCTTTCTGATGCAATGTTTGGTAGCTGCCACTTGTCACCCTCCAGAATTTGATTTGGGCCCTTAACCAAGACTTGGTGGGAGTTTGCAATCCAGAGCCAGCCTCTGGGCTGGGGGAGGTTCTGAGGTACAAGGCAGTGACACGTGACAGTGCCTTGTCTCCTGATGCTGAGCTGTGTGTTTTGCGTAGAGGAAGTCATGCTGGCTGAAGAGAACAAAAATTCGGGAACCTCAGCCTTAGAAGGTAAGACCAGAAATGCCCTTMAAATCTGCCTGCCCTTCCTTCTGCCTGCCGAGAGCTGGAGGCTCAGACCCTTCAGCTGTGATGGGAGGTCTGGGGAGGCCCCAGTGGGGTCYGCAGCCCAAGAGAGCGGGGAGGGGAGGTGGATGGGCACCGTAACTCCTGCGAGAGCRTGGAGGCTGGGAAGTGTCTGATCCCACACCAGGGATAGCTCTGGACTAGGATCACCTGGGTCTCTCCATCCTGTTACCAGACCTGAGYACTGATCACCAGGCTACTGGCAGAGTTGGGCCACTGGGGCTCCAAGACCTGTCCCTCTTGCCTTCCCAGTGCTCAGGAGAGCCACCATCAAGCGGAACCGGACGGATGCCATGTCGGGTGACGAGCACTGTGTCGACATCTCCTCCGTGGGCGAGCGGAGGCTGGCGCAGAGGAGACCTCTCCATCCAACCTTGGGTCAGTGCAGCCTGCAGCTTGCTTCCCCCAGACCTCTGCCGGCTGATCGGGTCCCCAGAGTCACACCCGTCACGTGGAGAGTGTCCCAGACCAGCCATCTCCCAGACCAGCTTGTTTRGCTGCCCTCCTGTGCCACATAAAAACTCTCTGGATGAATTGTGCCCCATAAGAAAAATATCCATGAGCCATCTGTCCTGTCTCGTGCTGCAGGAGAGGCTGGAGCATCCAACCTTGTTCCCCTTCTTTTTCCTTCAGGAAACCCCTCGAGTCACTCTGGCCTCAAAGGTGCCAGGGTGGACGGTGCCTCCTACCTACGGCACAAGGAGCGGCTCCTGCGCATCTCCGTTCGCCACATGGTCAAATCCCAGGTCTTCTACTGGATCGTCCTGAGCCTGGTGGCTCTCAACACTGCCTGCGTGGCCATCGTCCATCACAACCAGCCAGCCTGGCTCACCCACTTCCTCTGTGAGTTCCTGGCCTTAGTGTAGGTGGGGGAGCTCTGCTTGGGCAGGAAAAACCTTCTCATCTCCAGTGGCTGGAGGTTGCAGCACACCCTCAGTGCTTGCCTTGAGGCACACAGGGATGAGTCCCRCCACAGTTGTGCTGGCGTGGAATTGGGTGGGGAATAACCTCAGCTCCATTTACTGTTGATAACAAACGACCACGTACAGATATTTAATTCAGCTTTGCCCTTGGCCCCGTGGCCAGTGAGGGCTGTCTCAGCCTTGTGAGCAAACACGGAGGAGTGTGCTGGCTCCGTGTCCTTCAGGTGTGATGTGTTTGTTGTGAAAGAGAAACACTGCCAGTCTCAGTGGAGTTTGTCCCCAAATTGTGAACAGTGGTGATGGATGGCTCTCTGGAGAACCACCTTTGAATGTGCACAAGCCRTTGCCAGGAAGGTGTGAATTTGCAGGGATGGGACTGGTCATGGCAGAACACCCTGGTTAAAATCTTCATGCCRAGCATGGTGAGGGAATCCCAGGCTTGGAGGTTCCCAGTTATGGAGCCTCCCTGAGCCCAGCATGGACAAGGTCAGGTCTCGGAAGCACTGCAGCGTGGGCTGCTGCAGAACARCGTGGTCAGCCCCACACGTGTCACTCCTGAGCTGATGCAGTGGGGACAGTGCTGCTTTCTCAGACATGCTACTCTTCCTCACCTTGAAAACRTCCCTGTCAAGCCCCAGCTCTACCCAAATCTGCAGCAGTAGGCTCAGGCCTGCCGGGCTCCCAGCACGCTGCGGTGTGGTACGGCAGCTGGTCGTGGTGAGAAGCATCTTCTGGGAGAGGTGAAGAGCCAGGCTCCTGCCTGCTAAATGTTCATGAAATAGCTGGAAAGGCTTTTCACTGGCTCTTGGCTGTTTGGCTCTGTTTCCCTGGCCAAATTCCAGCCACGCAATGATTTTAATCCAGGTTGATAATATTCTCCTACAGTGTCATGTGGGTCATGCCTTTGTAGGCTCCTCAACTGCTGTGGTTTAGTGCCAGAGAGCTGCTCTGCTCTGTGCTGGCCATGTGTGGTCCTCTCGACCCCCTGGGACACTGGTGCATCTCCCCTGAATGATTAATGGGCTTAATGCTTTGTTACACACGTGCTGTGCTCCTCACAGATAAAATTCCCTCATCCCAAACCCTGAGAGTTTGGGGATGCAGCGTGGTCCTTGACTTGTCCCATCTCTGTGGTGTGCTGGATGCTCAGCTGGTGGGTGCGTGCAGTGTACTCCACACAGCTCTGTGCCTCAAGCACGCTTGGGTTTTGTCTTCCAGACTATGCAGAGTTCCTGTTTCTTGGGCTCTTCCTTCTGGAGATGTCCTTAAAGATGTACGGGATGGGGCCACGCCTTTACTTCCATTCTTCCTTCAACTGCTTCGACTGTGGGGTGAGCCGCCCCAGGGATGCTGTGGGTGTGGGGGGAGATGCTTGGCAGGGGTCTGCAATGCAAGGCACCAAGGGGGAGATCAGGATGGCCCTCACAGGGGGCAGGGAGCACGTTCTGCCAGGACAGCCTGAGACACCAGGYCCTGGAGTGGGCGGTGGGTGTCTTGTCTTTGGGGATGTTAGGATTCCCTGCAGCAGCCCATCCTGAGCCTGTCTTTGACTTGTGGCTGTGTCTGCTTCTCAGGTCACAGTGGGAAGCATCTTTGAAGTGGTTTGGGCTATATTCAGACCGGGGACCTCTTTTGGGATCAGTGTCCTACGAGCTCTTCGTCTCCTGCGGATATTTAAGATAACCAAGTGCGTACCCACCATCCGTGCCTGCCATCCATCCTCCCTCTCAGAGTGTGGCTGCAGCCCAGATCCAGTCACTCCTGCTCTCCTGCTGATGTCAGGAGTCAGCATCACTGCCAGTGCTCCAGCAATATCTCTGTTTTCTAGGTACTGGGCATCCCTGAGGAATTTGGTGGTGTCGCTGATGAGCTCCATGAAATCTATTATCAGTCTGCTCTTCCTCCTCTTCCTCTTCATTGTAGTCTTTGCCCTGCTGGGGATGCAGCTGTTTGGAGGCAGGTACGTCATTTCAAGGCTGAGGARCAGGGGTTTCTTAAAGCCAAGTGATGACACCCTCTTTAGGGGCCCAGCAGGACTGTGTAGCCTTCCCCCTCAGTCTCCTCCCACACAAAAATCCTTGCTCGAGGGCTGCCTTTGGGCTGTGTGGGTCCTTCTAGCCAGGAGACCTTCTGGTTTCTGGCACCAAATGCTCAGGAGACCTTTTCTGGAGTGGGGAAAGGTCCTCCTAAACACAAGAGAACCGACAGCACAGCAGTCAGGGGGTTTGGTGCCCTTGGTATTTCATCCCGTTCATATTCACCTGCTTCCCTTTCCAGGTTTAACTTCATGGATGGGACTCCATCGGCCAACTTTGACACCTTCCCTGCAGCCATCATGACGGTGTTCCAGGTAGGAGCTGGGCTGCCAGGGGACTTGGGACAAGCCAAGCAAAGGGACTTGGGACCACCTGCTCACTCCCCCGTGGCTGGGAGGGRTTCTTTACACCAAACAAGTTCCCCTCTATCAGCTGTTGCTTCCTCCCTCTCCTGCACAACAAATTCGACAGAAAGAGGTGGAAACTCTTCCACCTCTGTTGCAGAAGATGAAGAGTTTCAAAACTCTTCTGAGGAGGCTTTAAATCCTCATCAGTTGTGGGRAATGGATTTGTAGAGGATTCTCAAAGCCTGACAGAAGGCTCACATAGTCTTGTGCATCTGTGTGCAAACTCTGAGATAAAAAATGCTGACTTAGAAAGGCCATGGAATGGGACAGACATTGTTGAGAGAGAAAYTGAAGTAGAAACACGTTTCAAACKATGATCTTGTAAATAGACTAGATATTTTTGAGAAACAGAACTATGAAAGATGTGTTATAGTAGGACCCATGTGGGGTATTTTTAGATTATTGGCTTAGAAGCATTAGCAGCATTGTGTGGCAAAAACTGATAGGCCAAAAAATGCTTATAATATATTGTAATTAATAATTAGTTTGGCTTCTGATTGTGATGGCACGAACTGTAACATCTGTACAGTCTCACGCTTCTCATGGGACTCAAAATGGAACAAAATCTTTTAAAACGCCTCTCAGGAGCCCCGTCTCTGGGTCAGAAAAAGGGTTTTTCTGGCAATCAGTGTGTCCAATGGGACCTCCCTCAGGTGCTGCAGCTGCAGATCTGGGTTATCCACGGCATGGGGTCTCTGTACATGGCTCCTGTGTGGTGGTGGCAGAGATGTCCAGGTGATGGGGAGGTGTTGCACTGCATCTCCCCACACCCGAGCAAGATGTTTCCATTTAAGGAAAAGGGTTTCAGTTCCACCTCAGGACTTTTAAGGGAGAAGCACCAGAACCTTCTGCTCTTCTCCCACCGGCATTGGTTCAGTGCCAAGACCAAGGCACCTGTTGGTCTCTGTAGCTGTTCCTCAGAGATGTAGCTATTTTCTCTTGGGCAGTTTGCCAAAAGCCYTCCTAAAACATTAAGTCCTTACGAGGGAGCAGAGAGGTGCTCAGGGCTTTTTCAGGGTGTCTTAGGAGGTACAAAAGGGCTTCCTGGCACCGTGGTCGGCTTTTGCTTTTTGTTTTGTATAGTTTGTTATTTCCTACCTTAATTAAAACCTCTTGCTTTTTCAAACCACATCCAATCAAGCTGTCTCGCAATTGTTGATTAACTATTTTTTGAGAAGTTGCCGGACAGCCGTCAGAGTGTGTTGGAYCCTCAGCAGAGCTAAAAACATCTGCTAGGCAGGAATTCCAGCAGGTGACGGAGCTGCTGCCTCGTGTCCCCGCAGATCCTGACGGGCGAGGACTGGAACGAGGTGATGTACAACGGGATCCGCTCCCAGGGCGGCGTGCGCTCAGGGATGTGGTCCTCCATCTACTTCATCGTCCTCACCTTGTTTGGAAACTGTATCCACTGGGCTGCCCTGCTGCCCGTGCTGCCAAACCCCAACTCCTCGCCCTCTCTGGGGGCATCCCCTGTCCTGCTTCCTGCTCCTTCTTCCCCCTCCCAAGCTGAGACCCACCGCGCAGGTGTGGCAGCGCTGGGTGTCCCCAAGGCAGAGAAGGAGCTGTGGGGAGGGRCACTGAGGGCTGTTTCTGTGGGGTGGGTGAGGAGTTTGTGCCTTGGGCTGAGCCATCCAGGCCGCCCTCCCTTGGGAGCTGCAGATACACATGTCCTTAACACACGGCTTGTGCATCCTTAGCTGCTCTCAGATACTCTGCTGAACGTCTTCTTGGCCATTGCCGTGGACAACCTGGCCAACGCTCAGGAGCTCACCAAGGTATGTTCCTGCTGCTCCTTTTCCTTCTCCTGCGGAGTGAGTGGGGGCAAAACCATCTAGGCTTTGATTTAGGAGAATGCTTAAACCCGCTGGTCTTTCCAGGAACACCCACGCCTCAAGTATGGCTTTAACTCTTTTCTCCATTTAAACTCCCCAGTTGCGTTTGCCATCAGTCAGRTGGAGATAACCCTCATCTGCTGGATGGGACCTGGTGTGGGGACTCTTATCTGCCCGAGCACTCTGGAGATGTGGAGTGGGAAGCATCACTTTCCCACTTTCCAGCAGTGTCAATATTTATTCCCCGTCTGCCTCCAGGGCAGCAGATGTGATTTAGAATGCAATTTGGGCTGGTGCTTAGCTGCTTTTAAGAYCATGCTGGGGAATATTTGGGGAACGCTAAATTGCTGGGGCACCATCTGGATGACGGTGAGTAGGAGAGAGCTGCAAGGGTCGTTGCCACCCTTTGGAGCACACCAGTGATCCT
>QVAJ01000113.1:1582399-1615489 GCA_003546035.1 Mixornis gularis | reverse complement strand
ATCCGTGTGCCCCCGTGCTCCCCCCGGCGGTGTGCCGGTCCCCCCGGCGGTGTGCCGGTCCCCCCGTGTGCGGTGCCGGTCCCCCCGTGTGCGGTGCGGTGCGGCCGCCGCCTGTCGCTCGCTGCTGCCCCTGGGTGTGCCGTGCGGTGTCAGCAGTGCCCGTGCCCCTGTGTGCTCCTGGGTGTTTTTCCCTGTGCCGCGGGGGTGTCGGGAAGGGCGCGTCTGTCTTTCTCCAGGGTGTTGTTTTACCGGTTTGGTGGCATAGCCCAGAAGCCCGGTGCAGCTCCTTCCCCTCAAACAGTCAAAATCGCTGCTCCTCAAGCCTCAGGGCAGGCTTTTTACCCAGGATATGCTGGGAGAGAGGCGAGGAGAGGTCCCTGGATACAGCAAGAGGGCTTAGCCCGTATTTAAGGTGTCCCCAGGCGGTCACACGAGAGGAAGGTGGTCCCTGCCT
The DNA here is from genome assembly GCA_003546035.1 of Mixornis gularis. Lineage (NCBI taxonomy): Eukaryota > Metazoa > Chordata > Aves > Passeriformes > Timaliidae > Mixornis > Mixornis gularis. The sequence goes on along the minus strand of QVAJ01000113.1, from coordinate 1,615,035 downwards.
GTCTGGGATAGGGCAAGCCAGGATGCTGGCTGCTCCCAGAAGCCGGACSTGCTGCCTGAAAGTTTCAGGGCAGCAGCAAGGCTGCTGGGGCTGGTCATCCATCAGCCTGATGCTTTCTGAAGGGGCACAAGCACACTCTCAGCCCCATTTCCAGCCCCCCGCCAGCACCAAAGGGACAGCGACGAAGCCTTAGCACACACAGCCTGTAACTCTGGCGGTGGCACCTCCTTCTCCCCGGGATTCCCAGATTAAATCCAGGGGGGGTGCTTCACCGGGGGATGGTGCGGGCGGTGGGATGGTGACCCCTGGCTGTCCCCTCTGCAGGCGGGAGCGTCGCCGGCGGCACCACATGTCGGTGTGGGAGCAGCGCACCAGCCAGCTGCGCCGGCACATGCAGATGTCCAGCCAGGAGGGCATCAACAAGGATGAGCCGCCCCTCATCAATCCCCACGCCAGCATCTTCCGCAGGAAGAGGCCCGGGGAGGGTGTCAGCCTGGAGAAATGCGCAGAGGAGCAGGGCAAGGCCGAGGGACCCGAGCAGCCGGTCMCAGGGGCCAACCCCGGCGGCGGTGAGGACAGGACCAAGCGGGACTTGTGGCAGCAGAAATCTTGCCATGGGAACTGTGAGCCAGGAGAACAAGACGGAGCAGGAGGCAGCGTCGAGGACAGGGCCAGGATGAGGCAGAGCCAGCGGCGCAGCCGGCACCGCAGAGCCCGCCTGGAGGGGAAGGACGCGGCTGGCACCCTGGGGAGCCGCTCGGCCAGCCAGGAGACGGGGCTGGAGGAGGCCAGCACCGCCGAGGGGACACAGGACGGGGACCGGCGTGGGGACGTGGCTGCAGCAGAGGCGCTGATTCCGGGAGATCCAGAGGCAAGCGGGGACTCCATCAGGTGGGTACCTGCAGAGAGCATCTTGCCATCCCCACAGCTCCTCGTATTCTCTTCTTCTCTTACCCCTGTACTTTCTCACACCTCTTTTTGTCCCCGGTCCCTGCTGCAGGACAAACGGGGTCCCTGCGGGCGACGCCGACCTGATGGGGAGCGCCAAGAAGGGGAGCCCCCCCCAAGAGCTGTCCCAGGGGAAGACGGGCACCCTGACGGAGCCGGACTGCAGCAGCCCGGACACGAGCGAGCAGGCGCTGCTGGAGCCCAGCCGCACCGTGAGCCGCAGCGAGCCCGACCTCTCCTCCATCACCCCCAACACCGAGAAGGCCACCGAGAGCACGGCCATCATGATCGATGTGCACGACTCCGCTGTGGTACAGAGTGAGGACCCGTCTCTCTTTCCTGAGCCCCTCTCCCAGCCCTCGGGGGCCCCGCGGGGGTGGGAAGCCGCTTGCATGGCTTTTCCTACCCACATCCATCAGTGGGGGGGATCTCCTTGCAGTACCTTCCCTCCAGCACCCCAGTTTTSCAGGAGAGCCCAAATGCTGATGTTCCAGCATCCCATGTCCCTTTCTTGCCTCTTTCCATYCACCCCTTCATCTGATCCATCATTTCCCCTTCCTCTCTGCCTGGGCAAAACTCTCGTATTCCCTGTTTTTCCTGGAACATCTGTAGCCTCCGGCAGCTCACTGTCACTCAAACCCCTTAGCGGCATCCTCGCTGTCAAGGTGAGCTGCTTTAAACAGTGTTATTAATTAACCAGCAAGGTGAAAAGCGGCCTTGTTAAACCCATTTCATCTGCTCCATCCCAGCAGCTCGTGTGCTTTCCTCCTGCCTAGTCCCTCTCCCTGTGACAGCACAGGGATTCAGAGCAGGAATGAGGGGGGTTGCCCGGGTGGCAGGGACAGCCCAGGGTGTTGTCTGGGTGCAAGGCCGGGCAAAGGCTCTTGCTTTCCTGCAGTTAGCAACAAGACAGACGGCGAAGCCAGCCCCTTAAAGGAGGCCGAGACCAAAGAGGATGAGGAAGAAATGGAGAAGAAGAAGAGGAAGAAGGAAAAGAGCGAGACGGGCAAAGCGATGGTGCCGCACAGCTCCATGTTCATCTTCAGCACCACCAACCCGTGAGATGTTTTTCACACTGGGGCTGGGGAGGGCTGCAAGGGGAAGGGCCCCAGGCATCACCAAACCCAGGGAATCCCTATGAGAAGGGAGATGAGCGTCTCCCAAACAGGCTGGATAAGCAGCCATGGAGTTCCCCAGGCCCCACATTGCTCTCTCTCTGTGGCAGCCACGCTCATGGCTCTCTCTCCCAACTGCTGATTGCTAAGCTGGGATTTTTATTCGTTGTTTGTTACATTTACCTGCAGTTTTCTACTGCTCTGTAGCTCTTCCCCAGGTCCAGCAGCCTGGAAGAGTAAGCACCCTAATTTCTTAGGGACCCTCCCTGCCTGTCTGTGGGGCTGAGACAGCTGAGGAGAGGGATCAAAAAGCCCCAACACCCCTTGGGCTCCCTTCTTTTTGCTCCTCAGGCTTTGCTGCCCATCTCCCCACCCTGGAAGGCGGCAATACGGGGTGGGTGGGCTTTGCATGTGGGCTGTGGCTGTGTCCTGCCAGGGGCTCACAGCTGGGGTGTGGCCTCTGTCCCCGCAGGGTGAGGAGGGCCTGCCACTACATCGTGAACCTGCGCTACTTCGAGATGTGCATCCTGCTGGTGATCGCCGCCAGCAGCATCGCCCTGGCCGCCGAGGATCCCGTCCTCACCAACTCCGACCGCAACAAAGTGATTGCGACCCCCTCCCGCCCCCGACTCCAGGGCAGGCTGGGTCCTGTAGGGTTTTAGCTCTGTAGGATCAGGGCAGCCACTTGCCCTGTGCMGTGGAATCTGGCTTCTTCCCCATCACCTTCTGCTGTGAGCCATGGGAGTCGCTCACAGCTTCCCCCACACGTAGGGTTTAGAGCCTGGGGAGAGACCAGGATGCCTGCTCAGCTGTAAAGTGGCTTGACCTGAGGAGATGCTGGTACAGGCACTGGTGTGGGGCACATGGTCCTGGCTAGCAGGRTCATTTCCAAGCCGTTTGCATGGGGAATGATTCCCTCCTGCCTGCACAGGCTGGGTTTGGGGCTGCCCTGAACTCTTAGGGATGAGTGTGCGGGACTCATCCTTTGGGACAAGCAAACCAAGCTGTGTTTGCCCCTGAGCCAGGCAAGCTGCTGTAGCTGGGTGTCTGGGTGGGCACGGTTTGCTCAGCAGCAGCTGCAGAGCACCTGTGGCCTCTCTCTGCAGGTGCTGAGGTATTTCGACTACGTCTTCACTGGTGTCTTCACCTTCGAGATGGTGATCAAGGTAAGAGCCTGACAGGATGCAGCATCCCTGGGAAACAGTTTCGCAGTTCTGGTCCTAAATTTAGATGGTGGAGACCCTMAAGTCTGGTTCTCAGAGTGCTCAGCACCTCCTTTATCAGCCTCGAGGCTTCCACAAAATACAAAGTCCTACACCCAGGACACTGGGATGTGTCTGCAGTGTCCCTGTSCCCCAGCTTGTCCCTTCCACTTGATGTCTGAGCTGCTCATCCCCTGCCTGCTTTTCTCTCTGTATCTCCCCTCCAGATGATTGATCAGGGCTTGATCCTGCAGGACGGCTCCTACTTCCGAGACCTCTGGAACATCCTGGATTTCATCGTGGTGGTGGGAGCGCTGGTGGCTTTTGCCTTGGCGTAAGTGGTTGTTGTCCTTGTCAGCTCCCTGCCTTCCCTCGGCTGGGGTGGGAGAAGGATGCACACAAGGATGTGTCTTATGGCTACCAGACTCTGATTTCTTTCCGTGTTTTATTTCTCTGTGCCCTCCTGCTCTGCTTCTGGGACRGCTCCTGGCAGTGGTGTGTGTCTGCTCCAGAGATGTGTTTCTCCTTGTTTGTCAGAAGCTGGTGAGAAAGCAGGCAGGGAGCAAGGCAAGGCAAGCTGGAGATGCTAGGAAGGAGTTGGTGGCAAAAGTGGATTCAAAACAGAGCAGAAGGGGCYGATAGAGAGGGGGGAAATGGCCTAAAGGTGCCAGAGCTGGAGTTACACACCTGCTGTGCATCTTGGGGTGCACAGTGACAGCAGGAGCAGCAGCCTGCCAGGGGGAGCTGCCCTCTGAACATGCTCGTGCTGGAAATGCCTTTTCCTCTGGTCTGAGGGGGACATCACTCTGGAGCCCTGCAGGAATGGGAGTGAGGCAGGTGAGGTGTGTGCCCRTGTCCTCTGTGGCATCATGGAGAGGGCTGTGTGCTTGCCCTGCAGCCTCCCCGCTGAGCACTGCTCTGASACTGGGCTCTGGTACTGAGCTTGTGGCACCTGTGGGTGCTGGGATGTCTATGGTGCCCGTGCCATGGAGGGCAGGAGCAGGCAGGGATGAGTTTCCTGCTGCTCTGATGTCCCCTGTGCTGCTGGCTGGGGCAGGGGGTGCAGTGAGCTTAGGGAGGGATGTGTGCTGCCAAGGTGATGCTTGCAGGGAAGGGACATCCCCTGGTCCTTAGGGCTGTGCTGCCCCACTGGTGCCCAAAGAGGGAGAGGAGGAGAGGCTCAGGCTCCTTTGTCGTGCTGTTCTTGTCTCTTTGTGCCTGTGACACTGGCAGCTGTGGCTGGTGACAGGGGAGGGCCATGCAGAYGGGAGCCTGGGCCTTGTCCACAGCTCAGGTACCATGCAGGGCTCTCGGGGTGGCCACAAGGTCCCTCCATGGATTACAGCCCTGATCCATCCCTCCCATCTCACCCCAGACTGGGCAGCAGCTCTTTCTCTTGGTTCTCTCCCACTTGTACCCCCCTGGCTCGTTGCTTGTGCCTCCTTCGCCCTCCTCACCCCATTCCTCACCCGGTGCTTTCAGCCCCTGCTCTCTCCTTGGGAGGGGTGTGGGGGAATTCAGCTCGCCCAGCACAGGGATGGAGCAGCCCCTGGGCAGGGTGGGGGGCTGACAGCAGGCCCTGGCGTGGGGCAGAGGCTTGGGGCAGGTTTGCTGACTGGGGACAATTCTCTGAGGCTCTGGAAGGCCACACAGGCCACCAGGAGGGTGAATCGAGCATTTCCAGGGTCTGGCTGCTCCCTCCTCTGCCAGGACTGCCCCTCAGAGCGTGTCTGGCAGGGCTCAAGGGCATCAGCAGCCTGAAGATGCTCTGAGTGGTTTGAAGAGGAGGACACGGGAGCCTCTTCCTCCCAAGGCAACTTCCATCAGGAATTTTGATGGCTGAAGGAGTGCAGGTTGTTGGCTCAGCCTGCTCCTGCCTGGAGGGGTGTCCTCACCCATGGGCAGTGAGTATTTGCTGTCCCCTTGCCCTCACCCCACGAGGGTGGCACAGCTCCTGCAGTGGCTCCTGCAGCTGGCAGGACTCAGCATTGAGTGTGTGGGGAAGCTGCCCAGCCCCTTCCAGCCCTGCTTGCCACCTGCCTGCCTSCACCCACCCTCCCGAGGGAAGGACATTCCCTCCGGGGATGGGGCAGCTGAATTCCCGAGGGTGAGCACCCCCATGGGCCGTGGCACCGAAGCCTTCCCGTGGAGAAGACCTTGGCATCTCCACACACTTTTGCAACCAGCCCTGGTGTCTCCTGCTCTCTCTGGCAGCCGCAGCTGGGTAGATACTGAGCTCCTTGTGCCACGGGCACGGGCTTTTTATCATGTAAACCCGCAGGATTGTCCGTCTGCCCCTCCTCCAGCCTGGCTCCTGCTGGAGGAGATGAGCTCATGGCTTCGGGAGTGAAGGGAACAAAGGCACCACGGAGATTTCCGATGGGTTCATACATTATAAAGCATTTATAAGAACACCTGCCTCTCCCCTCTGCAGCCCAGCACCGCCACAGCCGCGGGAGCTGCAGGAGATTCACCAGCTCTCCATGTCCCAGCCTGCCACCCTCCCTGCCACCCTCCCTCCTGGTCTCCAGGGCAAAACTCTAGTGGTGATGTTTCAATCTGTCTCCTTTTCCTTCTCCTTTCGTGAGCTCCTGGATGTGGGGCCAGGGTGGGGGGAGTCCTCCTCCTTCTCCCCTTCTCCCCTTCTCCCCTTCTCCCTCTGCCCCATGGTGCTGGGTGGGAACAGCAATGCCCATGGAGCAGCTGTGGTGATTACCTGGATGAGAGCAGCCAGTGACCAAGTCCAGCACTTCCCAGTGGGAATGCTGGGATGTGCCATGCAGGTTTCCTGCCCCTTTGGCCTCCCCTCTGCACTCTGGTTTTCCCACAGGGGTCCTTGAGCTGGTTCGGCAGTGCCACCATCACCCACAGTGCCACATCCACATCACTGATAACCAAGTGCCCMCCCACAGAGCCATCTCCTTGTGTGCCACTGTGGCGTGTCCACTGCTCCCTTGGAGGCCACAGATCCTGAGGGAGAGGCTGTCTCCTTTCATCCGTAGCTCTCCACGTGGAAAGCTAATACATCAATCCATACACGGCCTAARTAAAAAGCTGGAAATCTCCAAAGAGGTCAAATTAAATTAGCTGAAATACCCAGAACCACAACTAAAGACCCTGCTGGCCTTTGCCTCCCTCCGAGGAGGCATTTCACAGCAGTTTTGCAGAGCTGTCCAGGGGTGGTGGAAAGGTTGGGGGAGAGGTTGAGTGGCCAGTGTGGAGCCCTTGGTGTGCAAGGGCCAACTACCCAGCAGAGAGGCCTCTTTCCTTGCAGCATCTCCTTGTGCCCATTGGCACCAGGGCCTGGAAGCAAGAAGGACCCCCCCCAGGTATTAAAGATAACCTGGTGTGGGGCAGGTCAGGACAGRGGTCCCATCACAGAAGTGCTGTGAGTTAAGTCACAAAGTTAAATTGTCACCTTTTCAGCACGCCTGCCACATGTTGGACTAACACACAGCCAGGGGCTGGGGTTAGTTTTGTGTGTTTTAGGGAATGTTTTGCTTACAGGCTTTTCCCCCAGTGCTGAGCACTCTGTGTGCACGTGGCAGGGACTTGGCTCAAGCAGGGACAGAGACTTGGTTACAGTCAGAGACCTCGGAGCCCACCTTGGCTTGTCCAGTCCTGTGTCCTGCTGGCCTGCAGGAGATCCTGCACTGCAGCTCAGGCTCCTAATCAGTGGAGCTCTCAATAGAGGTGATTTAGCAGGATTTGGATGGGAACTATTGTGGCTTGCAGGTGGGTTCCCTTGGAGGCACCTGCCTTTGGCTCACTGACCCCCACAACTCTGGGCTAAGGAGGATCCCATGTGCCTTGCTGCTGTTGCCCMCTGTCCCACTCCATACAGGTTCCTCTTGCAGCAGAGCTTTGAGTATGTGCCCTGCACCCAAAACCTCCAGCAGGGAGGGCAGGAGGGGCTTCTGGGTGAGCTTCTCCTTGGAGATGTGCCCCGTGCTGAAGGGTACAACATGGTCCACTCACTGTGCCTTTCACCCGAGGTCTGGGGTGGTGGGCAGCTGCTGCAGGGTCCCCATGCAGCTCCCCTGACACTTTTCTTACCTCCCTCCTCTCTTTCTTTTTCCATCTCTCTGCTGGTGCTGCTTGGCTGCTGGGCTGGATCGCCGACAGGAATGCTTTGGGGTAACTATGGCGCTCGAGGTCCTGTGGGGTGCTGTTCCTGGGAATGCAGGGGGGTGGGTGCAGGTGGATGTCAGTCTGTCCAACACCTGGGCTGACCCTTAGCTSCATTTTCAGGGGCTGCAGCACGCTGCTGTGCAGGCACTGCTGAGGGCTGGAGGGATCCCCCCTCAGCAGGTGTCAGACACTGCAGTCGGGGTGTCCGTGGTGACAACTTGCACCAGCTGAGTGCTGCCCTCAAACCCTCACCCCGGCCCTCAGTCCCTTATCCAGGCCATATTTCTGAGCAGAACAGGAGCAAAGTGAGTTCCAGGTCCGTCTGTACAGTTGCTTCCCATGCATGTGAGGGTTGTGCTCATAGGGAGGACTATTAATTAGTGGGTTTGTTTACATCTCGTAATGATTAAGCCCATTATTGTACTACTCCCTGTTGTGTTAACCCTTGCCAAGGAGCTGTGTAATTGGGAGCATCTGTTGTTGCAAGTAATTTCCTTGACGTTTTCCAAGGGTGCCTGGTGGATCCAGGCTGTGTCACCTTCACCAGGACCTCGCTGCTCCACCCTGCGATCCAGCCTTTAGTTAAAAGACTAGAAACCCCCCTGGTATTGTGGTTGGGGAATAATCATCATACTCAAGAAATGAGGGTCATGAAGGRGCTTTCCTAAAGGATTCTGCTGGTAAGCTCTGCCTCCCTCAGCTGACTTGGGGTGAAGGCAAGAGTAGCCCTGATCTGGAGAGAGCTTAGAGATCCTTCCAAAGCTCCAACCTGTGCCTTGGGCAGGGACACCTTCCACTAGACCAGGTTTCTCAGGGTCTYATCTAACTTTGCCTGGARCACTTCCAGGGATGGGGCACCCACAATTTCCCTGGCAAYGCAGACCAGTGAACCTCCCTCGTTTTATTCGGAATCTCTTGCAAGTGGTAGGAAACGATTTGCAGTGGTGGTGGTGGCCCTGTGCAAGCCCCATTTGCAGATGGCATGTGCCTGAAGGAGGGAAGCAAACCTCCTGTGCCCTGCAAACCTCCTGGCACCGCCTGCCCCAGCCCTGGCACTGCTTCCCCCAGCRAGGGGTTTGTTCAGGTCACTGGAAGGGTGCTAATCCCTGGGAAGAGAGGATTGCCGTGTTTTCCATCCCTGCCGGCTGCCAGSGCGCGTGTTGGAGGAGCCGCGTTTAGGTGGGCTGAGCGCTCAGAGGTGTCTGTGCCCCTCCTGTTCCCACCTTCACACGTGCTGGGAGGGTGTTGTCGGCAGCTCAGCTCCCCAGGGCACCCAGGTCTACAAGGTTATTGTCTCTCTGTTCCATTTTTGGGTGCGTGTGCCTCCCTCCGACGTGGCAGGACCAACAAGGGCCGGGATATCAAGACCATCAAGTCTCTCCGTGTGCTGCGGGTCTTGAGGCCCCTGAAAACCATCAAGAGACTGCCCAAGCTGAAGGTAACGAGCTCCATCTCCTGCCTTACATCTTCTTCTCCTCTTCCCTGGGAGCAGGGACCACCAGAGTGAYTTGCTTGTGAGCAATAAACAAGTTGTTTTCAAAGCTTTTGGGGTGTTTTAGGAGCCCCGTCTGCAACCACAACACCCTTCAGGCTGCTTCATGTCTGGAGGTGCAATAGGATTTTAAAAGCAAGCCTGGACCACTGCAAGGTGTCCATAAGTAGTTCTTCTGCCAGGGAAAGTGGGGCTTGAATGGACAAAATGGAGCAATGTTCTCCTGAAAAATAGGCTGCCCTGGTTTTGGAGAGCTCAAATCTCTTTCCAAAGTTTCTGATCTTTCCCAYCGGAGCAGGTTGCAAACAGCTTGGGGTTTTGTGTGCTGTGCTGTCACGCTGTTGCACTGGAGAGGGATTTCCCATCTCAATAATGGGATTATTTCTGCATCACAGGTAGGATTATGAATTTCCCTACCTTGGCTGATGGGGCACAGAGCCAAAAAAGAGTATGAGACTGAGGAAGTCCTTTTTTTTTAACTTGTAAGTGGTTTGGCTGATTGATGAGACCCAGGGTGGCACCCCAGAAACATGGGGTTTTACCCCAACTTTTCTTCCTGGTCACTGGATGGAGTCAGCCCATGTCAGTTCCTTTCTGGAAGTGCCTGTCTCCRTCATGAAACAGGGATAAGGAAAATCCCCTCTAGAAGTGCTGTGAGAGCCAGGGCTGAGAGCACTAAGGAACGTGCTGCTGTGGCAGGCAGAGGTATTTGCTCTGCCTTGTTATTCGGGGTGATGGGAAACGATGAAGTGTTCCCTAATTAGTCTTGAGTGCTGCTAATTACATCATTAGGATGGTCCGTGTCTGCCTTCCCTCATTGCAGAGAACACTGAGGATACAAATATCCATCCCTGGCGCTCTCTCAGGGGCTGCATGGTGCCTCCACATGTGCTGTGGGTACTCTGGGTGTTAACCTCCTTCACAAAATAGCTTTCGGCCTGGGAGAAGGCCCAGCTCTTTCCCCAGCAAGCAGCCTGGTCTTGGTCCTGCCMTTTTCCAGGGCTGCAGGTTCCCCAGGGTGAGCCCTGCCCTCCCTTTCAGGCCGTTTTTGACTGCGTTGTGACGTCCCTCAAGAACGTCTTCAACATCCTCATCGTCTACAAGCTCTTCATGTTCATCTTCGCCGTCATCGCCGTGCAGCTCTTCAAGGGGAAGTTCTTCTACTGCACCGACAGCTCCAAGGACACGCAGAAGGACTGCATGTAGGTGCCCTGTGGAGCAGGTCTGGTGCTGCTGAGCCCTCTGGCAAGGGCAGGGCGCTGGGTYGTGTCTGCTGTGGTTCCCTGTTAAGTCCTTGGCCATGACTTGCTCCTGGGGACAGCGTGGGCTGAGCCCTGTCCCCAGTGCTGTGGCCCGTCCTTCTGTGGGGTGCAGAGCCCTTCATTTGCTCCTGTTCTTTCCTTCTTCTCTCTGCTCTTTTACTTTCCCCTTCTCTCTCCCCTTCCTCATGGTTGTTATCCAGATCCTCCCCATTTCTCCCTGCGGGAGGAGAGGTGACCCCCCACCCACACCCACGCTGCCCCCAGGGTTCAAACCCACCATCCCAGATCCTGGCAGCCCAAAACCCCAAGGTCACTGCTCCCTGCCAACCTTGCAGAGGGAACTACGTGGACCACGAGAAGAACAAGATGGAGGTGAAATGCCGGGAGTGGAAGCGGCACGAGTTCCACTATGACAATATCATCTGGGCTCTGCTCACCCTCTTCACCGTGTCCACCGGCGAGGGGTGGCCCCAGTGAGTATTCTGTCCCCTTGAATAGGGCTGGTCACATCCCTGTTGGGGTGGTCAGGTTACACTCAGTGGGACTGAGAGAGGAGCTGCTGGGCAGGGAGGTGGAGAGAAAAAGAAATTATACCACCACAGAAGAGCATTTAGCACCCCTGTGAGGCTRGGGCCATGGCTGGGGTTAGCTTCTTCCTTAGGGAGTGAATGGTGGATAATCCCTTTCCTCTGTGGCCTGGAGATATATTTTAGGTCAGTATGAGGGATAGTGGTAGGACTGGACCTCTCTAAATGCTCGTGTGAGTTTGGGCAATATTTTTTTCTCTGCGTGCAGAGCACAGGAAAATCCATTTTYCATCAGGGACGTGGCAAAGCACCACGAAACGAGCTGTAGCCACTTAAAAGGGTCATCCTTGGAAGCAGATTAGGACAGAGCTTTACTTTGTCGTTATACAGACAGAGCTGGGTCCCATTGGAAGTGATGGATGTATCCCTGGTTGCTTTTCTCCGCCTCTCTGCCCACAGGGTGCTGCAGCACTCRGTGGATGTGACGGAGGAGGACCGCGGGCCCAGCCGCAGCAACCGCATGGAGATGTCCATTTTTTATGTCGTCTACTTTGTGGTCTTCCCTTTCTTCTTCGTCAACATCTTTGTGGCTCTCATCATCATCACGTTCCAAGAGCAAGGAGACAAAATGATGGAGGAGTGCAGCCTGGAGAAGAATGAGGTATGGTCTGGGGAGGGGGAGTGAGGACATTTCTGTGGGGATTTTAGCAATTTGGGAGCTTGGAGCTCCTTTGCTATTGGAAAGGCGAGAAACCCGGCTGCCTTTCCAGCTCATGAAGGAAAGAATTGTGGCAGGTGTCCATGGGGTGTGATGGGTGTTACTTTGTTGCAGAGGGCCTGCATTGACTTTGCCATCAGCGCCAAGCCCCTGACGCGGTACATGCCCCAGAACAGACACACCTTCCAGTACCGCGTGTGGCACTTCGTGGTGTCCCCGTCCTTCGAGTACACCATCATGGCCATGATAGCGCTCAACACCGTGGTGCTCATGATGAAGGTGAGCTGGTGGTCAGAGTGAGGCTCTCCTCTTTGCTTGGAGCAGTAGGATCAATCAGGGTGGGAGCAGAGGGCGTTTTGGTTGTGGAGATGCTTTGAGGCAGCGTCTGTGTGGGAATTCCCTGGGCACATCCACATGAAACAACACAGGACCCCAACTGGAGGTAGCACCAAGAAAGTTTCTAGGGGAAATGACCCAAATTATTGGAGCAAGGAGGTTTCTAGAAGGTTTCTGGAGGTTTCCAGAAGAAATGACCCAAATTATTTTGACCTCTTAACTACTGCAGGCAGATCTGGATTTCCTCTGTGCTCCCTTCTTAGAAGAAGTGGCGTTGTGTCCTGGGAGAGGGGTGGGGAGAGTAAGGAGGAGATGCTYTTGATGCTCCCAGGGCAAGGAACATGGACCACCACAGGCCTGTCCTGAGGGAGGGGTGAAGAAAGGAAGGAATTCTTGAGGCAGTCAGGGCAGCAAACCTAGGCCAGGTGGGGTCTGTGCTGGGACAGCCATCAGCCAAGAGGCTGGCAGGCCCCCTCCTGGCTAGTGCTGTCTCTGTTTCCATCAGTACTATTCTGCTCCATACACCTACGAGCTGGCCCTGAAGTACCTGAACATTGCCTTCACCATGGTGTTCTCCTTGGAGTGCGTCCTCAAGATCATCGCTTTCGGCTTCCTGGTGAGTGCCTGCTCCTGTTCTTTACCAGGGTGTTGATTYGGACTTTGGCAGTGCACAGATTACAGAGGGAAGGTATTGATAATGTGAGGTTGCTGCTACTTATTTTGGATCCTGGCCTGAGACCTGCTTTTGGGCTGGAATCCTTTGGTTCTCATTGCACTTCCCAGTGCTGGATGCTGCTGGGGGAAGCCACACTGCTGCTTTACTTCTTGCCTTGTGCTCTGTGCCCAGACCATGCATGTTCTGTGCTGCTGCTCTGTTAGRGCCCACTGCAGCTGCACGTGCTGGTGGCTGTGTTCCCTTGTCCCCACAAGTCAGGAGGTGCTGGTGCACTTCTGTCCTGGGGCTGGACCATCTGGACCAGACCTGTGCAGCAGTGAGACCTCCCTGATTGACTCACAGTCCACAAGCTCCCAGCTGCTCATTTGGGATCTGAAACCACAGATTGTCTTTTTTTCAGCTATTCTTTGCTGCTTATGGGAGACAAACCCTCCACTATCAGGAGGTTTTCYGGCCACCCTCYTTGCTCCCAGTASCATCAGTCATGGTCACGTTTGGTCYTGTACCAGCTGCTGCACAAATAGCAGGGGCTGAGATGTATCCAGGTGTCTGTGAAGAGGAGGGAAAAGCAGTCTCCTGGCTGTGGGGGTCAATGTGCTGAGCTGTTGCAGCCTGACCTAGGCTGTCACTACTTTTCCTGGTCCCATTTGCAAGGTGGTCCGTTGGATGCATGAATCATCTCCCAGGAGAAGCTGCTTGCTGCAGACATGCCCAGGTCTGCCACTGTCTCAGACGCAGGACGGTGTTCCGGACCGTGGCTGCATACCAATGGCCTGCGAGGTCTCCACCACTGACCATGAACAGCTTTGACCCGTGGCCCGGCGCCCTTCAGACCTGCCATCCCATCCCTGAGCTCAAACCCATGTTCCCTCTCTCCCTCTTTCTTTTGCAGAATTATTTCCGGGACACCTGGAACATCTTTGACTTCATCACGGTCATCGGCAGCATCACGGAGATCATCCTGACGGACACCAAGGTGAAGCAGGGGCTGGGAGCAGCGGGCTGTGGGGTGCTGCTGGGGGCTCCCACCTCCCTCTGACCCTCTCCTCCTCTCCCAGCTGGTGAACACCAGCAGCTTCAACATGAGCTTCCTGAAGCTTTTCCGGGCTGCTCGGCTCATCAAGCTGCTCCGCCAGGGTTACACCATCCGCATCCTGCTCTGGACGTTTGTGCAGTCCTTCAAGGTCAGTCTCATGTCCCCTGGCCTCTTCCCAGGCCTCAGGGATGTAGTGCTGCTCCCAAATACAGAGAGTTCCCAAGGCCTCCTAGGAGAGATGGATCAGCACAGCTCACCTGTGTGTTTTGTGCTCCTCTGGGGCTGGGGCTGTGGTAGATAAGATGACTCATCTGCTTCTCTTGCAGGCACTCCCCTACGTCTGCCTCCTGATTGCCATGCTTTTCTTCATCTACGCCATCATTGGGATGCAGGTGAGACAGAGCTGTCCGTGTCCCTCTGGCACAGGTGGTGGCACCAGCATGTCCCCAGCCTTGCAGGCAGGAGCGAGCCTTGTGCCTGCCTGTCATTGCTTGCGCCTGCTCGCAGTGCCAGGAAGGTGCTGAGGATGGAACAGCTTCTCTGGGAGCCCTGGGGAAACTGCCATGGGCTTGTTCAGTCAACCTCCACAACTCCCTTCCCAACTGGTGCCTTTGGAGATGTGGCCTTGGGGGCTCAGCTGGGTGTCTGCCATCCCTCTTGTCCCTGTASCTGTGCCACCAATGGTCTGTTTGGGTGCTCACATTTAGGGCCCTGCCGTGACCTCCCAGCTCTGGGGTCTCTGCAGAGCAGGGGGAGGCRCCAGCCTGGCAGGCTCCAGCTGGTGAATAAGAGGCACGTGAGCCGAAGCCCACACGTGCCACGGGGCTGGCTCGCCCCTGCTGTGACTAAATCCCACGCTGGAGATGTGACAAAGCGTCCTCCACGACGAGCASTGGGGATGTGGAGCTGCCCGATGAGCTGCTGCAGTACCCAGCACCTGACAGGAGCTGATTTTGGGGTGGAAGAGGCCCCTGGCTTGTGCCGTTTAGGATCTTCCAATGCCATGGCTGGTTTTTGCCAGCCTGTCCTACACACCTCAGCACTGGCTCCAGGTGTTCTCCTRAACAGCCACCATCTGACTCAGCCCCCCTCCCTGCCGGGTGGTAGTATTAGATTTTTTTTTTTTWAATTTTATTTTTTTTTAACACCATTGTGAACAAATCCCCAAGCAGTAAAGTCTGTGGGCGTTATTTGAGCAAAATAGCTGGAGGCAGAAAATATTCCACAATTACACATTCCAAAAAACCTGTACAGGGAAAATATACTCTGCAGTTGGTGTATTTTTAGGTTCAGGGAAAGGGGAATAAATATTTAACAGTAATAACAGCACATTTTTCCAATTTGAGGCACTTTACGAATGTTCGGGATGTCTTACCACAGCCTTGGCTGAGGGTTGTTGTTAGAATATTGTCCATAGTTTGATCTTTGTTGCCTCTCTTGGCCCTGGGGGTGGWGGGGTCTGTGCCTCCCTCCCTCCCTGRGCCCTTCCCCACCCTGTTTGCAGCGCTGTGCCTGACCCCAGCACCACAGACCATTTCTCCATCGGGGGAAAAGCTCCTGGGAGCATCCMGGACTGTGACCCAGCGCCCACCCAGGGTGGTGGGACTTTGTCCCTGCACCTCCAGCATAGCTGGGGTCTCTGGGTGCCATGTGGGGCTCAGATGGCATCTAGGGATGGATGTGGAATGCTTGGACTCARCTGATCCCATGCTCCTGTTTCCATGGTAGCTCAGCCTCTCGCAGCCTTTGCCACCCACAGCAAATCCCTGCCAAGGAGAGGAGAGTCTCCTTCCCCGATGGCTGCCTGGCACCAGCTCCTTGGCACGCTGGCTGTGCACCAGCCTGTGTTTGCTGGGGTCCTTTTTGTGCAATCACAGAGTCACAGAATGCTCTGGGTTGGAAGGGACCTTTAATAAGGCCACTTTGCCCAGCCCCATGGCAGGAACATCTTCAGCTGGATCAGGTTGCTCAGAGCCCTGTCCAACCTGACCTGGAATGTTTTCGAGGATGGCAAGCAGCTGCTCCCATGGCTGAGGAGCTCTTGCCTGAAGAGCTGAGCCCTTTTTTTTCTCTCCTGTAGGTTTTTGGCAATATCAAGCTAGATGAGGAAAGCCACATTAACCGGCACAACAACTTCCGCAGCTTCCTGGGCTCCCTCATGCTGCTCTTCAGGTGAGCAAACCTTCCTCCGTGTGCCAGAGATATGTTTAATCCGGGCAGGGGGTGGTGAGGTTTCTCCTGGGGCCACCCTGGCTGGTGCCACCAGGAGCTGCTGACGGGGCTGTGTTGGGGACAGGAGTGCCACCGGCGAGGCGTGGCAGGAGATCATGCTGTCCTGCCTGGAGGGCAAAGGCTGTGAGCCCGACACGACGGCCACGTCCGGGCAGAACGAGAACGAGCGCTGCGGCACCGACCTGGCCTACGTTTACTTTGTGTCCTTCATCTTCTTCTGCTCTTTCCTGGTGAGCTGCTTCCTCTGAGGGYTCTGGGGATCCCTCTTGCCAGCACCCCAGGTCATCTTCCATCACYTGCCCACAATCACTCTTTCTTCTCTCCCTTCCCTTTGATCTTTGTTTCCTCTCTTGGCCCTGGGGGTGGTGGGGTCTRTGCCTCCCTCTCTGAGCCCTTCCCCACCCTGTTTGCAGTGCTGTGCCTGACCCCAGCATCACGGACCATTTCTCCACCTGGGGAAAGCTCCTGGGAGTCCAGGACTGTGACCCAGCTTCTTCTTTCTTCTCTCTCCCTTCCCTTCTCTGCTCCCTCTCCCCCCACTTTCCTTTCTCTCTGCCTTTCCCCCTTTGATTTAGATGCTCAACCTGTTTGTGGCAGTCATCATGGACAACTTTGAGTACCTGACACGGGATTCCTCCATCCTGGGCCCTCACCATCTGGATGAGTTTGTCCGGATCTGGGCAGAGTATGACCGAGCAGCGTGGTATGTAGCCAGCTCCTTCTCTCCCAAGCAACCTCCTCTCAGAGCTGGTTTTAAACCAGGGTCTCTGTGTTCTCCTGCTGGAACTGTAGTTCTCAGTGATGTCTGGGATAGTCAGGGATGTGCTGCTGTCACCCGTGGTCCCCACAAGGGCAGCAGCTGGTTCTTGCACTGGTTGATGGCACACGCGTCTTGGGTGATGTTCAGTTTGCCATGGGGTGTTCATCCTGAGTGCTGGACGTTCCTGCTCTTCCTCTCCAGATCCCTCTCAGCCTCCTTTCCCGTCCCCATGCACCAGCTGGGAGCCTTTTCCCTGAGACTGGCTCCATCYCTTGGTCCCCAGCACCCACAGCTCCTGATAAGAGCCGGGCTGAGTGGGGCTTGCTCCCACCCATGGGGATCTGCTGGGCTCCTGCCAAACCACCTGCAGAGGACATTGTTTGGGGCATGTCTGGGGAGTTGTGCTCTGTGCTGGCCAGCCCACTCACCCMTCTGGAGATTAGAGGGCTTTGGCTCCTGCACTCCTGCCCTTGCTGATGAGGACCTTGGAGAACAGGGCTCCCATTTGGAGGCAGCAGCCTGTTCCCAGTACTGGGATAGGCTCACAGGGCCCATACACACCCTGGGTGGACAGATTTTGGCTCTGTTCCTGCTTCTACTGCTGCAGAGGCCTTGCTCTCCACTGCTCCCCCTCCTCCTCAGATGGTCCCAAGCATCCCTAGGGCAACAGGGGACCCTTGGCAGCTCTGGGAAYGTGCTTGCCCTTCACTCAGCCCCAGCATCACCAGGGTGCCTCATGTGGCCCCTTCCAGAGCCCAGGGACTCTTTGGASCCACTGCCAGGGAGCCTGTGCCATCCTAACTCTTGTCCCCGGCAACCCCAGACGCTCCTTTTGGAGACTCTTTGCCTCCATGTCCTGCCCTCAGGAGACCAGCTCCAACTAAGGTATTTTTTTATGCCCAATATCAGCTCCAAGCAGAGAAAGGAGAGAGGGTGGAGCAGTGAAACACCCAGCTGCTCGCTGTGGGGTGGCTCTTGGGGAAGGGTTTTTTCACACCAGGCACTTGATCCACTCTCATCACCCATGRTGGTGGCCCTCAGTGTCCAGGAGCCACTGTAAAACAAGCCTGAGCTGTCCTGTCCACACTGTGTGCCCCTCTGATCCCTGAGCAAGCCATGCTTGTGGCCAGTGGTTAGGGGACACGGGAGACAGTGGTGGCAGCCCTGCCCCCGGTGCCGGGCCAGGAACGGGTGAGTACATCCCAACAGCTCCCAGCGCATCCCGACAGTGCCACCACCACACGGAGCTCTCATGGGGAGAACGTGCAGCACCAACGGGGAGCAGGGATGGGTTTTGTCCAGGTGGTTGGGTTCTGGTTGGCTCGTCAGCAATGGAGAGGGCACGGGAGAAGAGCAAGGAGGGAGGAACCGGAGGCAAAGGCGCCGGGTAGGACGGTGACGCCGCTCTTTGCCTCCCCGCGTGGTTTCCCTCCAAGCTTGTCCAAGGATGCCCGGGAGGCTGCAGCAGCTGCACCTCAGCACTTCCACCCCACGCTTCCTGAAGGGCTCTGGGCTGGAGCAGAGTGGGGAGCTCAGCATCCTGCACCCCCTCCTGCCAGCTCTGTGCCTCGGCTGCTTCCTTGTTTCCGTGGTGCRGGAGGATACGGCCGTATCCTGGGATGGCTGCACCGGCTCTGGGCAGATGTGCTTCTGTGGGAGGAAAGGGGGGTGTGTGTGTTGGGGAAGGTTTGCTTCTAATAATGTGCACCCTTGGCAGAGCTGGGCTGGTGGTCGGAGCACAGGACTGGACTCGAGAGCCCCAGGTGCCACAGCCACCAGCTGGTCACATTATCCCTCCCTGTCTCAGGTTCCCCAGATCTTGGAGGCACAAGTGGCTCAGCTGCCAGTCTCGCTGGGACCTCGTGGGTCTCAGAGAGCTGGCTGTGCGAGGACAGGGGCTCTGGTGACGTGATGGGGCACAACAACTCCACGGGTTAGAACTCCACCAAGCTGCAGGCYCACCCTGTCTGAAGTCCCAGCCCTCCCCCACCAGGCACAGCGGTCAGGGGCACGATGAGGAAGGGTCGTGGGATGGTGCCCACCACCAAAGCTGGTGAAGATGGGACAGTGTGAGGAGATATGAGCCAACTCTCATGGTGGAAAAGGCAGTAGCTGCTGCTCACAGCTTTCTCCTCTCTGGGTCTGACAGAGCCAGAAGGAGAAGAGCTGTGCTCTGCTGGGGGTCTTGCCCCACAGATGGCCCCAGCACCCCCCCCTCCCCCGTTAAGCTCTCCATCCTCCCCTCCACCCTCTCAGTGTCCTATTAACCCACCTGTGCTTCCTTTGCAGCGGCAGGATCTCGTATAAGGATATGTACAAATTAGTACGGGTGATCTCGCCTCCTCTGGGCCTAGGAGAGAACTGCCCCTACAGGGTGGCGTGCAAGGTTTGCCTCCCAGTCCTCCGCCACAACCTGGCCACGGGACACACCATCCACCCCTCCTTCCCCCGCTCCACTGCCACCGCGCCTCCCCAGGGAACCCTGACGTTGCATTCCTTCGAGTTTAAAGAGGTCCACTGCCTCCCAGAGCCAGCAGCTGTTCCCCTCCAGGGGAGGCATCAGTGGGGCCAGGGGGGGCTCAGAGCCTCCTGGGGTGGGTTTTGACAAATTGTGCCCCCCGGCCAGCCCCCCGCCCCCGGTTCCACCGGTGCAGACAGCCCCGAGGGGCGCCAGGCCAGGTGCCACTGTCCTTGCTCGACTTCTCAAAGCACCTCACACGGGACAGCGAGGTTTTTGGGAGGGCTTGCTCCTCAGGAGGGAAGGAGGGAGAAAAGGCTGGAGGACACTGGGGACTTTACTGTTGTTTTGGGCAGTGAGGGCTGGGGGAGGACGAGGAGGCCAGGGTGACCCCTGTCCCTGGGGGATGCTGTGCTGTACCCAACAACCCTGTCCTCAAGTGTGGCACTTTGGAGGACAAACAACCATCTCTCTGAGGAGCAGGACTCTTGCTAATCTTGCACATAGCTTGCTGGATCTGCCTGGGAGATGGTGACACCAGGGCACACCTCTGGAGCTTGGCAGCTCCTCTCCCTTGAGCTCAGCTCCTGGCTGCTGGCCATGAGTCCAGGGCAGTGCTTTGGTCTCCTTGTGTCTCTCTGACCTGAAAGGTTTTTTTGCGTTTTATTTTGGGGTGACAGTTGAACAAAATCCTGCACCTGCCGCATTCTCTGAAGTGCTGTGACACCTTTGTCTGTGTCCGTGGCACGAAAGGATGAATCACAGAACTTGCTCTTCCTTCTGCTTCCCTCACGGCATCCGGGCTGTACGAGGGAACTCAGACAGCCCCAGCCCTTGCTCTTGCCCCTGCAGAGGAGGAGGAGGAGGAGGAGGAGAGTTCCTTGCTGCAGCCTGGTGTAGTCACCACATCCTTCTGGAAACATCAGAAAGGCTTTTCTTCCAGCTGACACCTCTGGAACAGCTCTGTCACCCTCCACAGCCAGACATGGGGACGGTTTTGCYGGAGGCAAAGAAGCGCAAAGAAGACAAGGATGATTGGTCATCTCATTTAGGAAGATGTATTTAGGAACAGGAGATTTCTTGCAAGAATCTCAGATGGCTCATCTGTTCCAGGAAGGGCTCCTTGGGCTCTTTCCACTCTTCTCTGCTGCTGCATCCCTGACAAAAGATGGCAGCTTGGCTGAGGACACTTGTTCAGGTCCCTGCAGGCAGAAGACACCTTTGGGAGGAGTGGTGAGCCCTTCTCAGCAGGGCTCCCCAGGCAGATGCTGGATCATCTAGGGGCTCAGAGGGGTATCTGTAATGCTTCCTTGGAGGAGGGAGTCTTGGAGCCATCGGATTTCTGCTGCCTGTGGATGGGAAGAGCAGTGAAGGTGGATAAACACAAGCAAGGAGTACTGAGAACAGCTTCTGTTGTCACGTGGGGGAGACCATCCCCACCTCTACCTTGTGTTACCTCGGTCTCCTCCTCCCTGTGCAGGAGATATTCCAAGAACACAAAATTTTCAGGGGTTGCTATTGCCCTGGAACAATTCCCAAAAGATGAAAAAAAAAAAAAAATCCACGTGGTTGTTGCATCTTGCCAGATCCCAAATTGCCAAGTCAGCTTGCACACCTTTCAGTTTGGTGAGCCTGCCCTGCCTGTCAGGTGAATGCTCCACAGATAATATCTCTGTGGACATCACCTCTTCCTGGATCTACTCTCACAGCACTCCTGGTGCTCCCTTCCTAACAGCCTGTGTGGCACAGTGCTTATCTCCTAACCACAGGAGGACAGATATCCTGCCTCCCACATTTCCTCCTTTGGCACTCACAGGCTTCTCTCAGGGCCAAGCCATTAATCCCTGGTGGTTTTACAGACCACCTTGTGCTGTAGCTGTGGGTCACACCTCTGTCCAGACACAGATGGATGGGTCATATCCTCCATCCTGGATGTGCCCGTGCTGGGACCAGCCCTTGGGAGTCATCCTGCTCAGATGGATGTCATTCCACGTGCTTCACTCTGTGGGGAAGTGGTGTCTGGGCACAGCTGTGCTGCTCAGAAAACTCCAAGATCTCTGCTCTGAGGAGCAGCAAAGTGTGCAGTTCTCATGTGATCCGTCTTGGTCACTGACACAAAGTCTTCCTTTTGTGGACTCCATTCCTCCTTCATTGTGTGGAGAACCTCAGTAGGAAAGGCAGTGCTTGTTTTGTGCTGGGTTCCCCAGAATTGCCCCTGCCAGGAAGGATGGAAGGATGGAAGATCACTGTCTTGCTTCCTTTTTTGCACTGAATTTAATGCATGAAAATTTTAGTCATCTCATCCTTGGAGTTGGTGCACATCCAGTTCTGCCAATATCCAGGACTCCTGGATGTTTCCTCTTGATCCTCCTGCTTATCATTCTCCAGTGGGTGAAGCCTGTTCTCCAATGGCCCAGCCCGTTCCCAAGCAGCTCCTGTCACCAGTTCTGTTCACATCTGAAATGTCAGGGCTTATCTTGGTAGGGTCCTTCTTCACCAGGGGGCCGCTTCCAAACCCTGAGGAGGGGAGACCTCGTCTCCCCTTTCCACGCTGCTCTGAGCACATTCTAGGGAAGAAGCCAAGATCCCGTGGGGATGCTTAATTTTTTGGCAGTGCCCTCTCTCACAGGGATGGGCTCCTGTCCAGCAGTGAGGGTCCGTGCCTTTGGTGTCACGAGGTTGCCCCGGGCCCATTGACCATCCTGAACCTTGCAGTGCAGGCTGGCACGAGGGGAAGAAGAGGTGACCCAGCCCAGGATCCCTGGGAGATGTGGACGTGCAGAGAGAGGGAGACACGGCCCAGCTACCCCAGCCTGGCAGAGGGCAGCCCCGGGTGGCCCGTTTTTGGTGGCATTCCTTGCTCAGCAATCCCAGGCCAGGTCCTTACGGAGCAGAGGAGAGCAAGGGGAGGAGGGAGGTCCCGCCCTAACTTGCTCCCGTGGGAAACCCAAACGAACCCCAATGTTGGAAGGCCCAAACAGCTGCCTCTGCTGAGACTCTTTAAACTCCAACCTGGTGGAACTTGCAGCCGCATGTGGGAGAGAGCCAGGGCGGGAGCATGGCATGCCCAACTTTTCCTCCCGGTTTTTTTTTTTTCCAGCCGATTCAGCATGCCTTTTGCACTGGTGCATGGTGGGAAAGTGGTCCATCTGCAGAGCCAGACGGAAGCAACTGGGCATCTTCCTTTGACAAGTGACCCTGGCCCACTGCCTTCTATGCAAGATGCTGCCTCCCAATTGCATAGACCCCCACGAGCTGGGGATACACAGCCTTTGGCTATGGGTTAGGTGGCCATGCCAAGCCATACCAGGCACCCCCCCCGGGAGGGAAGACGCTCCGGAGGCCACAGAGCACCGTGGTGCAAACCACCCTTATCTCAAATAACCCATGGCTCGAGTGCCGTGTATCTGATTTATACCACTCGCACACAGCCCTGGAAACCTGTGGGACGAGGTGGGGGCTGCTGGAGGGCTTTAGGAGAGGGGTTGAGACCAGAGGAGTCGTCCCAGGCTGGTAGCGAGACAGGCGCTTGAGGCCAGCAGCAGAGAGGAGAGGGGTGAGTTGCTTTCTGCCAGCATTCCTGGGTCTGTGTGAGCAGTGCTATAAATCCACATCAGGACAGTCTCTCATGTATGATTTGCCTTGATTAACGGGTTTCCTGTTCTTTTCCTGTTTGTCCGTTTGTTTTTTGTTTTGTTTTTTTTTTTTTTTTTTTTCCGTTCGTACGTTTTTCCGCTCTCCGGGAATGCCTCCTCTCTCTGCATCTCCCTCCCTCCCCTTCCCCCCTCCATGAGCAGTGGCCGAATCCATTACACTGAGATGTATGAAATGCTGACTCTTATGTCACCACCGCTAGGCCTCGGCAAGAGATGTCCTTCCAAAGTGGCCTATAAGGTAGATCAACCCTTCCTTCTCTGGGGGTTAGAGCTGAGCAGGAGCCGGGGCACCTGCGGGAGGTGGGACTGGGGAAGCCGGGGAGCTGTTGGGGTGTCCAGTGTGTGTTTGGCTCACTCCTGGGGAGCCAAATCTTGTGGGCTCAGTCTCGGCCTTGTGGGCTCTTGTGCCCACCAGAGCCCTGGCCACTGGCTGGCTGGTCTCCACCGCCCACGCACGTGACGCTGCCATGGTCACTCGCAGCTGGCTCCGAGGGGAAAAGGAGGGGCAGGATCAGCAGCAGTGTGGAAGTGGGAAGGCTGGAGGAGGTGAGGTGAGGTGAGGGGTGAGGTGAGGTGAGGTGAGGTGAGGTGCACCCCAACTGTAGCACAGTTGGGAGAGTGAGCTGTCCTTGGGAGTTCATCCCCAGGGGCTTGGAACCATCCTGATCCCAGCCGGTGCAGAAGCCCGTGGAGATGGGAAGCAGGTGGGCAGAGGGGACACATCCCAAATCCCATAGGAGCAGGCCTGCTGTGTGTGTGTGAAGAGCCAGGACCATCAGCAGGGGCTATCCCGGGGATGGCTTGTGCAAGGCAAAGCCAGGGGCCTTCCAAAGGCAGCTCTGAGTTGTCCCACCCGGAGTGGTGGCTGTCAGTCGGGTCCCGGCTGCGTAGGCCTGGATCAGGAGTGTGGGAAACCATGGAGGATGTGCCCTGGGAACTGCGTGGATTTCTGAGGGCAGCAGCTGCCAGGACAGGACCCAGAGCTACAGGAGGATCATTGTCCAGGAGGAAATTAGGGTTTTTCTTGGCCTTTTAGCAGGGCTAGCACAAAGGGATTCCTGCACACCTCCAAACATGCTTCCAGCCTCTCCGGCTATCACGTGTTTACTCACACAAGCACACGTCCACCATCACACTTTTCCAGGGGGAAAAAGGGAGGCTTGAAAGCAGGGAAGGGACATGAGAAGCTGGGTGAAGAGGAATGGGCAGGGAAGGGCTGACCTAAGGTATTCACAAAGCAAAATATACTCTCTGGAAAGTGGATCTGGTCACTTCGGTTTGCACCCCGCCTGCCCAGGGTGGGGAAGGAGCATGGCGTGTCTAACCTGCCTTGGTTGCCCTTTTCTCTTTCCTTCTGCACTTTTTCCACCCTCCCCTCCCCTTCCTTTCCCTTCCCCACCCATGGATAATTTGGACCCCCCCTGCATGTGCTGGCAAACTTCATCTCTGAAAGACGCAAAAAGGGAGTGCCAGGATGTAGCATGCTAGAGAAATCCAGCCGATCTGAAGTCCCTGAAGGTTAGGGACCCTCCTCTCCCCTGCCCCAGGCGGGAAGGGTTGAGAGCTGGAAAGCCAAACCACCCGGGAACGGAAACCTGAGCCCGTCTCCCCTTCCCGCACATCCCACATGCCCGTATCCCTGATGGAGCAGGCGTGTCTTCCCAAAAGTGCCAGGGCGTGCTGTGGCAGCCGTGGGGAAGGGGGCTCAGGAGCCGTTCCTGGGGTGCAGGAGGAGCCCTGGAAGGCAGTGAGCCGGTGTCCTGGGGTGGGGTGGAAGGAGCCGGGGAGGGGGGGCCGGTGGGGTGATCCTTGCCCTTCTTTTTTGGCTGTGCTGTTTTGACACTCTTTGTTGCTTTTTATTTTTTTATTTTATTTTTATTTTTATTTTTATTTTTTAATTTCGATTATTTCTTTTCCCCCCCTTTTGTTTAATGTTCGATTTCTTTTCCTCCAGCCTGGTCGATGTGTTTTTCGATATTGTTTTCCGTCCGCTGTTTTCTTCTCTCTCTTGCGCAGAGACTGGTGCTGATGAACATGCCCGTGGCCGAGGACATGACCGTCCACTTCACCTCCACCCTCATGGCCCTGATCCGCACGGCCTTGGACATCAAAATTGCCAAAGGTAAAGGCTGGGGCAGGGAGGAGACGCAGCCAGCAGGGCTGCATCGCCCTTCTGCAGAATCCCAGGATGGTTGGTGTTGGAAAGAGCCTTGAAGATCATCCTGTTCTACCCCTCTCCCGTGGGTCTCTCCTCTTCCACCACCCACCCAGCCTTGAACACTTCCAGGGATGGGGCGTCCACAGCTTCTCCGGGAAATCTATTCCAGGGCTTCACCACCGTCTGAATTTCTTCCTAATATCCAATCTCAACCGACCCTCACTCAGCTTAAAATCATTCTTCCTTGTCCTATCACCCTGCAAAAAGTCCCCTTCTCTTTGGCCAGGCTGAGGACCTCGCAGCTAATTTGGGATTGGCTGCCCAGAGCCTGGATGCATACGGATGGGAGCAAGCACCTTGAAAAGGCAAATTTCTGCCACTTCTTCTTTTTTAAAAAAAAATCTATTTCTTTTAGGGAAGAGGTAGAGAATTCTTCACCAGAAGCTGTTTCTAGAGATAAGAAACAGCTTGATGTCCACTGTATAATGGAGGGGAGAGAGAGAATTCCCCTTCCTCCCCATGTAAAAAGCCAAACCAAGGATGGAAAATGTGTGCTTGGCTTCTTCCTTTGGCTGTAGGGAAAAGAAACCTCTCTGTCTCTCTCAGGGAAGGTAAAATGTTCAGAGCAGGAAAACCTGCTTTGTTGTAGCTGCTGGAAAGGCTGTGATTCATCAGATCAAAAACTTCCTGCAGAAACGTGGCATTTTCAATCAAACATCCCCTAGGAACAGCTCAACCATTGGAAGCAAACCCAACCCAGGGAAAGATACCATCCAAAGCCCAGTGCTCAGACAACAACGATGGGTTTAAGCCCCTCTAGACAAAGCAGAGATTTGAACCAGGATCTCCTACAGCTCACCCAAATTGCCCTGTGCTTGAGTGACTCTGCTGGGGCACCTTGACAACCTCTAATAATCCTAAGCTTCCTGAGCTCAGCAAACCCCTGTCCAGAGAGCTCTGCTCTCCATGCACGGCCTCGCTGAGCATTTCAGGATTTGCCAAGCGGGGCTGCTCTTCCACCAGCACATGATCTGCTCACCAGCAAAAAGAAAGTGGGGCAGCAGCAGGTGTGTGTGGGCTGGAGTGGGATTGGAGCTGCAGAGACGGACCCAAGGCAAGCTTGAAGGTGGCAGCTTTGAGTGGGAGGGCAGGGGATGGGGAGATGGAGGCACATATGGAAGGGATGGTAGGAAAGTTTCCCTGTGGGAGCAGGAGACCAGGCTCGCTGATGCAAGATGGCCCTCCCAGCCCAGAGAGATGGAGGCTGAGATGGAACCTCACTTCAGGGTGGGAAAGGGGGGTTGGTTGGACCCTGGTGCCAGGGTTTGATACGTCTGGGCCGTTTTTGCTCCCTGCTGTTGAAGGTGGTGCAGATTGGCAGCAGTTGGACTCCGAGCTTCAAAAGGAGATCCTGACCATTTGGCCTCACCTGTCCCAGAAGATGCTTGACCTGTTGGTACCCATGCCAAAAAGTGAGTCTCTGGGGGGGCTGTCATGGCTTTCAAATCCCCCTCATCCCCACGGCAACTTCTTCCCAAAGGGAGCTGGGACTGGCCAGACCCATCCCCAGCTCAGGGAGAAGTGGTGAAAGGGTTCTTGTTCTGCCTTGTTCTGCTTGGGAACTCTCTGGAAACCCCCCCAGTCTGCAGGGATCTACTCCTGCCAAAGCCACAGTCTCCTGTAAATCTTCTCTGGAGCACAGCAGGGAGGGAGGCTGGGCACACCTGATGATAAGGACATGTGCCTTGGTGGCTTTAGGATGATGATTTCGAGCCATCTTCATCTATTTTATCTCTGTGGGGAGTGTCTGGGTGCTCAGCACTCTCTCCTTTGGACCACTGAGAAGAGTTTGAGGGTCACCAGGGTATCCCAGAGCAGGGCTCTTCCCAAGACCCACTTTGGTGCCTTCTCTTACGACACAAGTGACCCCATTTTGTTCCCTCTCATGCTCCCAGCCTCTGACCTGACTGTTGGGAAAATATATGCAGCCATGATGATCATGGATTACTACAAGCAGAGCAAGGCGAAGAAGCAGCGGCAGCAGCTGGAGGAGCAGGTGAGGCTCATCCAGGGCAGCGTGGGGACGTTCAGATCACCCTCTCTGCCTCTCACCACCTCCCAACCCAAACATGCAGCCAGCTGGGATGAAAACAGTGCTGCAGGTCAGGGTTTGGGGTCTGTGATCATCCTCAGTCCCTGAGGGGGACATGAGCATGGTGTCCTCTTTCCCGAGTGGTGGGAGCTTGGCTGGGGAAGCACTGGATGTTCATCCACGTCTCCTACAGGCTCAGTTTCTCCCTTTCTCCAATGCAGAAGAATGCCCCCATGTTCCAGCGCATGGAGCCGTCCTCTCTGCCACAGGAAATCATCTCCAATGCCAAGGCCCTGCCATACCTCCAGCAGGACACCCTCTCGGGCCTGTGAGTACTGCCTGTCACTTTTCTGTTCCTGCCGCCCTTGTTTCCTTCTTGGAGCTGGCACTGGGCTGAAGAGAGGGTTAAATTGCTGCTGGGAGCAGGGAGAAATCTCCTGGCACAAAGCTTTTGCAGGATTCCGGGTACCTGGTGTGTGTCAGCATCACCAGCAGTGGCCGAGGTGGCAAAAGGGGATGGCCGGGGGTCTGTGGATGCTCTTCCTGCAGGATCATCCTGGCACTCTTCACCTAGGGGTGAAGCTGAACCCCAGGAGCTGCTGAGCAGTGCAGGGTCAGCGGTGGATTCCAGCCCCCTGGCTGGTGGGAATGAGGTGATGAGGGCTTCTGTCGCTGCTCCCGGGATGTCCCACTGCTGCTGCAGGACTCGGGGCACTGGTGTCCTCCCTGCCTTGGGGCACCACTTCAGCTCTCCAGGGAACATGATGTTTGTCTCAAACGTGGGGTCTCAGCAGCGTGGGGGGCAGGCACGGGGCTGCCCAGCTCTGAGCTGCTGGAGAGGTGATCCCAGGGACGGCAGCACCCGGCTCGAGGCCTCCCTGAAGCTGGGCTGTGTTTGCAGGAGCAGCCGAGGCGGGTTCCCCTCGCTGAGCCCGCTCTCGCCACAGGAGATCTTCCAGCTGGCGTGCATGGATCCGGCCCAGGAGCAGTACCAGGAGCACCAGTCTCTGGTAAAGTCATGCCCTGCTCCTCTGCAAGCCCAGCACGGATGATGGTGGGCATGGGGAGGTGTGGGGAGCGAGCACAGCACAGGGATGGCAGCTGCTGGGTCACGCACAGATCCAAAACAGGGGACAAATATCCCTGGATGTTTGTCCAGCTGGGGCTCTGCCCCTTGCCTCTGGCACTGGGGACACAGAGCAGCCATCCCTGGACCCGCCCCGATCTGTGGGGCCAGGCAGCACGAGTGCTTTTGGGGCGAGAGCCATGACCAATGTCCTGCAGTAAAATATCCTTCTCTCCACAGGCCATTTTTGCCACTGAGCACTCATGTCAGTGGGTTACCCCGTGCTGAGTGATGGTATCTGATGTTTTCGGATTCGTGTCCATTTTGTTGTCGGTGGTGGTGTCCCCAGTCCCCCAACCGAGCTGTCTCCAGCAGGAGCAGCCCTCTCTGGCCTCGCACACGTGCTGGCCTGTCTGTCTGTGTGTGTATATATATATATATCACCTATTTATATATATCACACATCTATATATATCACACATCTCTCTATATCTCCGTGTCTGCGTGTGCGTTCCTGCGCCACCCAACGCAGTGTTGTCCCCAGCCCAGTCCGTGTCCCCAAGGGTCTGTAGCTCTGTGTCACCCTGTGTATGACACAGGCAGGTGTCCCCTGCCTCGGCCACCCCAGCCACGTGGAGAGCTGGCAGGTGAGACTCCCCCTGCCCCCATGAAGTCACCTTCTAGTGACCTCCAGGGTCACTCTGTGTCCACCTCCTCGACACAATGAGGGAACGTAAACATCCACAGCATCCCCTAAAATCTGGGAATTACCCAAAGCATGTAAGTGCTATGGGCTCTTTTAACAGGGGTGTGGCCAGGAAGCTTTTGGAGTAGGATCAGAGACAAAATCCCCATCCATTTGTGCCCTTCTGGCAGAAGAACGAGTTAAACCTGGGCCATCAGGGTGTCCCCAGACCCAGGCAGGGTTTCCACTGTCGCTGCAGAGGTGCAAGGGGAGCTTGCCATCAGGCCACATCAGGGCTCACCTGGGGACTGTGGACTGGAGGGCATTTTTTCAGTGGCAATGTGATGAATTCTAATGGCGAAGACTCTGTTTTTTATTGAATCATCGAATAGTTTGGGTTGGAAAGGACCTTTTAAAGCTCATCCAGTTCCAACCCTCCTGCCACGGGCAGGAACATCTTCAACCAGATCAGGTTGCTCAGAGCCCCATCCAACCTGGCCTTGAAGACTTCCAGGGAGGGAGAATCCACCACCTCTCTGGGGAACCTGTGCCAGTGTTCTGCCACCTGTTTTTGGCCAACTTAAATTCTGTCCCCGGCTGAGCAAGCGGGGCTGTCCCCTGCCAAGAGGGCCGAAGCAGCGCGCTGCCCTGTTCCAAGCCCATCCCAAGAGCTTGGCTGTGTGTTTATTTCCAGGAGCCAGAGGTTAGGGAGTTTCAAAGAGTGCAGCCCTCTAACCGTGGCAGCTACCTTCCCGTGGACACTCAGGACCACGCTGTCTCTGGGAGGGCCTCCTCCATGCCTCGTCTCACTGTGGATCCCCAGGTAAAACCAAGCAAAGCCCCCACAGCTGCCGGGTCTGACCAAAGCCTGCCAGATAACGCTGGGGCTTCTCTCTGTGCTGAGCCCCAGCACCCTGATATTGGAGCTTCCCCCCTTCTTTGGGGGCTGCTCAAGTAGGAGAGCTGCTGTCGCCCTACAAGGGGGACACTGGCAGCAGAGAGCAGCCTGGGGGATCCATCTCCTGGCTCGTGGGGGAGGTCCAGGACCACGCTGGGAGGCAGCAGGTTCTCCCCACGGTGGGACATCCCCTCCTTTCCTCCGGCCCTGGGCACTGGCTGAGGTTTGAGGAGCCCCAGCCCGGCTGTCAGATGACCACAGGTGATGAAACGCCTTCTCCGTCCTTTCCCATTGTCCCAACACGTGCACTTCTCTGTCTGTCCCGGGGAACCCAGGCCACATCTCACCTCCTCATCTGTCTGCCTGGTTTCTCTGTTGTTCTGTCTCGTGCTCAGCCTCCCCCAGGACACAGATGTTTTCTGGGGTTTGGTGTTGCTGTGAAGTCTCTGGGTCTGCTTTCTCACCTTGGTGCAGGCACCGAGTCCTGGTGTGACACTTTGTGGGGGGTGTGAAGACAAAGGGAGGCTTTGTCTCATGGGCTTTCAGCAGCAAAGGAGATGACCAGGAGGGGAGGGGAGCAGGAAAGGTGAGAGGAGATGGAGAGCAGCCGGAGGCTGCAGTGGCAAAGAGCTGCTAGAATTAAGCAAAGGAAGTATGGAAGGAGGTGATGTTTTCCCCATAACACCTGAAAACACAGGGTGTAACGAGGGGAGAAAGTAGGAAGGAGAAGCATGGGAGGGAGAAAGAAAAGGAAAGGGAAGATAAAACAACAGCATGAGCGGGGAGATAGGGAATGAGTGCAGGGGAAAAGGATGGGGATGTGGGAATAAAGGAAGAGTAGGGAGGCGTGTGGAAAAGTGGTGGCAGCTGGAAAAATGAACACAGAGCAAGGGGCACTGGGGGACCCCTCTCTGCCAACAATCTTCTCAGTGATTGCTCTCCTTGACCCTGGAGGGCAGGGATGCCGGGGAGGCAGCCTGAGGGACAGTGGTCTGGTACCCCCCGTGCCCCACACAGAGCGGGAGGTGCTGCTGCTCTCCCCCCAGCCCCTGGATCCTCTGCCTGTGCCTTGTGCAGCACCGCTCCAGCCAGCTGGGCAAGGGGAGCACACGAGCTCCAAGGCTGAACCCCGCTTTCCTCCCACCCCTGATCTGTGCAGAGATTACCTGGGGGGGCTGTTCTCAGGCCGGCTGCCCCCCACCCCGAATTTCCCCATCCCACGGCGTGGCGATCCCCATGGTGGGGGTCAGCTGGTCACTCCTGACACCCAGCCCTGCCTGGCACTAATGCTGTCCCCGGCTGCCCGGGGTTGCTTGCAGGTGGTGACAGACACCAGCTCCATGAGGAGATCGTTCTCCACCATCCGGGACAAGCGGCCCAACAGCTCCTGGCTGGATGAGTTCTCCATGGAACGCAGCAGCGACAACACCTACAAGTCCCGCCGGCGCAGCTACCACTCCTCGCTCCAGCTGTCTGCCCGGCGCCTCAACGCTGACTCGGGTGAGCCCAAAAAATCCCCCCAAAAACCCTCCAGCTGAGCATTCCCTGCTGCTGCAGAGGGGATGGTGGGGGCTGACGAGGGTGTCCTGCAGGCCACCGGTCCGAGGGGCACCGCTCGGGCAGGGAGCGGGGCCGATCCAAAGAGCGCAAGCACCTGCTGTCCCCGGACATCTCCCGCTGCAACTCCGAGGAGAGGAGTCCCCAGGCACAGGAGGAGTCGCCGGAGCGGCGGCGCGAGTCCCGGTCACCCAGCGAGGGCAGGTCACAGACACCCAGCAGGCAGGTGGGTGACAGGTCCTTCCCAAGTGTAAAGCACGGAAAAAGCTCCTTGCCAAAACCGGGAAAGACGAGCCTCAGTTTTTGGGAGCTCTGAACCGCCTGGTCTCCTGGTGGTGGCATCTCTGTGTGTCCCCATGAGCTGAGCAGGTTGGGGCTGCTCGGGCACCCTGCAGAGCATTTGGGGACAGGGTTGGATCCCATGCTGGTCCTCTTGCTGCCATGGCATCCGCCTCCTGCCAAGGTCAAGATGTCCTAGCTACACAAGCCTGGAGGTGCCAGTGCTTGGGTGAGCTTGAAGCCCCCCATGGAGGTGCCACCCATGGAGAGCAGCAGATGGCAAACCCCCCTATGGTGGGTTTGGGGGTGCTTTTTGCTTTTGACCACCAAGAGAATGCAGTCACAGAATGTCCTGAGTTGGAACAGGGCACAAGGATCATCGAGTGCAACTCTTGTCCCTGAACAGGACAGCCCCAAGAACCCCACCATGTGCCGGAGAGCATTGTCTGAATGCATCTTGAGCCCTGTTGGTCTTGGTGCTGTGGCCACTTCCCTGGGGAGCCTTTTCCTCTGGGTGAAGCACTTCTCCCTAATATCCAACCTAAACCTCCCCTGACACAGCTTTATGCCGTCCCCTTGGGTCCTGTCACTGGGCACGGCAGAGGTCAGTGCCTGCCCAGCGCTTCCCTTTGTGAGGAAGCTGCAGACCACGCTGAGCTCTGCCCTCAGTGGGGCAGACGAGGGGCAGAACGACCCTTTCAAGCCCGACGATTGGTGGGGAGTGGGGAGGGTGTGCGGTGTGGTGCGGTGTGGCACTGCCTGCATTCCCCAGCGTGTCCCGGTGCCTTGCAGGGCATGGGCTCCCTGAGCGAAAGCTCCATCCCCTCCATCTCGGACACCAGCACGCCCCGGCGAGGCCGCCGCCAGCTGCCGCCGGTGCCCCCCAAGCCGCGTCCCCTCCTGTCCTACGCCTCCATGCTGCGGCACGCCGGGGACACCTCTCCTCCCGCCGACGAGAGCGAGGGCGGCTCGCCGCTGCTCTCCTCCACCCTGGATCCCAACACGGCCGGCCCGGCCGAGTCTTCCAGCTCCCCGGCGGGGAAGCAGAGCCGGCAGTCCACGCCGCAGCGCTACATCTCCGAGCCCTACCTGGCGCTGCACGACGACTCGCACGCCTCAGACTGCGGTGAGGAGGAGACGCTCACCTTCGAGGCGGCCGTGGCCACCAGCCTGGGCCGCTCCAACACCATCGGCTCGGCGCCGCCGCTGCGGCACAGCTGGCAGATGCCGAACGGGCACTACCGGCGGCGGCGGCGAGGGGCAGCGCAGGGCGTCATGTGCGGGGCCAGCATCGACGTGCTCAGCGACACCGAGGAAGACGACAAGTGCTAGAAGCTGACACCCCCCCCCCC
>QVAJ01000113.1:1550243-1575126 GCA_003546035.1 Mixornis gularis | reverse complement strand
AAATTCCTACTACCTAAGACCCCCTTCTAATGTATAACTCCCTCCTTTTTCTTTTCCTTGTGTGAATCAATGGAATTCCTATGGAATTTATGATCCTTCCCATTGTTTCTTTCATCTGTCTGTATCTAACTTTATCTACCAGCAGACCCACAGTTTGTTTGTAAAGACAAACCCTTCATTCCTTTCACCATTCACAGGTGAGCACCCTGCTGACAAACAACCCCAAACAACCCCACTCAACCCCAAACAACCCCATACAGCCCCAGACAACCCCATACAGCCCCACACAACCCCACATAACCCCATACAGCCCCATTCAAACCCATTCAACCCCAAACAACACCATACAGCCCCAAACTACCCCATACAGCCCCAAACAACCCTATACAGCCCCATAGAACTCCAAACAACCCCATAGAACCCCATACAGCCTCAAACAAACCCATTCAACCCCAAACAACCCCATACAGCCCCAAACAGCCCCACACAGACCCGAACAACCCCAATCGACCCTATACAGCCCCATACAACCCCACACAACCCCATACAGCCCCATACAGCCCCAAACAACCGCATTCAACCCCAAACAACCCCATACAATCCCATACAACCCCACACAACCCCCTACAGTCCCACTCCTCTTCCAGAACCACCACGTTCCCCAGGGAAGTGGGAAGTGCTCGCAAGGATTGTCCTCTCCAAGGGCTGGAACAGCCTGGCCTGGCTCAGCACCTCTATTTTTTGTTCTTCTCATTTATTTCTGTCTCCTGAGGCTGATCTGCCTTGCTCCTGGCACAGCCCTGCACATCTGCACCATGGGGAGCAGGGGGTCTGGTGAGCAGGTGAAATCCCATGGAATTCCCTGGAAAATGACCCCTACCAGTGCACAGAAAAGCCAGCTGGTGCTTGCTGTCTCCCAGGAGGTTTTTGGGAGCTCTTTGGTGTCACCTTTGGCTTTACAGGCAGCAGGGAGGAAGGGGATGGGCAGGGCTGGTCTCAGCCCTGCCTCTCCCTTGGCTTGGCTTGTCTCACGATCCCATCTCCTGCTGAAACTCCACCGAGCAGGAAAGAGCCCACTGTTCATTTTGCTTTGCTATTTCTGTGTAGATAATTAAAAATAACCCCAAGCTGACACAGTTCTGGCTTCCAAACGAATGCCAAACGCGTGAATTGCTCTCCTTTCCCAGCTGGWACCTCCCCCTCCCCAAAGCAGGGCTCTCCAGGTGTCCCTGCCATTGGGCAGTCGGATGCTGGGAGGGCTGGGCGAGTGGGTGGAAACCCAGCAGGGGCGATTTGCAGCCAAAATCATCCCAAATCCCCCTCTGTGCCCAGCTCAAAGGCATTGCAGGGCTGAGCTGGGTGTCCCTGCAGTGTCCCAGTGCACGGGTGAGCTGCCACAGGGACCCTGGCGTGGGTGTGACACACTCAGGGGGCAGCCCCAGACCTCAGCAGAAGAACCAGTGATGCTTGGGGTGCAAGGGAGATGGACCAGGGATAAGAATGGGCTGTTTTTTAAAGCCAGGCCAGGCTCTCTCTGCCTCCCACACACGTTCCCCTGGGACTCAGTCAATTTATGGAGCACTCTGCCATAGATGATGGGATCTTCAGATTCATTTTCACAGATCTACAGAATCATGGCCATCATGAACGATGTGAGGAGCTGATTTTTTTTTCTTTTCCTTTCCAAAAGAGAAAGAGCAGAGAAGAAAACAAATCCAAGCCTATATTTCCCAGCAGAGTTTAATCCTAYGGTATTGGGGCAAATAAAGGTTTCATTTAGAGTTAGGCAAGTAAAGGGTTCATGCATCTCTGGGTGAGGGATGCAGTGTGCAGGACCATAAGCCAGAGCCACAAGTCCCATGGCCTTTGAAGTGTTGACAGGGGCCCGAAATATCCTTATTTCATCGATAATTTACTGTGGGGGGGAGGGTGGAATCAAGCTTCAGGGTTTTTGTTGGTTTTTTTAATTTTTTTTCTCGCTGATCAAAGGGTGGCCCCCATTTACACAACCATAGTTTTTTCAGGACTTGTCCCAGCTTGAGCCCCTCTTCCTCCAGCATGTGATGTTGTGCTGGATCAGCAAGTCTCACCTCCTTAACAGCCAGGAGCGCATTAGGAAACCAGCGCGAGCTGTGCGAAGGAGCTGTGAATTAGCAGAGCCTCCCCTGCCCCTTGGCAAAGGCTCGTCTTACACCTCCTGCAGGAATAGCTGCAGCTGCCTCCTGCAGCAGGAGTGARAGTGGCGCTGGGGAGAGGGGATGGSAGGAGCAGGGCTCCCTGCACCCTGACAGGGACACGGCCTGGGGTCACGGCCACTGTCACCCAGAGCCCTGGGAGCTGCCCCGGTCCCCTCACGTATCCATGGAGGATGGCAAAGTTAACCACTTTTACTCAGGGCTGTGAAATCCAGCCTGGGAGGTCTGTCTAGCCCTCCTGACCCCCGAGTTCCCAGCTAAAATCAGGTTTTGTTGTTGGGAGAAGGGCCAGACTCCCTCCAGGCACTGCTGGAGCCTCTGCCCTTCCCAAATCCTGTGGGACAGCATTGTCCCCTCTCCCCCGTGCCTGCAGGGCTGCACAGGCAGAGCCATCCCCTTCACAGGGGGATCCACCCCACACACCTCCCCCTTCTGCACAGGCAGAGCTTATCCCCGAGGGCAACCACTAACCCTAATCTGAACCCTAACCACTAACCCTGACCGCTAACCCTAAACCCTAACCCCTAACCATAACCCCGAACTCTAACCCCTAACCCCTAATCCTAACCCCTAACCCTAACCCCTAACCCCTAAACCTAACCCTAACCCCAAACTCTAACTCAAACTCTAACACCTAACCCCTAACCCTAACCATTAACTCTTACCCCTAACCCCTAACCCCTAACCCCTAACCCCTAACTCTAACCCTTAACCCCTAAACCTAACCCTAAACCCCTAATCCTAACCCCTAACTCTAACCCCTAAACCTAACCCTAACCCCAAACCCTAACCCAAACCCTAACCCTAACCTGTCTGCAAGGACAGACATCCTTGTCCCCAGCATCACTGAGGGATGGAAGATGCTCCACCGGAGCCAGGAAAGGTGCAGGGAAAAGGCAGGGAAAGCCCACACGTTCCCCTTTGCTGCCTGGGGGCATTTTTGGGATGAATGTTGGCAAATCCCTGCTTTGCCCAGCGCTGGTTTGGGAAGAGGGACATCTTCCCATCCCGCTCTTCCAGTGCAGTCTAGTCACACGTGCCCGCACTCCCTCCTTGCCTTAGCCTCTTTTTTCCCGGCACTAACTCCTCCAGCGGGTCGTCAGCCTGTGCTAACGACAGGGATTTGGTGTTTGACACCATTGGCGCCGTCTGTGAGAGGCTGGTGGGTGTTGGAACACCCGGCGGGATGGTTCTGAGCAGGGCTGCCTTTCCCTGTGCACTGTGCCCGGCAGCATCCCGCCAGGAAAAACCTCTCTGGGAGCTGCAGAGCCTAGCAGCTCTCCAGGAAAAAGCCTTTTGCATTGTCACCCCTGGCTGCAAAGCTGCTGTCCTCAGAACCTCTGTCACCCCCTTCGGAGTGGTCAGCCAGAGCACACGGGGCTGCAGGAAACTGCTGGAGAAGGAGGTTTTGCTATTTGGATGTGGATTTGTTGATTGGATTTGTGATTTGGATGTGGATATGTGGATTTGCTGCCTGAATGTTTTAATTGTGTTTCAAAGAGCTTCCCCCTGCAGAAACCCTGTTTTTGTTCTGCTTGTGGGAGTTCAGGAGGCTTTCAGTCAGGGCTGCTCTTGGTGGGGCTGAGCTGCTGCCCCGTTTTCCCCAGGGCTCTCAGCTGCCCCTCGGACCAGGCTCTGCACCAGGGGAAAAGGATTTCAGCCCTATTTTGGCACACAAGTGACTACAGCTCCAGTGAATTAACTCGGAGATGTTATTACAGGCTATGAGGACAGGTCAGGTTTCAGGCTGGGAAGGAAAAGTGGGTAAGTGATGTTCTACAATCATCTCCTGGGTGAAATCAGGCCGAGAAATAGGCTTCCCCCCCATTTTCTGCCCCTTTTCTGGGCTCACAGGGAAGTGGGGTGGCTCTGCCTGTGCAGCACTGCAGGCATGGGGGAGATGGGATAATGCTGTCCCACAGGATTTGGGGAGAGGCTCCAGCAGCTCCAAGAGGGAGTCTGGATCTTCTCCCAACAACAAAACCTGATTTTAGCTGGGAAATCGGGGGTCAGGAGGGCTAGACAGACCTCCCAGGCTGAATTTCACAGCCCTGAGTAGAAGTGGCTGATTTTGCCAGCGCTGCCATAAGGAGACACGCTGCAGACAGAGAACACTGTATCCTCTGTTCCTGACAAACGCCTGTCAGGACAGCTTGAATATAAAGCAGGGGCTCAGGCAGAGGGAGCTGCTTTAGCGTTTGCAATTCCTGCTTCCCTGTGGGTCATCGGGACCTCCAAAGCAAAGCTCCTGCGGGCACAGCAGGAATGCAGAGCCCCGGGCTGGGCCCTGCAGGGGAGGAATGTGGGGTGGCATCACATCATGCAGAGGCAGGAAGGCACAGAGGATGGCAGAGGCGTTCCCGTCAGGAACATGGGCTGGATGGACCTGGAGCTGCCTGGCCCTGGTGCCATAAAGCCAAGAAGCTGTGTAATAACACTGATGGCCAAGTCACCAACACCCCCAGCCCGGTGTCAACGCCAAGATGTGCTGCAGAGAGGACAGAGAGCTCCTTTTTGCCAGTGTCACCAAGGGGGGACCCTCCTGGGCATCCTCCTCCTGCTCAGCTCCCCCTGGCCCCCACCATTTCCTGCTGTACCCCCAGAGAAAGGTTTTCCTCTGAACAGTCACCCCCTGGGCCGTGTCCCTCACGCCCCTCGGCAGAGGGAGAAATGAGGCAGGCAGGGCTGAGGGGACAGCTGAGACGCAGCAGGGAAACTGCACTCGGATTTATTTCAGGATGCAGCTGGAATTTTGTCTCCTGTCTATTCCCGTGCTCTGCTCCTGACGCCGCAGCGTGTGAGGACAGATGTGAAATGTGGCTCTGTGAAATTCATCTCTGCTTAGGGCATGGGAATAGCAAAACCTCCCTTGAAGAGCCACGTTTTAATTTGCATTTCCAGGGCTCTGGCAGAACGCTGGGTCCTGTAGTGCACTCAGCAGCGGAGGCACTAAATGGCCACGAGTTGCTGTATCTCTGTTTTATGGGGGCAATTTGGGCAGCTGCCAGACTTGGTAACTCTCCTGGTGTTATCCCAGCAGTGATGGTGGCATGGGAACTGGGGGGAGAACCAGCTGGGGGGATTTTTTCAGTGGGTTTTATGAATCCAAACCTCATCTTGGCTTGCCTGGTGGAATTGGCTGCGACACAGGATTAAATGTCACTGTGCCACCAAATGGGTGATGGGTGTAAGAAGGAAAGGAGTGCATAATCAAAAGGGAGGGGAGAGAGCAGCAGGGCTGGTGGTGACCCATGAAGACCCATCCTAAGCAAAAACAGCCCCTGGGAGCATGAGGATGAAAGGAGAGAGCTGCAACATTAACAGCTTTTCATTAATAGAGCTGTGGTGCTCATGTGGTCACGGTGACAGACCACAGAACCACAGAACGCTTGAGGTTGGAAGGGACCTTAAAGCCCTTGTTGTTCCAAGCCTCCTGCCAGGGGCAGGGACACCTTCCACTAGACCAGGCTGCTCAGAGCCCCGTCCAACCTGGCCTGGAACACTTGCAGGGATGAGATGCAAGACACCTGCAAGGTGCCGACACTTTTGCACCAAAAGCTCTCTCGGTGCTGCCCCGAGGCTGTGGGGAAGGCCCGGGCTGTGTGCTGCAGTGACAGCCTGCCTCTCAGTGGGGACAGGGATCCTGGGGGTGAGGCCATCTGCATGCACAGGAGGAGACAGCCTTTGCTCCCTGAAACGTGTCAGCTCAGGGTGGAAGAAGCAAATCCTGTTTTAGGGAAGCACAAACAGCTCCGTCGATGGGAGAAGGAGACTGTCCTAGAGGTGAGTTCTGAGCATCCCAGCCCTGGCTCTGAGCATGAGTTCCCTGATCATGTGAGATCTCCCAGCAGTGCAGGGAGCAGAACATGCTTTTGGATGCCTGCAGGCAGCTCTCTCACCATGCAGGCACCAGCTCCTGCCCTGCCTGCCCAGTGCAGATTGAGCTCTCCTG
This sequence comes from Mixornis gularis, assembly GCA_003546035.1. Lineage (NCBI taxonomy): Eukaryota > Metazoa > Chordata > Aves > Passeriformes > Timaliidae > Mixornis > Mixornis gularis. The sequence goes on along the minus strand of QVAJ01000113.1, from coordinate 1,568,979 downwards.
GCACGGGGCTCTTTGCATGCCTGCCTGGCTGCTGGGGCCTCRTGTTGGCCACAGAGACGCTTCCCATGGCTGCAGGGATGGTCATGGAATCTAAAAACCTCCCCACAGACAATCGAGGTGCTCCCAGCAATCAGCCTGTGCTCTGTGGCTCGGTCAAATCTGGGGTGTCACAATGGTCTGTGTGTTGGAAGGGAAGTGTGGGCAGTTGGGTGCAAGTTTGTCAACAAAAGAGGCTGCATGACAATGGCTCTGAGCCTGGAAAAGGTGCCTTGGCCTTTGGAAATCTGGAAACTTTGATTTTGAGATTTTGGTATTTAGTAATATATATGGGGCAATATGGAGGATTTAAGGCGTTGTCTAAGTCCTTATTCTTCACCTTCTCCTTCTTGGTTTCAAGTGTTTTTTCCTAATTGGGTGAAAAAGGTCTGCATTGAGGACCTTGTGCGGTCAATTATTGGGTCAAAAGTATAAATAGTATAGGTGTCATCCTGTTATTGAGTAGTTTATGCTTAAAAACCCTCAGAAAAAGTACAGACTTCTCCATTTTCTACCTTGCTAGTTAAGAGTTCACAACTTGTGAAATCGTGCTATGGATAAGAATTAATAAACACCGAGTCCAAACACGAAACTGCAACTCCTGTGTGTTAATCCCAGCTCTAACATGAAGAAAAGCAGATAAAAATGTCACACCTTGGTGTGCTCCACAAGGCTCCAGCAGCTGTATGAGCTTCCCAGAGCAGCAGGGCAAGCATCCCCTGTGCAAAGGAATTCTGGCATTTTGGAAGCTCTCCAGCAGCAGCCACAGGCACAGAAGTGTCTCCTAAGAGCCTCTCCCAGGAGGCCCTTGATGGATCATCCAGGGCTGAGTCAGGACGAGGAGCTCTGTGGGGTGAGTCACCGTGGCTGCTGACAGCCTGCTCATCCAGCTGTGGGTCCTGCTGGGCTTTGGTCACTTCAGCTGAAGCGTTCAAGTGAACACAATGTCTGTGTTTTCTAAATGAGACCTGCTCCTTCTTCCCTGCAGCCGTCCCCACGTGTCTGCTGCGTGCCAGGACTGTCACGGAGAGGTGACCCAGGCTCCCAGCTCCCATCCCCTGGGAGCAGCAGCTGCCGTCTGCAGGAACAAGCAGCCTGAGTTGCTGGTCTCTGCCTGYGTGGGCCTTGTCACCCTGGGGGGACGTGTGGCGTGGCTTGTCCTCGTCCTGCAGCCATGCTCCAGCACTCTGCAGGTGTATCCTGCTTTGTGCCTGCTTGGGCATCCATCCTGCAGACACGGCCAAGGGTGGAGGAATTTTTCCTTTCCTCAGCAGAGGCACTGGGGAGGCCCTGCCAGTGGAGAGCATCTCCTGTTCTGCAGGGMTGTAAAAGCCGGATGATTTCCCCTCATGCCCAGCTAAGAGAGCACCAAAGGAGCTTCTCTGCATTTTAACTTCCCAGCCYTGCTGGTAAAGGCTGACACACCTGTGTCCCCCCTTTCTGTGGGCAGTCAGCACAGAGGGTAGCACCAGCAGCTGGGCTTACCCCAGCTGCCACTCTGCCTGCCAGGAGAGGTGGCATCAAAGTGACACCAAGAGCTCTRGAGTGGCCAGGAGAGCATCAGTGCTCCTTTAGAAGGGCCCAGCAGGACCCTTGGCTTCTTTTCCTCACGTGCCCCACGGAGGGTGGGCATGAGCAGGGGCCATCCCCTGCCCTCTCCCCAGTGAGGTTTTCCTGTGCTAAGAAAATGCTCAGCTCAATCTGGTTGTTTTTCCAGCTGGTGGGGCTGAGTCATTGCTGTTCCTCAGGAGAAGGGTTGTTTGCCCCTGTGTGGCGAGGCCTGCGTCCCTCACGAGTCTTGTTGTCATTTTCTTCTTGTGAATCCGTGGGTTTCTTCAGCTGAGAGAGGTGTTAACCATTCAGAGATCTCTGCTCTGTGCAGATGGCCCCTTGTCTCTGATGGACTGTTGGGCAGCAGCTGCACCTACGTTCATGGATCAGCCCTGCACGTGGGTGAGAGCTTCCCTGCAGCCAAGTGTGCCRGTAAAATCCATCTCTGGAGGGCCACAAAGGTGCTCAGAGGGCTGGATCACCTCTCCTATGGAGACAGACTGGGAGAGTTGGGGTTGTCCASCCTAGAGAAGAGAAGGTTCTGGWGAAASCTTAGAGCTTCTTCCTGTGCYTGAAAGGGCTCCAATAGAGCTGGAGAGGGAATTTYGACGAGGGCATGGAGTGACAGGAGAAGAGGAAAGGGCTTTGCATGGAGAGAGGGCAGGGTTAAATTGGTTATTAGGGAGAAATTCTTCCCTTTGAGGGTGGTGAGGCCCTGGCACAGGTGCCCAGAGAAGCTGTGGCTACTCCTGGATCCCTGGAAGTGTCCAAGGCCRGGTCAGGCAGAGCTTGGAGCATCCTGGTCTAGTGGAAGGTGTCCCTGCCACAGTGCCTGTGCAGAGGCAGGATCTTTGCTTCGAGGAGCAGGGATGCAGGTTCCTATCCATCCTGGCAGGAACACCTCTCTCCTGTGGCACAGGAATGTGCATTGGCTCTCCAGCCGAGTGCCAGCATCCCCAAGCCCAACAACCCCTCTGCCTGGTATTGCTCTCTTGGAGTTTGCTTGCCTTTCCTGAAGAAAACATCATGGTCTAAAAGTGTCTTATCCATTTAATYCCTTGCTTGCATCCCCTGGTGTGCTTTGCCAAATGTGTGGGATCAGCAGGATTGTTCCTTCCAGCAGCTGCAGTGGTGGGTTGGGATTCTGAGCCTGCCAGACAGGCAGGCCCTGCCCTGCCTGCACCCCTCACAGTTTTCCAGCTTGCCCTTCCATCCTCTCCCTTAAGGAGCTGTTGTTCCTGCTTTTTTCATTGCCATTTTACAGTCAGGCTCTTTGTTTACCGCTGAGCTCCGGAGGGGGCTGGCTGGGAACATCCCCATAGGGGTGCCAGGAGAGCACTGTGGTTGGGGACACCAGCTGTGGTTGGGGACACCAGCTGTGGTTGGGGACACAGCTCCTGTGGCCAGTGAGGATGGGCTGGGGGTCTTGTCACACTCATCCCCTGCTGCTGGGCTCTGCAGGCAGATGAGGCATCACTTTGATGCACAAGGACGAGCCCTTGTGTTTTCCTCACTTATTTCCATCTTTGTCTCGTGTAATTTTCTTAGCAAATCTCTATGGAAACAGGTACTGTTTGTAATAAAGCCTCTGTTTTTCACTTTGCTTTGTTGCTGTCGAGGAAGGAGGGGGCAGAGACCTATAAAGGGCAGATGAGGTTTAGGCAGGGAGAGGAGAGATGATTCAGCCGCCTCAGCCCTTGGCACAGATGGAAGCAGCCTTAGCATCCCTTCATCCTGTCCTCACTGATGGAGATGGAGGCTGAAATCATCCAGACCCTTTCCTGGCTCCCTTGATTTTGGTGGGGACTCGCTGGCCCAAACCATCCCAGAATTCCTGTCCCAGCTGGATGCAGAGGAGCACTGTGATGTGGCATGGGGGTGAATCACTCTTGTCCAGAGCTGACAACACACAATCTGATGTGTCCCCAACCCTGAGCCACCAGCCCTGCAGCYTCACCCTGGCTCTCCTGAAGGTCACCCCGTGCCAGCCGCGTCTCTGTGTCCTGACAGGACCTGCAGTGACACTGCCCCAGGCTCCAYGTGAGCCACTCGCCCGGAGCTGAGGTGTGGGGGCAGCAGGAGCTGTGGGGGTGAGGCGGAGGGGCTGGAAACCACCAGGAGCAGAAGGATGCACAAGCCCCCGCCCGTCGTGGGACGCTGCGGCTCCGTCATCCCGCGGCGCTTCCTGCCCGTTCCCAGGCTCGTGAGCTCCCTGACTTGTTTGTTTATTTTGGGGAGGGAGGGGGATGTTTCAAGAGCCGAGAGAGGAATATTTTAAAGGAGGAATTCAACACCAGATTGGCATCCTCTGCATCAGACAGAGCCGTGCTCCAAAGTGTGCTCGGAGCTGCAGGAGGGAGCCGCGTGTGTCAGCTCCTTCTGCTCGCAGTCACCCTTGGTCTTCAGCCACCCTGGGCTTTTCCAGGGGCTGCAGGGGCAACTGAATCCAGAGAAACCTGCAGCACACTCATACTCAGGTCCTGGGGTGTGTTTTAGGGTGTTCTAGGCTTTTCCTGCTTTCCACCAAGGCAGGGCCCTAAGGCAGAGGTAATTGGCCTCTGACACAAAGAGGAATCCACGGTGGCACCTGGCTCTTGGGGTTCAGAATGAAGATCTTCCACCCTGACTGAGAACTGGTGTCCTCTTCCCACTGAGAGCTTGTCCTTTTAGGCTGGAAAAGGCCACTGAGTCCGACTGCTAATCCAGCACTGCCAMATCCACCACCACATYGGCCCAGGGCTCCCTAAGGCACAAAGGATGGATGTGCTKTGAGAGGCCCCTCTCCTGCTCCTGCTTTTCTACAAGTGATTCTTTGTGTTCATTCCAAGCCAGCCACATGTGGCCACCCTGCAGCTGAGGCTTTCTCCAAGGCAAACCCTTCTCACCCATTCCCAGACCTGCTCTGCCCAAGGGGGCTGCTCAGCTGGTTCTGTCAGGAATGATGCTTGAGGATTGCCAGCTCTGGGTGCTCCAAAGGCACCGAGCTGGAAAATACTCCCTTTTCATTGCTGTTTCTGTAGAATTTGCTTTAAGAGCAGGGATCCAGACCATAATGTTAATTTTGCTTCCTTCCAAGAGAAGTCAATATTACAGAGTCGTYGTGATTCTGCTGGAATTACAATATGTGATTACTGGGGTTGAGATGCTGGTTAATTACCTGCTCATTTGTTGTAATGTTCCTGAATAGCTTGTGAAAGTGTGGCAAATGCATTGCTCCTGCTTTTAATGGCTTAGACAAGGTTATTCATAGATAGTAGAAGATAAACAGTGTTCCCTGTCACATTAGGGTGGCACAGCGCTTTCCTGCTTCCCTGGGGGTCCTTCCTTAGCCTGGGGAAGACAGAAATTCATAGGTGAGAAGAGGTAGGCACCTTGATGGCACCGTGATTGTGATCACATCACCTTGGATGTGGAGCCTGACAAACCCCACGGCTACACCAGCGAGGTGGGATGGTCCAACCTGCTGGGGAAACTGGTTGGAAGGAGCTCCTGCAGCAGTGCCAACCTTCCCGAGTCTTGTTGAGCCTGGCTGTCGTGGCCTGTTGGTGTCAGGGAGTAAGGGGAGGTCTTTTGTGCCCCAGGAGAGRGGTCAGCCTCTCCCCAGCCCCACTCCTGCTCCCTCCCAAGTGCAGTGCCTGATTCCATGCCCATGAGAGCGCACACGTCAAGGCGATGTTTGCTCATACGAGTGCCTGTTTGCCCACACAGCTCATTTGGACATCTGGCTTGGCAGATTGGTGCACATGGAAAAATGGGCAAGGAAACACTGAGGCCTGGATGGCAAATTGGGTCTGGTTTTCTCCTTCTTATTTTTTATTTATTATTTTTTAAAATTTTGTTTTGGTTTGGTTTGGTTTTTGTTTTGTCTCATTTTGTTTTTTGGGGTTTTTTTTTCTGAAGGTGATGCTTGCAGTTTCCTGGTTACAGCTGCACAGAAATTTGCCCATCAGGAGATCTTTGCCTTCCAGATATCACACTCCAACCATCTAAATTTTACCTCTGTTTGGTGCAGCAGGCCACCTAAACATTTCCCAGCTTTTAACCATGGTGCTTTCTCATGACCCTGTCCTGGGCTTTGCCTCTYGGGACACGTCCCTCCTGCAAGGCCTTTGGTACCTTCCCCATACCACCCCAAAGCAAGGGGGTCTGTCAGCACCAGCCTGAGGAAAGACACAAACTCTGGTCCTAGACCAAGCCTGGCACCTTCATGGGATGGAGATTTAAACAAGCTGCTCTGCCCAGGGATGCCAGGAGGGCGCTTTACGCTGCCAATTACTGGGTTGTGTGTCTGGACTCAAGGACRGGCAACAAGGAACCAGAGCATCTTCTCCAGCCTCGCTGAGTGCCAGCAAGAGAGATCTGGCAGGGCCAGTCCTTCTTTAAAGGTCTTTAAAGGTCTTACTGCATCCTGCTCCACTGAGGTTGAGGGAATTGGGATTGTTCAGCCTGGAAAGGAGAAGGCCTCGGGGTGACCTGATTGCAGCCTGAGGAGAACTTACAGGAAAGGTGGGGCAGCACTTTTTACAAGAGCATTTAGTGACAGGACAAGGGGGAATGGGTTCAAATTGAAAGAGARCAGGTTTAGATTGGATTTTAGGAAAAAAATCATTATTGTAAGGGTGGTGAGGAGCTGGCACCAGAGAAGCTGTGGCTGCCCCATCCCTGGAGGTGCTCGAGGCCAAGTCGGATGGGGCTGGGAGTGACCTGACCTAGTGGAAGGTGTCCCTGCCCACRGCAGGGGGTTGGAATGAGATGATCTTCAAGGCCCCTTTCCAATCCAAACTGTTTTATGATCCTGCATTTCACCGTGTTTTGAGCAGAGATCTGAGGGTGCACAGATCTGTGGGCGGCAATGCCTGAGACGACACGGGGATATCTAGGCCCAGCTCRCCGTCCAATTTCCCTGCTCAGCAAAGACAGGCTTGAAGGATTATCCCAGCCTGCGCGACCCGTTTTTTAACCACAATGGCCATGAAAATCTCCATTATTTATCTCCAAGCTGCTTAGCGATACAGTGGGTGGAGAAGGAAGCCACATTTCCTGCTCGGAGAGTGTGTGGGAATACCTTTTCAAATGTTAATTCCTCATGTTTTTCAAAAAGCTACCCAAAGGCACCGGTCAGAGCCAACGCTGGGAAAGCCTGTGCATATTCAAACCAACCAGGTTTTAAAAATTTGTCTGCGAAGATGTTTGGGGCGAGGAGGGAGCGGGGAGAATAAGAAGGAGCTCCAGGAAAAAATCCCGCCACCATTTCCCCCACTTCAAAGTTAAAATGAGTTAAAGCGTGCGTTTCCCTCTTCTCTGATGTGCCTTCCTCCAGGGAAAGAGGTGACGGGTACAAAAGGCCAGGGGGAGCAGGATCAGCCGAGGGATTCCCCTCCAGCAATGTCCAAATCCCAAATCATTCCTGCCCCAACCAACGGCAACCAGGAAAAGCCGATGTGGGCTGGCTCGGGACAAGCGCCACAGGGATGCAGCAAGCCACACATCCTCACTTCTGTTTTGCATCCAAGGCAATCCGGTCCCCCGACATTAAATCATCCCACTGTAAAATTCATCAGCTTCCGTGGCTTTATGATTGATAGAAACCCCTCTCTGCAAGAGCCACCCGGGCAGTGCGTGGCTACTGGGCTGTCCTTAACACACAGCCCCRGGTTTTCTGTGGCAGCTTTTGCTTTAAAAACAAAACCAGCAAAAATTCATGCGTGATTTCGATGCAGATTCGAAAGGAAAGGGGGGAAGACAATCTCTTGGGTCTGTACCCACCACAAGTTTTAAAGTGCAGAATCTGTGTCTGTTGTTGAATAAGAGATGTGTGCCGACTGCCAAATTTCAGCTTGAAAGCAGCCAGAAGCTATCTGGGGGAAAAAATCCCAAAACATATGTTTTGCAAATACCTTTTGTAATTGTAAAAATAAAGTAATAATTTAAAAAAAAAATCCCCCAAACCAGCGAGAATTCACCAGTTATTAAACCTTGAAAAATGTGGGATCTTACATGACTCGGAGCCCAGAAGTGACGTCTAAGCTTGAAAAAAACCCACTGAAAACAGGGATTTATAGTTTGTCTCTTATTCCTCACAGCCAAGCACTTTTATAACCAATGTGTCTTTATCCAAAGTGCTCCAGAAAGAACAGAAAATGCCTCAAGCCTGGCAGTAAATGCGGGGAAGGGATACAGATCCTGCTGTCCCTGAGTCCAAAATCCCTCATTTCTAAGGGTTTGGTTAACTCTCATTTTGGCCARCCCTGGAACAACATCTTTTCTTTGGTCGGGAATTTGTCACCATTGGCTGTGTGGATTTCAGGGGGATCAGCTGATGGTCTTTGCTTTTCCTTTGGCCACAATGTCCTGGGAAGGGATGGGGATGTTCCACAGAACCTCTCCCTGCTCGCTGCTCCTTTCAGAGGGGATAAAGGAAAGGGGTTTGGGATCCAGCAGAAACCTTTTCCCCATTGCAGCACTCTGGGTGCACAGCTGGTGATGACTTCAGGGTTGGATTCAGGGTTGGATTTCCATCCCCAACCTGCTATCAAGCTACCTAGGGCATAGAAAAAAAAAAGGCCTTTGTGATGCACAAAGCAAAGGAAATCATGGGGAAAAGCGCTTCAAAACTGACTTTTTTTACAGATCAAGAATTTCATGACTTGGTGGGAAGCACAAACAATACTGGGACAGGAATCCATAATATTTGGTGGCGGGTTTGTGTAGCTGCTGCAGCTAATATCTCGAATAAATACTTCCATGACTAATCCCTTGGAAAGAAAAAACACAAAGAAAGAGGCTGTCACACGAAACAGGATGATTTTGATGTTTGTTTTGTATTTCTAAACACAAATTCTGCCTCTCGAGCTGTGTAACATCCTTCATCTAAAACCCTGTTATTCTCTGGCTACRTAAATATGTGTTTGTTTTCTGTCCTCATCCCATCCCTCTCTCCTTTCCCAAAACCCAACCAAGRAGCCCTTATCCTCCTCTCTAGACTCTAGAAAACTCTGCATATTTTAGTGAGGATCTAGAAGCACTGAGTCTTAAATTCTAGAAATAATCGAGATTTCATTCTGTGTGATTAAGCTACGGAAATTTTCTCCTTGGGATTTTTTTGCATAACAGCAAAAAATAAAACCCCATAAAGAAAAAAAAAAACCAAAAACCAACAACAACAACAAAAACCCAACAAAAAACCCAACAAAACCTGTTGGCGTCATCAGAACCTAAAAATAACAGGAAGATGASTGCTGGTGCCAGAGTGATACCAAACAAAATCTATTATTGAATTAGATTCTTTCCAACTGGTGTTCTTAGGAATATATTTCCCTTTGCCCCTCAGGGTTCATTTGGAGCCAAGGTATTCTGCCTGCCAGTGCCATTCCAGCACTCAAATTAACAAGAAGTGATGTCTCTTACAGTAAAAAAACCAGTATCTATTAAAATATTGATGAAGGCGAATAAGCCGAGGAGTTTGTGGTGTCTGGTTTCTTGCTGGCAGCCAGGGATAACTGTGAAAAGAGGGGAGAGCTGGACATCATCACCCTGCTGCCACGGTCAAGATGATCATTTTGCTCCCAGAGGACAGTGCTGATATCCCAGGAGAGAGCAGCCTGACTCCAGGGACTGACAGAGAGCCTGCAACACCCATCTCTCTTTCCTCCCTGCTTTTCTCCCACCACCAGCTCAGCAGTGCCTGTTTTCTCTCTGCAGTGCAGTTCTACAGGCTGTGCTTTGCTGCCCATTCATTTAAAGGGTTTCAGTTTCTATTTATTTTTCCCCATATTTCCTTCTAATTAGGCACCTCTCAGTCTTGTGCTGTAGCTGCACATCTCGGCGGCCGCAGGGCTTTGTGCTGTGTTGGAGAAGGGGCTCGGGCCATCAGCTCAGCTTTCACAGCTTCATCCACCCCTCTCCCCTGCTCCASTACCTCGGGGTTATGTTAAGGGCCATCTGTCACCATTCCCCAGAGCGTTTCTTGCTTGCTGGCACTGCTGGCCCAGCATTCCCGTTCTCCTGGGCAGCAGGAATGAGCTGGGTGCTGACGCTGCAGTGTGGCCCTCCTGACACTCAGGCTGCGCTYCCATCAGCTCAGAGGCACAAACTCCATCTGCAGTCCCACCCTGAACCCATCTGACCGTGTCCTCTCCGTCTGTGAGGGTTCCCTGGACGTTACCTTAGTGCTGCTGGCACCCTGCTCCAGCTCCTGGTTTCCTCGTGGCCCTCGGGAGACCTGGAGCATCTCCTCCCCAGCGAGCGAGCGCGGTCCCGCAGAGATGCTGATGCTGAACAGACCCCCTTGCAAAGGCTGGAGGAGGCCTGGCTTCCACCCAGGGTCACCAGAAGGCGTCCACATTAAGCAGCATCCTCCCTGGAGGTTTCTACATCCACCCAAAGCTGGTGCAGCCAGGGTGATTCCTCTCACACCACTTTACCCCGAGTGGGGTTGTTTCCCAATAACCAGCGAGCACGTTGGATGTGATGCCTCCATCTCCACGATCCAGGCAAGCACTAAATCACACTAAATCCAGGCTGGAAGGAGCCATGTGTTTTCCCCTGCATGCAGCTCCTGCTGTGCTTCCAAACACGTCTYCCCTCTTTCCTTTTTCTGTACAGTAACTTTGCACACACAAACGTCAAACAGCAGCTGTTTGGCCAGCGTTTCAGAAAAGCAACTAGTGATTGTAGCTGCCTTAATTCTGAAGCTAGGATTTCCACTCAGCATGGCAAAAAAGGGCTTCTTTCTCCTTCTCAAGTAGCTGTAGATATTTTTACCTGTTTCTTTTTGTAAATGTGTAATTGTGGAAACAGTCAGACCTTATCAGGCAGGAGCGTCTTTGAGGTTTCCCCTTTCAGAAAGAAAATGTCACGGTGCCTGTCAGAGCCGGGTTACTCAGGGCTTCTCCTSCTTCAATTAAGCAGGAGCAAACCTGTGATGTGTCAGAGCCTGCCCTTGGTAAGCAACACGCTGGATAATTTTGGAGGTCACTTCAACGCAGGGGTGGAAAACCTGAGCAGAAAACCTGTCCTGAGAAGGGTTTCTTCAAAAGTCCTTCTCTTCTGGCTGAGCCATCCCATGCCCAGAACCTTTGCTGGTGTTTTGGCCCTTCTTTTCTCAGGGTGGAGATGGAATTAGAAAGGATTCAAGTCATGAGTCTGATCAAAGCTTTGGATCCTCCAAATGGTCCCAGGGAAGCCTGAAAATTGCACTGAAGGAAATGATTTTTGGGGTCCTAATTTCATCTGCTGCAGTTGAAAGGTCACTTGTTAACAGTTTGGATTTTTACTGTGGGCCCAGAACAGACCTCTGAGCTTGGAGCATAGGGCTGCAAGGGGTTAAGCGAAGGAGTCCCAGTAAGGGGTTAAGGGAAGGAGGGAATCAAATTCAACAGGTGTCCCCAAGGATTGACCTAGGGAGCAGTTGGTCACAGAGTGCTATTGACTGTGGAAAACGCTACAGGATACTAGCTTTACTCTGTGTGTGTGTGTGTGTCCTTATTTGACAACACAAAAGCAAAAAAAATCCTGTCTTTAACCAGAATTCCTGGTTTAACTGCATGCAGAGATGGAACTGCAGCACCAAGTTAGCCGAGGACAGCTCTGCTGGTGTGCTCCCACCCTGTGTGGAAGAGGGGACAAGCTTTTGTGCTTCCCAAGGCCAGGATAAARCCACAGATCCCACCCCGGAGCACCTTGGAAGGGTTTTGTCAGTACCCCAAAGCACAGAGGAGAGGCTGGAAAGGTCCTTCACATTTTGACTGGAACCAGCAGCAGGACAAAGTGCTGCAGAGAAGAGCTCAGCTCTGTCTGTGGCCCCCTCCCATGGACGGAGGCAGAGTGAGGGTTTTCCTGTAAATCCCATTCATCACACCCCAAGCTTTCTCCTGCCTAATCCTCTCTTCTCCCACGCCTGGCTCAGYGATTTCCCTGCAGCGAGGCAGTTGTCCTCGATAACGGGATGGCAGGGGATGGCTCATGTCAAACCTCAGCCAAATAAATGTTAAAGAAACGCCACTGGTAATTTATCCGCTCCTCAGAAATCCCACCTTGCTCATCCTCGCCTCTCAAACACCCCCTTTTGGTGGGGTGGACTCCAGCTGCTCTGGGGGTGCATTGCCTGCCCTCAAAGTCCCATCCAGCCTGGCCTTGAACATTTCCAGGGATGGGGCATCCACAGCTTCTCCTGGAGGTCTGATAACGGGACACACATTTGTAAAAATCCTGCTCAGCACACATGGTGGGAGAGGGAGAAGGTTTCAACCACAGCCAAGCAGATGCAGTTTGAACACGACAGAGGAGTCAGRGGAAACCTGGTCCTGATGGGGGTAAGGTAAAAGCTGGAGCAGATCGTGSGAGAGATTGCAGAGGCTGCAGCTGAAAAGGTTCTGTGTGGAGCTGTCCRAATTCCTTCTTGGAAGTGGATTTAGGTGTAGATGACCACGCCCCGGCGTTAGAGGTGAGCTGTCCCATCTCTGCCCTTCACTTCAGCCCCATTTTTCATGATTTCTGTGGGACTGCTGCTGCAGATCAGGAGGAATAAAAGGGAAAGTCTGTCTTGTCTTATGTAACTGGAAGTAAATGCATAATGCAGCTTAATTGAAATTACTGACTTCCCCAGATAAGCTGGATGTAACTGCATCAACAGTGATCTGGTTAATATATAAAAAATGACTTTGGGACACTCAGTGCACATAGATTAGGGCAATGAGGATGGAGCAGTGAGACACCAAAACCAAATCTACCTGGTAGAAGACTGTCCAGATTTACTGCTGTCTCAGTAAGGATAATTTGAGCAAAAGCAAAATCCACTAGTTCAACCCTAGAGCAGGACAAAGGGGATGAGGAACTGGATTAATGGCACCACCTCTGGTCGGTTTTGGTTCTTTGTTGAGTTTCTTGAACAATTCCCTGCTGTTCTGGACCTCAGCTGAAGGTGTAGGCTCAGTCTGATCTCTGAAGTTGTAGAAAAAAATATCAAGTAATTTAAGAATATAATTTGAAAACACAACAAATCTATTGAGCTGAGAGCTTTGTCCTTGGGTTCAGCTGGAAACCTGTAACATTTGAGGGACACTCAAGAGGAAAAGAGGATTATTTAAGGAGCATCTGGAGAAATGGGCTTCAGCTGCCCTCTTCCCTATTTATGCTTATTGGAGATGAAATTGAAGTGCAGCATGATTAAATTATGCATATAAAGAAAAGCTTCCACAAACAAGAAAACATAAGCAATGTGGGAAGGAACAGAACTGCAAAGAGAACGAGAGGAGCAAAACCAAACAGGATGCCAAACTGCAAAAGACATTTCAACAGCACCTAATTAAAACTGTTCACATTTGCAACAGACAGAAGGTAAAGACATTGACTAAGAAACAGAAGAAAAGAGGGGGRAAAAAAAMCCACTAAGAGGAGTGATTTAGTCAATCACAGGAGATTCTGGAAAAATAGCAAGCTTTTGAGCAAAGGCCAGTTGCAGAACGTGCAGTGCATTTGGATTTGGGGGGTTCTCTCCAATTGTCTGCCGGCAGAGGTGACTCCAGCTGGAATAATGAGGAATGTGCTGTGCAGCATTCCCTGCCCACAGCGCCGGCAGCCTATGGGGAGCTGCCACTGCCGCCTTCCCCGCTCGTCTCCAGGCAGGGATTTGAATAATATCACATAGCAACCAGCCCAGGACTGAGAAATCAACCCAGGTCCCACTCCAATAACTTAATCACAAGATTATCTCCCAGCTTCTTTTGTTAATTAACGAGTCTTTGCCTTTTGGCTTCAGAAACCATAGATACAGCAGTAGGGGAGAGGCTGGAAATCCAGCGTGGCACCTTTGTTAGCACGATGAACTAATAACTCTTCTCCTCCTGTGACACCTTTCAAAGCTTGACATGTTCACCACTGGGTTCATCTCGTTCCTGACATGTAGGGGAGCAGCACAAGCTCCAAAGTGGAATAATCAGGACAAATGAATCCTCAGCCATCTTTCAAAGAGGCCAAATCGAATCTTCYCTGGTGACAAAAGCAAGAACGAGCTACGCTGTATTTTCCTCATCTTTGTCTAAGCAAAATTATTTTCATAATTGGTGAACATGGGATGGAATAACATTTCAGCAAGGGAAAAGACTGTSGTGTACCAGGTCTGAGAATTAATAAGGGAAGGTATTTTTCCTTCATCTGGTAGAGCCTTTGCTTCCAGACAGGGTTGGCCAGGAGAAAACTGAGCTTTCCAGCTAGAGAGAGGCTGATTTATACATGCACAAGAAATCTCCCTGTTCAGAGATAAAACAGCTGAGTGCTTTGTTAATGATGAAGTGGCAGGCAGAGCTGGAGGGAGAAGCTCTTCCTTAGGTAAGGCTGGAGCCATGGGAGGCCTTTGGTAACCTCCCGGTCTGGAGGCTGCCTGAATCCAGCCAYCCTCTCCTCATCCACACCGAGACACCACAAATCACTCGTGTACTCTGTGAAGAGCTGCCATCAGTCCAAAGGTGCTTGCTAAACAATCCCATTGCTAGGATGCTTGTGTGCATGGATAGGTCCCAAATAATCAGCTCTGTGGCTGGCAGCCAGCAGGAATATCTGAGCCCTCCTGACCCCAGAGAAGGAGGGAGCCCACGGGGCTGGAAGTCCTGATTACCGTCTCACCTTTGGTGTGGCTGTGAAAGCCAGGACAAGGCAGCAGYGTTGTCCCCAGCCCTGACACAGAGAAATGAGCATCTTCACAGAGGACAAGTGGCACAGACGTGTGGCCGTGCTCGTTGTCTCCTCAACAACATCATTTTTGYAGGGGCAACAGGAGGGGGAAGAGCAGAATCCCCCCCGGACCGCCTCCTTCGCAGGGAAGTGACTGATGAGCCTGGCAGCCTCTGAACAAATATTTCTGAGGCAGAGAATTCACTTGTCAGCGTGGAGGAGCCCCGAGAGGAAATTTCCAAAGCAGATCTGTCGGAGATAATGACACTGCACAAGGAAGCCCTCCTTAGGAGGGATGTCTCCCGAAGACGTGGAGTGTTTGGAAACATGATGCTCCTGTGTGTTCCTGTTGATGAGGTAAAATCCAAGCAGTCGTGGCTGAATTTTTAATCTGGGAGCTCGAACAGGTGAAGCACAAGGAGGCAGCGAGTCAGTTTTTCACCTTCCCTGGTGCTGCCTTGGTCAGGCAGACCTTTTTTAATTTCTGAATCAGAAGCCTCTCTTCAGGCCCGAGATAACACAGYGTGTTCTGCCTCGTCCAGATTACAAACCAGGGAATTTCTGTGCATCTGCATGTTTGTGTAATTGCCTAACACCGTGGAAGCTCATCTCAGCTGAAGCCTCTAAGCTCCACTGCTAGATAAAAAGCAATTAACAGCAACCATAACCAGAAACACTTCCAGTGTGAGGACAGCCAGCAAACGGCAAATAGATACATCAACAAATCTGTTTTTGCCTTGTACTTTGCTGCTTGCAGCCAATGGGTCATTAATTTTTATATGAGTATCATGGATTTATCAGCAGTTTGGGAATCTCRAAGTTATTACCTATGACAGTGGCTCTGATTGTGCTGGCTGCTCTGTGTTGCCYCTGCTCCTTCAGTTTAAAAGTCACCCAAAAGGGTGCAGCAGCCAGAATCCCACCCCAAGGCAGTCCTGGGCACCCAAAGGCACCGGCTGAGTTATTCCTTGCACTTGTTRAATATCTCAAATTTGTCTCTTCAATACAGGGCTGGGTCTGTAGAGCCTTTTACCCTCTGAAAGCTCATCAGCATTCACCTGTGTTCTTCCAGCTCTCCTAAGTAGCTGTATTTTATYCTGTCAGATATGAAACTGGCTCAGGTCAGGAATTTTGTGCTGAGCTAGTCAATCTTTAGGGTTTTCACTAATTAAATCTAGGACAGATAACCAATAGATTCYTCAGCTGAACGAGGATAACTATTTTAACCTCTCCCATCCGGGTGTTTTGGGATCATTTTACATGTTCTGATTCATTAGTCWGAACTCCAGTTCTGTGGGGGGRAAAAAAAAGTAGGAAAACCTATATTTTACTTGGCAAGTCAATTTTCCTGTATAAAGTAAGGTTTACCTTCTSTTTTTCGCAGAGACACTTGCAGATYAGCTGTGTGCCAAGTGATGTGAGGAACCTTATCTGGGTTCATGCAAGTGGTGTTTTTAAAATCTGAATAAATGCTGCTCTTCAAAAAAAAAAGCAGATACAGAGGTGTCAAGGATGAGCTTGCCTGTTACCACACTCTGCTCGGGAGCTGTGCTTTGACCCTCAGGTGTTTTTAAGCTCTCTCTTCTGGCTGGTTTGGTGTGAGCCTGTGTCTCCAGATAAAATCCACCAGTAATTACCTGTTTAGTTTTATTGCGCTCTTGTTGCTTTGTGCAGCCGTTCAGGAGTTCATTTGCTCCCACCTTTGCAGACAGATTTAAATGTTAASCTTGTTTTCTTCCCAGACGGGGAAGAGACGCCTCTATTTCAGGTGAGTGTTCTGTGAGCTCTCCCCAGTGTGAGGAGATGATCCTGTGCCTGTCACAGCTCAGGCCAGGAAGGCTGCAAAATGCAAATCAAACCAGACCTTTTTTGCCTCTTGGGTTAGAGGGGCTTTGCTGAGCTCTTTGTGTGTTTGAAAGGATTTGGGTGTCCTCCTTGTGCAGTCAGTGGCTGCAGGCAGCACAAAGGGGTTTTGCTGGGGAAGTTCAGCCTGGAAAACTCCATCCCTGGAAGTGTTCAAGGCCAGGCTGGGTGGGGTTTGAGCAACCTGGCCTAGGGGAAGGTGTCCCTGCAGCGAGGTCGGACCAGATCGTTTTTAAGGTCCCTCACAACCCAAACCATCCTGTGATCTTTATGCCTTGACTCTTCCTGAAGATTCTGGCAAAGGAAATTTAAAACGAACCAAAAGAAAAAGCATTCATACAAATGGGCAAAGACCAGCATCTCAGTCATCCCTGCAATGACCGAAATATCCAGGGAAGAAATATTTTACCCCTTTGTGAACAAAATCCCCAGCACAGTCCTGCAAGCTTTTCCCCCCGCTTACTTCTCTTGCGCAGGATAAATCTCTGCTGTTCAGTTTTCTCGAGCTGAATGCAAGCAGCCTGCCTGTCTTATCTCCATTTGCCCCCTTCTGTGCAAACATTTCAGTCACTTCCTGCAAATTTAATGTTTTCCAACTACTGACGTGCTCCTCATCTCTACTCTGCAATTACGAACCGATGTGCTGATGTTTTCAGTGTTTTGTTTTAAAATGTGTAACACCCAAATTTACAAAAAAACCACCACCAAACAAACACAAACCAAAAAAGACAGATCCCTCCCCAAATTCTGTCTAATGCTAATTGTAGAAATCTCAGCTCTCCAGCAGAAGCATCATTCAGCAGAGGATTTGGYTCTTATCAGAGGCTGAAGCTTTGGAAAAATATACTGAGGATGGTGCATAAAACTGGAGATGTGGCAGGTACATTCTCAGGTGAATGCTGAGAGTTTGGAAATGCAAACTTCAGGATTTTCCAGTCCTCTTCCTCCCTCAACACCCAGAACATTGCATTGTTGGTGGGTCTTCATTTTAAAATCATTTGCTGTCAAGATACATGTGTTGTTTTCATAGAGTTGGCAGCAGGAGTTATTATTTTTTTCCAGCTAAATTTAGAGAAGGGTAACAAATATTCTGGGTTTGCTCTGAAATCATTCCGGGAGGAGCTCCTGGGTTATACATCATGGTTGCTCCAGCAATGAAAGTGCAGCTCCTCTGTCAGAGTTTCAGCTTGATGATGTCTTTGGCTCTCAGGATGCAGCCCCACACTGTGTCCCCAGCACAACCGAGGGTTGGAATCAGCTTGAAAACTCATTCCAGGGGTGATTTTCATTAGGGAATATTATTTACATACTGCATTCCCCTCTTGCTCCAGAAAGCTGGAGGAATTTTTTTCCCCTTCTAACGCGTTTTAGAGGCAATCTGACATTTTCTAATGGCTCCCAGGTATGTATAATTTATCCTGCTCAGTGTCTGCACTTTCCAAAATAACACTGGAGAATTATCTGGGTTCCTGCTTTTTTTGGCCAACCATTACTCTCCCCCTTTTTTTTTTTTTGGTGGGTTTTTTTTTGTGTTTTTTTTGACCTATAAATGTCCATATGCTGCAGGATAATTGCAGTAGGTGTAGGTTCCTTTGGAGATGCTCTTGTGTGGGAGACAATATGACAGCTCATCTGCATAGCACAGGCATCAYTCCCCTGCCTCGATTTAGCAGAGAGTCCTGGATCCTGAGGCTTCTCCCATCTCTCAGGAATATTTAGGGATTGCTCACACACMCCCCGTGCACTCGCGCTCTCCCGTGCAGTCACTTCTCCATTTTCTGTGGGCAGCTCAGCTRCTTGGAGAAGTCACAGAGTGTCACAAGCGTGGCAGAGCCTGCCRTGGGGACTGCTCTTGGATCTCCACACTCTCTCCAGGCATCCTGAGCATTAAAAACCTGGCTTAACCCATACAGTTGGAATATTTTGGGTGGGAAACTGCCTTAACTGTGGTAAGGTGGAAGTGATGTCCCGGGAGAGGGTTCAGTATCCCCAGTGCCGTGACTTTTGACTGGGGGCTACACACGAGCTTGTCCCCAGACTTGCTGAAGCTGTGTGACGCTTTTGGGCGGATTTAAAAAAAAAAAAAAGGTCCTGAGAAGATGGGATGTGCGAGTTATCAGCAAGAAATTGGGATGAGGGGCAGGAAATGGAGCTCTCACCCCAAACCTGGGCGTTCCTTACCCTGCTGTAGCTGGATGTCCATGATTTTCCCCTGCAATCTGTGGGAATTTGAGTGTTTAATTTAAAGACTCCCAGGATTGTTTTGGAGAGACATTGAGCAGGTGGGCTTGAACACACAGCGATCATGGGGCATTTTTATTCCTTTTGGGGTTTTTTATGCCCTGACAAGGTGTTTTCCATGACTGAGGGGCTGCATCAGCCCCACGGGAGTGTGACAGGGGACAGGGATGGTGCCAAGATGTCACCTACGTCGGGGCTTGGATGATGGGGTGGTCCCTGGCGGTCACACATTCGGGGTGTGACAGGGGCAGTCCCTACTGGTGTCACTCACACCGGGGGCGTGATGTGGGCAGTGCTGTTCACACTGGGGGTGTCACAGGGGCTGTCCCCAGCCCTGTCTGTCACACTGGGGGTGTCACAGGGGCTGTCCCCAGCC
>QVAJ01000113.1:1534515-1544965 GCA_003546035.1 Mixornis gularis | reverse complement strand
GCGCGGGGGATGCGCGGGGGATGCGCGGGGGATGCGCGGGGGATGCGCGGGGCCGCGCCGGAACCCGCAGTGCCCAGGTAGGGCGGGGGAACAGGGAATGGGCACCGGAGCGTGGAAAAGTTGGGGAGGGTCATGCTGCCTGGAGCAGAAAAATCTCTCTCTTTTAATATATATATACATATATGTGTGTGTGTGTGTGTGTGTATGTATGTATGTATGTATGTATGTGTGTGTATGTATTGTTGTTGTTACTATTATTTTTCAGCCCACGCCGTGGTTGCCACACCCCCCTGCTGCAGGAAAGCGGTAGCCGGGGTTATGGAGTTCTCTTAAGCCTAGTAGCGCTGGCATCCCTTGGAAAGTTTTCCCGCCCCAAAGGCATCGGCAGCTCAGTTGGAGGGCTGGAGGTGAGGAATACTCCTGTTAGCAGCTCCTTATTAAATTGTCGGGAATGGCTGGAGTTGGGAGTGAGTCGAGCCACGCTGTTCCAGGCAGTGGCTAATGAACACTAATCCAGATTGTTTTCCATGTCTCCAGCAGAAGAAAGCGTGGCTTGTGTGGCTGATGGAGCCAGCCTTTCTGGAATGTGAATAAGAGCTTTCACCTAATGCACATGGCTGTACTGCCTGGATAACAAGTGCAGTGATAACTGCACTTGATAAGCCTGCTGAAACTAAATAGGCAAGTT
The DNA here is from genome assembly GCA_003546035.1 of Mixornis gularis. NCBI lineage: Eukaryota > Metazoa > Chordata > Aves > Passeriformes > Timaliidae > Mixornis > Mixornis gularis. The sequence goes on along the minus strand of QVAJ01000113.1, from coordinate 1,544,277 downwards.
TTACATTTAYGTACATGTGGAAATACAGAAATATTTATGTTTTGACATATATGTGTTCATTAATAGGTATGCTTGTGGTGGTGGGCTTTGTCACCACATATATTCAGAGATGTCTTATCCCACCTTCCAGTACTTGAAGGGATTTTACAGAAAAGAAGGAGAGCAACATTTTACACYGAYAGAACAATGGGAAACRTGTTTAAACTAAAAGAGGAGAGATTTAGATTAGTTATTAGGAAGAAATTCTTTACTGTGAAGGTGGYGAGGACCTGGCAGAGGTTGCCCAGAGAAGCTTTGTCTGCCCCATCACTGGAAGTGTTCAAGGCCAGGTTGGATGGGGCTTGGAGCAGTCTGGTCTAGTGAAAGGTGTCCTGCCMRTGGCAGRGGGTTGGAATGAGATGGTCTTTAAGAYRGTCTTTAATGGTGTYCAAACCATTCTGAGATTCTGTGATWTCTCATCTTTAGGAAAATTTAAAATCAGAATTATCAATTTATATTTGGTAGTGAAGGCTGGTTGATCACAGAATATTTAACTTTATTAAAGATAGTCTGTCTGTGTTTTGTGTGCTGAATGTATATTTTCTACACATCTACTAGTAGATGATTCTGTTTCTCCTACTGCATATCTAATGGTCTGTCCCATTCTTTGAATTGTAAAAATACCTTCAACTGCTCTMAATTTATAATATCAGAGGAATCACTGATGAAACAGCTGTTTTATTTTCTAGGGAGGACTGTCAGAAGAGCTGAGAATGAGATGGAYTTACCCTGAAGGACAACAAGCTCTGGGTGATGATGGGCTGCAGATGAACACAGTGTTTGCCTCAGAGGATGGATGTGAGTGAGAATAACATTTGTGACACAGGGCACAAGCATTCAAATTATCCCAGAAAGGCCACGGAGCAGGTGGGCCACAGCTGTAGCCTGCAGAAGGAGGTGGACATGAATTACTCCTGCAGTCCTCCTGGAAACTCTGCTGGACCCACAGGAAAGCAGGAGCTTCCCGCAGAGCTGCGGTGTGGAGACAAAGAAACCTGTGACACCTACTGCCAGGAACAAGGTGAGAGTCCGGCTGGGGAGTTTGCTCCCTCCAGCACCAGCTTCCACCTGCAGAGCGAGGATGAGGATTTAGATCACTGTTCCTCTGAGCGCCCCAGGAAGCCACAGACAATAACGACACTCCGTGAGGACAGCGGGAGCGCCGCTCTTGGGGATGTGTTTGGCGAGGAGCTGGAGCCCATCCCTGAGGAAGCTCTGCCCTATCGATGCAAGAAGTGTGGCTGCTCTTTCCGTGGCGTGAGCGAGCTGCAGGAGCACCGGCGAGCTCACCTGCTGGAGAACTCCTACCGCTGCCCCGTCTGCGCCAAGGCCTTCTCCCGCGCCGCCAACCTGCGCATGCACAAGCTCATCCACTCCGGMGAGAGGCCGCACAAGTGCCCCGAGTGCGACAAGGGCTTCATCCGCACGGCCGACGTCTGGAGGCACCTGCGCAATGTGCACAAGATCGAGCGCTCCATGGTGATCCTGGCCAACGGCATGGCCAGGAACCCCTGGTCCGTGGTGCACCGCAGCCAGCACGGCGGGGAGTGCCCGGATGGGCCTTGTCCTGGAAACCCGAAGTCTCAGGAAGATGACTTCAAGCCTTACGCCTGCCCGACGTGCGGCAAAGGCTTCGACAAGCCCAACCTGCTGTCCAAGCACAAGGTGATCCACAGGGAGGACAAGCCCTACAAGTGTCAGGAGTGTGGCATGGCCTTTGTGCAGCTGCTCAGGCTCAAGAGGCACCAGCAGACTCACTCCGGGGCACGGCCCTTCTATTGCGAGGAGTGCGGAGGGACCTTCACCCGCCTGGCATCGCTCCAGCGCCATCACCGCATCCACACCGGAGAGAAGCCCTACTCCTGTAATTTCTGCGGACATTCCTTCACCGAGTCAGGGACCCTGCGGAGGCACGAGCGCAYTCACAAGTTGGACAAACCTTAATTTGAGGTCTCTGTGGTTGCTTTGAGGTCTGAACGAGGTCTGCTCGGTTGGGCTGGAAAAGCACCCCATGGTGTGTGCTCTGCCATGTCCAGATGTCCAGACCCACTGCCCAGCAGCGGCTGACAGGGAACGCTGCATCACAGGGAGCTCTGGAACTTGTACTGGGAAGAATTGCACTGCCTGGCTTTAAACTGCTTTGTATGAGAAAATAACCTAATTACMCCTGAGTAATGAAATGGGAGACTTGAGCAGACTGAAACCACATGCATGTGCTGTCTCTGTTTGCTGGACTGGTGATGCATCCACTTGAGCTTTGTGCAGGATGTGCAGGCAGAGGCTGTGAGGATTCACTGGATAAATTGGCCCTGCCCTCTCAAGTGTGATGGCTCTTTGACACTAGGTTTGGAATCTGCTAACTTGCTAAGTTAGAACAGTCCAAAGTTGTCTCTCCATCCCTTCTTTCCTTGTGTTTTGCTGAGTTTTCCTTTCTGTTACATTTCTTTTTATTTGGAAGGGGAAGTGTCACGTTGGTTATTAAAAAAACCAAACAAACTCCACTTACAAACCAGTTCCTTAATAAACACAACAGTTAGCAACTGTATTTCAGAATGTTTCTGTCTGAGGGAGTACCAATACTTTATGCACTTTTGAGTGATGGGTTGAACGTCTGTTAATAATGGGGAAAGTTTTACTTTGGCTATGGTGGTGCATGYTCTTGGGGTGACATTTGTGTGTCTGATGGAACCATGCTCACTAAATCTAACCAGCTGAATATTGTGGAAGGAAGTGTTTGAGAASACAAAATTCAAAGTGCAAAAGACCAAATTTAAGCCACCTTTGATACTCATCGCACAGGAACCTTCTTCATTTAAATGTTTTCACACATAGGGAAGCTTCCCATAACAAAAGCACATTCTGTGGTGTGTCCAAGTACTGCCCAAAGTGTCTGTTAGACTCTTCACTTTGATTTAGATTCAAATGGTTAGTGAAGAAAAATTTCCTTAGGAATTAGCCTGGCAGACTTGGGCAGGTGTTGACAAATCCTCCAAGGCTGTAACTTCCAAGAGATGTGTAATGCCTCAGTGTCAGCAGTGGGGCTTTAACTCTGAAACGTAATAATGACTTTAAATCTGCTGTTAACCACTGTGATAGAAGCATCCAGTTTGTCCTGAAGTTGCAGCCTGAATTTCTTTTCCATGCCAGAAGGTTTTGCTTCTTTGCTTCCTTTTTCCTTACCAGCTGCCATAATTTCAGTAATTTCTTTCTAGGGCTTTCTGCCTTTTCAGTGGAAGGTTGTGCAGCAGAGTGAAGATAAAGCTCCAGGGTAATGTATTTTTGCATTTATTACCAGGTTATTTAATATGAARTACTGATTGTGCCATTTGTTTCCATATTTGATAGAATAAAAAGGGATGTTGGCAGCTCAGCACCCACCACCTGTGCAGCAGCTGAGCAGCTGTCACACAGTGGGTCCTGTTGTGTTTATTGTCAGGTCCTTGGCTCAGACCAAGATGAACCACTGCCCACAGCAAAACTTTAGCTTGATTTTAAATGGGAGGCTAATTGGTGTTACTAATGGATCATTTCCATTTCATTCCTCAAATAAATCTCCAGATGAGGGAACCGACGTGCCTCCTGCCCCCGAGGGATGTGTTCTGTGGTCTGTGTGTTTGTAATTCTGGGATGGCTGGGCCCTGAGTGACACTTCTCCCAACTCCCCTCTGCAGGAAGCTCCAGTTCTGTTTTAGCTTTGCAAAGGGCCTTTGATGGGGCCCCTTAGCAACAGCTCAGTCTTATCTGAAGGCTGTGCAGCCACTCAGAGAGCAAAGATCTTTGCATGAARAGAATCCTGGCTGGCTGTGGGTGAGTGATCTGCAGAGGGAGGTCACCAGTGATGCTCTGTGGGGACCGTGCTGTTCTGCACCATCTGAGGTGAACTGGAGAGAGGGCAGACAGCAAGGTGACAAAGCTGTTCCAGAGGCTATCATGCATTAAGTTTCCACACTCATTTTCTAATCCCATTTTGAAGTTATCAGCTACAATCTCCCCTGTTCATCCTCCTGCCTTTCCTTTARGTATGGGATGCTCCTGCTGTAGGGTGGTTTAATATCCAATTAAACTGCACCACTTATGCACACTTTTATGTTTTGTGACAGTTCTGCTTAGGCAGTTATGGTAATTGGGAACATCYAGTTATTATGCTTTTTGGTGCTAGCAGTCAGTGGAATTTTTACCTCTGGCATAATGGTGGAAGTATTTTGAGCAAAGGTCTGTTATATGGGAAGAGTAAATGATTGGTGAAATGAAAAGTACCAGGCTGAACTAAAAGGTTATTAAAAAGACACTTGCCTGGAAGGTTGACTTGCATATAAAGTGCTTGAATGTGTGAAAGGAGTAATTAAAATGTGTGATGGTTTCTGGGAAAAGTGTGTAGAACTCTCCTCGAAGAAACTTCCACTAACTCCTGTGCAAGGTACAGGAAACCCCGTGGAGCTCAATTTAACCCAGAGATCTGCACTTCTGCACTTTACATTTTTCACATAAAGGTTTGGAAGTCTCTCCCAGGCCCTGACCCTCTCACAGCGATAGCCTAAAACAGACATAGCCAGTCATGACATATAGCTGGCATGGGACAAATAGACCTGCTYTGCAGCACTGGGGAGGGTTTGAAGGGTCTGCTTTCAGCAGAAGTAATCTTTCTTTGTCCAGAGTGGCCAGAATATTTGTTAGCTCATTTGGATCYGTGGGGGCCATGGAAGAAACAATTCCTTTGGCACTGTGTTCAGAGAGCCCTCATTGCCCRGGCATTACAGGAAGCCCTTGGACATGAGCACAGGGGGTGCCCTGAGCTAGGCTGAGGATCCTGATTTGGTCACTGCATAGTGTTTGTCAACAGTAGAACACAGAAATACCCTTTGCTTTTTGCTAATTTTCCTGTTGCTTCCCTACGTTGCWTCTGCCCAACTCATTTCCATCACAGGAAAGTGTTCTCAAGACAAAGAAGGAAGAATAGCTCCAGCCCTGAAGATTCCAGGCCCTCACTGCCCTGGAATCATGAGCCAGTCACTGGCAGCTACGGTACTGCTCTCTTACTTTGTTACCAAAGGTGTTGATGGTAAATTTGTTAACCTTTGCTACCAAAGCTGTTGATGGTAAATACATCTGTGAGTGAGGAGTGTGGATACAGCACCTTGAAGAACGGAAAAGCTGCTGCTGTACGTGTGCTTGCCCTGCACACCATCCTCCTCCTCTGACACTGTTTGCCTTCTCCTGGCATGGATCCTGAGGCAGGAGTCTCCCGTGTAAACAGGGAGCACCAAGCAACCCATCATTTGTCAGTTAACCCCAGCAAAGGGCATTGATATCTCTGGAGGAGGCAGATTTTATTTCAAGTGAGGCTTCATCTGCCTCTGACCTTGTGGAGTTTCTGTTGGCACAAGGAGCTCCCACTGCACTTCTCCTCCTTCCAGACTGAATCCGAGCAGGGGCTGAGCTCTCACCAACAGAACAGCAGATGAAGTGCATGTTCTTTTGCTAGGATAACAATCTGGAAATAGAAAGGAGAATGATGTCTTTTTTTTTTTTTTTTTTTTTTGGGTAATTTCAGCTGTATCTGATGCTTTGAGCAGTAAAATTGTGGGCCTGTGCAAGGTTAGAGCCGTCTTCAAAGAGCAGGCCCAGAATGGGAGCAAGCCCTTGAACCAGCTAATACAGGTTCCTGCACCAGAGTGCAGCCTACTTGTAAATTCCTTGTAGGATGTGCTGCTGAACCGCCCCTGCTCTGTGGGAATGTTGTTTTCCAGAGGAGAGTGTGCTCAATGTGCTCCTGAAGTTCATGTAATGGCTTTCTTGTTTATCTGCTGGAAGAAATCATCAGAGCCATCAATTCCTTTTCTCATTAAGGGATCTATCAGAATTGTTTCTCCAGWGCTTTCCACCTGAGAGCAGGAGCAGTGATTTGTTCTGTTTTCTCTTCAAGCTTCCGGCACATATCCCRTTGACTGCAAAGGATTCTTAGGGAATGGCTCAGTGACCTCCATGGTTTCTGGTCTTGGATGTTTCCAGGGATGAAGCATCCTCTCTGGACAACCTGTGCCAGCATTTCACCACCCTCATTGTAAAAAACATCTTCCTTAGAGCTAATATATGGCAAAAGCAGGGTGCTGACACCACACTGCCTCAGCTACAGGCACCAAATCCAGAGGACTGGGGTTGTTTTTCACCTGGTGCAGTCTTTTAGACTGTCCGTGGCATTCATGACTAGATAAAGAGTATTTATTTCCAATTTAGTCAATTGAGATGTAACAGCAGCTCTAAAATAGCTACAGCACAGGGGAGTTCATGTAAACACAAATAATATCCCCAGGTTTACCTACATAATTTCTTTCTCTGTTTGCAGACTGTGACACAGCATCCAGCTTATAATGCTCACACAGTGATCACTGCAAGAGTGAAAAATACAGCTGGGTTCCCCCATCCCTGGCAGCTACAATACCATAGCAATAAAAGCACATTCATTAGAAGCACATTTCTGTATTATCAGTCACAGATGTATTCACAGGCCTTCAATAGCACTGCGTGGACAGGTGGTCAGAGACCGGGGCTGGGCTCTTCAGCAGGTTTTGATCACTGTAAAGGGCAGAATAAGAAATGCAGAAGAAACATCTGAGCAATGTGGGACATCCTCCCAAAGTGCAGGGGGCAGTGCTGGCAGCAGTGTCTTATGAGGGTCTGAGACACCAAAGCACAAGGGGAAAGCCCTCCCTCTGCTCCATCCCCAAACTGGAAGCAGGTGCCTGGRAAGACCTTTCAAACCAGTGCAGTAAACCAGAAAATGAAGCTCTGAGCCTTTCATGGGAATCACTTGAGCAGGGAAATCTTGCTGGCAAARTGYTGTTGGTCACCAAGTGAGCCTGGATAAACCAGGTACAGAGCACTAAATCTCTCTCTTGTAGTTTGGAAAACCCCTGGGTTCTGGCATTTGGGGATGCAACAATAACTAGCAACTAATTACAAGAAAGAAAGGGAAAAAAAATACAAAAMCCAAAAATGCTTCTTGTCCTTTTATTCTTTGCAGCAGACAGGTGAAAAGAGTATTTTGCCAGCAGTAGCTCTTAATTATTTCATGACTGCACATGCCTCTTGTGCTGGAGTTAGAAATGTCAGTTTAATTCTSTTTTAGTTGCCTCAGCTCTCAGGTACCTGAGAGAAGCCGTTTTTGCCAACTGTTCCTGGGCAGTTGATTTCTGGAAAAGCACTCAGTGTGCCTCTACTTCAGAAAGGGGCTCTGTAGAGTGGAGAGTGAGGAGCATAAATGTTTCTRAAATGACTCTGTAATTCCCTCATCCAGTGTGCTCTGTCTTTGTGTGGGTGGTGTGTTTTGCAGGCCTCATCTGGCTGGCAGAACAGGAGGTTTTGGGCTTTTCTTTGTGTGCATTTGAGGCTCTTCAGGCTTTCCAGGCTCCTCATCTACATGAGGCCAGGCGGCCTCTGAGCTCTTGCATTCCCAGGGCCATTGCAGGGCAGCCAGGGTTGCAACTTGTGGCAGCTTGGATCTGGGAGAGATCCTGCTCCGTTGGTAATTTTAGTGGGCAGAAGCCCCGTGCCATGCAGAGAGCGAGCCTTAGACATGAGCAGTGGCCCATTTCCATGGACAACTAACYCACCCCCCAGGTTCCTGATGGCAGTTTGTAGGAGGCGTTTGGCACTCCAAGGGCAGCCAGGGTTCCAACTTGTGGCAGCCTGGGTCTGGGAGAAATCCTGCTCCATTTGGAATTTTAGCAAGCAGAAGCCCCGTGCCAGGAACAGGGCCTTAGACACGAATGGTTACCCTTTTCCGTGGTGTCTTGGGTTGCAACATATAACCAAAAGCATGTTTTCTATTCTCAGTGCGTTGAAACCAGTTCAAGAGGTGTTCTTTTTTTTCTTTTAACTCTGGGGGGGAGTGGGTGGGTACCTTTTGTTAATTGACCAGCTGTTAAAACCAGCGGAACAATGTTCCTTATCTCTTCCAGGACCCGTCCTCCCTCCAGGGGGATATCTGCTGTTAATGGGTTATTAAGSCTCACCACATGACTGATAACATTACATCATCCCACTGTAAGATGCTCCACCCAGTGGGAGGAGCCAAGCATTCCTACCTAGATAAAAGCTGAAATTCAGCACAGCAGGGCAGTCTGTTTTCCACTGCATTCCCTGAGGAAAGACTGGACCCATCTCACTACCACTGGACCCTTTCTACAAGATCATCTGTACTCCAACAGAACTACATCTGTTACTCCRGGAGGATTTATTTGGACTGTTCCCAACACCTTGACCAAGGTGTCAGGTCGTATTCTGACTCTGTCAGTGTTTCAAGGACTTTTTGATTTGTTTCATTTGTTTGCTTTACTGCATATGTATTTTTAAAAATATTCTTAGAAAAGAACTGTTATACCTATTCCCAAATCTTTGCCTGAGGCCATGAATTGCAAAATTATAAAAATTTGGAGGGAGGGGGTTTACATTCTCCATTCCAAGGGAAGCTCCATCTTTTCCCTGGCAGACACCTGTCTTTTCCAAACCAAGACACATGGGAAACTAAACTCACCCCCCAGGTGCCTGATGTCAGTTTGTAGGTGGTGTTTGGCASTCCAAGGGCAGCCAGGGTTGCAACAAGTGGCAGCTTGGATCTGGGAGAAATCCTGCTCCGTTGGTAATTTCAGTGGGCAGAAGCCCYRTGCCAGGCACAGGGCGGGCCTTGGATACGAATGGTGGCCCTTTTCCATGGGAAACCTCACTCACCCCACCAGGTCCCTGATGTCAGTCTGTAGGAGGTGTTTGGCACTCCGGGGGATCTGGATTTTTGAGCAGGAGTGGGTGCCAGCCGTGAGGACCGGAGCAGCTGTTTCTTAATGGATCTGGGTTTGGTTTTGCTCACACCGATTTTTGCTKAGATCTGACCTCCTTTCTCCTTCTCGTGGCTACAATGTTCGTTTGAAAGCACAGCTTTTTATCTCCTACACTCTRTTAATGCTTTTCCTGCTCTTACTGAACAACCAGGAAACACAGGGCAGATGTGATGACACAGAAGTTCTGTGTCCACTTCCGACTCCTTTTGAGGTTCCAGTAGTCATTTTGTTTTCAATAAACGCTTGGCCATTTTTTTTACCAACTGGATCTATGGCCTCGTTGATAACAGTGGGAGCTGCAGTCTGGAATCAGGCTGGAATGGAGGCCTTTGCCCTGCTGTGAGGGGCTCTGCTGGGCAGAGCTGGGGCTCGGCCTGGGGCTGTGCACGGGTGGAGGTTGCCGTGCTACACCCAGGCCTCGCGTGGCTTCACAGGGGGCCTCTCTTCTGCCATTCCCCAGCTCTGGTCTTGTTCTCCTTCACCCTGGGACATCTCTTAGGAGCTGTCCCTTTCCCAGTCATGCTCCAGACTGAAGCCGGCCTTCCTCTCGTATGCATGCATTGGCAGGACTGCCTCCAGTGCTGCCCCTGCCCTCTGCCCACCAAGAGGATTCAGCGGGGTGAGCGAGGGGCTGGTGGGGCCGCAGGGGCTGTGCCGGGCAGCTGCACAGCTCTGTGCCCCAGTTGCGGGGGCTCTCACTGCCCCCGTGCCCTGATGCAGGTGCTGCTGTGTCCCCGGCTGCTGGCTGTGTCGCCGGATCACAGCCGCCACCCTRCCCGGGATGGCCCGGSAGCCGCGCCGCAGCGAGCACAGCAGGGCCGGGCCGCGGGCCCTGGGGCCGTGCGGGGTCACTGCCCGGCTCTCTGTGGGGTCACTGCCCGGCTCTCTG
>QVAJ01000113.1:1491227-1531236 GCA_003546035.1 Mixornis gularis | reverse complement strand
AAGGAAGGAAGGAAGGAAGGAAGGAAGGAAGGAAGGAAGGAAGGAAGGAAGGAAGGAAGGAAGGAAGGAAGGAAGGAAGGAAGGAAGGAAGGAAGTCCGACATTGCTGCATTGTTGACCAGGGCTTTGCACAGGAATATGATCCTGCTGCCAGGAGTTGGGAGAGCATGTGGGAAGGGGGAATTACCCCTTTTTGCAGTTAGAGCATCTTAAAGATGGTCCAGAGCACAGCACCACTCACCTCACCAGATGGATGCCTGACAAAGCTGTCGCCATCCCACTCCAGCTCCCCAGCTGGTCAATCCCTCTGGGTTTCCCTCTCTTGGAAAACTTGCCTGCAGTACGTGAGAGTCCTGTACATGTCTTGGAAGCAGCTTTAGGTGCAGTAACTTGTAGGAATCCATGCTGTGATGCCCACAGGAAACCAGAGACGTGCCCATTTCCCTCTGAAGCTGGAGCCAGCTGGGCCAGGAGGTCACTGCTGAGGGATGGGAGACATGAGCACCCATGAGGCTGCTCCAGCAGGGCACTGCTGCTCTCCAATGGGCTGAAACCATCATTTATTGCCTGGATGTGATAAAAAATGTGTGCCTGAAATCCTCCTTCCAACAGTTTTATAATCTCCTGTTGTGCTGGAGCCAATCATACCACACCAAAAAGTGTTTGCTGTTTCTTGGCAGCATCGCTGCAAACCAGAGTGGGGTGGGGAATAATAGAACTGGGGAGATTAGGGAAAATTTCTTCGCCCAAAGGCTCATCAAGCATGGGACCAGGCTTGGCATGTCCCACATGGAAGTGACAGTCACCATCCCTGGAGGGATTTAGAATATCTGTAGCTATAGCACTTGGGGACATGGTTTAGTGATGGGCGCTGGGTTAATGGTTGGACTGGATGATCTGTAGCTGTAGCACTTGGGGACATGGTTTAGTGATGGGCGCTGGGTTAATGGTTGGACTGGATGGTCTTGAAGGGCTTTTCCAACCTTAACAATTCCAGATTCTATCATTCTGTTACTTGAAGTCAGGAGGAAGCTGTCACTGAACAAAAAACGGGGATGGTTTAAAAGCCAGAGCAGAGAAAGCCATGGGAAGGGATTTGCAGGGCACAGAGACAGGTTCATCTCATTGCAGCAGGAGGAGCATCATCACAGGGACAGCTGAGGTCTGCTCACAAGCTCTAAAGAGCAGGGAGAAGGGCTGGAGTTCCTTTTCCAGCACAGGTCACCCAAAGTAGCTCCAGGCTGGCACGGTGCCTTGGGATCCTGGTATTGCTGATCCCTMTCTAACCGTGCTGGGTGTTTTGGGGTACCTCTGGGGAGGTCCCTTCCCATGCCCAGCTCTTTTCCAAAAGAGCAAGAAATGCTGCAGAAGAAGAAAGGCAATTGTGATGATTATCATTCTCCCCTTCAGCCTCTKGAAATAGGGGAAAATACAGCAAAGTTTCCTCCCTGATGGTCTGTGAGGAACATTTTCTTGTGGGCTGGTTCTACCCACAGCAGAGCTCTGGGCTGAACCCAGAGCCAAGGAAAAGCCTCATGGCATGCTGTACACTAGGAAAGCACAAAGTTCTACAGCTTGGGTGAGAAAATGATGACTTTAGAAGGAAGAGATGTTACAAAATTTATAGCAAGGAGGGGAGTGCTCTTTTTTWAAAAAAWTTTATTTTCCTTGTGAAGTTGTTCCTTTTCCCTTGCAGTCTTTGGACTGCTCTGATATCTGGTATTTTCTGTGGTTACCAGTGTTAGGTTATGGGATAAACAGCACATTGCCTGCCCACAGAGAAGCAACGGTGGGAGGAAATCCAAATCATACCCTGTCCAAGCTGCTCCCAGGCCCATTGCAGGAGCTGCCAGAGACAYAAAGGCACATGGGAGACCAAATTACAGGCTCAGAGCAGAAGAAATCCTGCCTGGACTTCCCTGGGGCTGTCAGGAGACCTTCCCAGCCCCASGGGTCATTAGGAGAAGGCAGCTGGAGCATCTTTCCTGGGATTTTTGGAGCATATCCAGGGCCAGCTCCTGGGTATCTGTGCCACAGCTGCACTGGGGCTGTGGTACATCCACRTGCCAGCAATGGGCAGACTGGGATCTGGTGGGGGGAGACTGGGCAGGATGCATGTCTGATGCCACCTGGGAGGAAAATTTAGGAAATAAATACTCTAGTGTTTAGGAATGGCACAGCAAATCACAGTGCCAGCCTTGAAGTGGTGGGGGGAAAAGATGATTTTGCTTTCAGAAAAGCCTAATTCCACTCATGTCCCTCATGGCCACATCCCCACCAGCATCAAAGCGTGTGGCCAAATGACCTGTCTAGCCCTCAGTGGTGTCCACATCTCTTGTGATAACTTAGGGCAGCCCTAAGGTGGAGGTGACATGGACTCTTCAGGTTGTGGTCACTTCTGATAGCAGGAGACATATCCATCCCCATAGAGAAAAGCATTTTCTCTTRTTTGGAGATGGAGAAACACCTTAAATTTAGGGGGTTTTCTTTATGGTTATTTTAATATTGATGCTGCTGCACCTTTCAGGGTCCTTTCTTGCTTTCAATTTGCTTACCCCTTGTCACCCTAAGTTTTCTTGCCTCATGAGTGTTTGCAATTTTGYAGTGGAAATTCTCACGCAGCTTCATGTAAACTATATACATATTTAGAATTATCTACTTTGTTTACATATTTCTSCTCTGGGAGGAGAAATATGATTAATGGTGATGTTCACCTACGAGGTCRGAGAGGTGGCAACCTGTGCAGCCAATCTTTTGCCTTCTGTAGAAAGYGTATATAAATGGAGTCAGAAATATTAAAATAGGACTTTCCTGCCTGACTTTCTGCTGTCTGCCTCATCCTTTGTGTGTCTGACACTGCGACAACCCCTCATTCCAGGGGCCGGGTCCCATTGCTCAGCACTTGATTGTGTCAGCTCTTACTAGTGGATTTCAAAGTGGAAATCCTCCAGCTCGTTTCAAAGCTCAGCCATCAAGCTTTGGGCTTGGCTGATCCTCACGCACTGTGTTTTAGCAGGTCTCACTTCAGTGGATCCAGCTGCTGTACAGATATAAAGTGGGAATTGATATGAGGATTGCAGCCTTTGACATTAGAGCTTTCCCTGTGGTGCTTCCATGGCTCTGTCCCTCTCGGAGACCATCAGCCTTGGTCTGTGTCCATGACCTATAAACCCAGGAGTGATGTGGAATGCTCATGTCTCAGGTGGGCAATCTCAATTAAAAAATGCACAGCCTCTTTCAAAAGATCAGCTTAAAAACACGTGGCAAATGTAGCTGGGAGCCCAATTCCTCCTCTGAAGGCTGAACTTCTGAACTGCGGATAATTACTACTCTTCTCCTCCCTTTGGTGGCATCTCCTATCTCAAGCTGTAGAAACAATATGTAGGTGCTTTCAAGTTTAAAATAAGTGAACACCTCTCGGTGTGGCTGTGAGTTAAAAAATACCATCTTTGTGCTTCCAGATGAAGAGCCCAAGGCTGAAGAGCCGGAGGGGTGTGTGTGTTCCCATGTGCTGGGTGAGTCACCAGCAGAGCCCAGGGCAGGGTCGTGTCACAGCAGCTCAGAGCATGAGGGTGGTGAAACACTGGAGGGGAGTGAAACGCTGACACAGGCTGCCCAGAAATGGGGTGGATGCCCCATCCCTGGAGACATCCAGGGTCAGGTTGAGGGCTCTCAGCAATCCGACCCAGCTGAAGATGTCCCTGCTTGTTGTAGGGTGGTTGGACCAGAGGGCATTGAAGAAGTCCCTTCCATCCCACACTATTCTGTCATTCCATGGCTATGGAAGCGGGGCTGCCGGCAGGGGACGGGGCTCTAGTTTGGGACACGGCCCCACTGTCCCTGTGCTGCTGGGCAGTGGCACATTCCTCAAACAAGCATTCCAGCCGTGTTCCCTGCAGTAGGACAGACCTGGAGCTAGGGGCTGGGATGAAGCACCGCTGCCTTGTGCTCCTTGTGCCAGGCTGCAGCTGGGAGCTCGGTGTGGAGATGGTGACATGGGTGCTGTCCCTGAGCTGGTGACACTGGAGGGTCCCCGCAGGGACAGTCCCCGGCGGGCCCGTGCTCCCTCCGCGCAGCGGTGGCTGGAGGAGGGCCACGCCTGGGTGACAGAGGCAAGCCGGCGTGTCCTGCCGAGCAGCAGGCAGCAGATGGCAATGTCGCCCTGCCGGAACCGCAGGGATGCAGGGAGATGCTCGCTGTGCTGACAGAGCACTGACAGCTTGGGGACAGGAGACAAAGCCTGGTGGTGGGTCCAGCTCCTTTAGCAGAAGCCATAAGGTCTCCGGAAGCGTTGGGTGTCTGATGGAGCTCCGGGCTACTGTGGGTCCCTGCTCCTCACGGCCACCCAGGTGGGACAGGTGAGCAAGGGAACAGGCAGGGACACTCCGTCCTGCTAGATCCCTCCCCAGCCTGGCAGAGGCTGCTGTGGGTTGCTCACAGCTGGAGCAGCTCAGATGTAAAAGAGCTCAGGCCTTGGGATGGAGTGATTTTGACRGCGGGGGAGCCCGAGGCAGGGAGCAGTGCCTGTGAGTGGTACTGGAGCTGGTCAGCTGCAGTTTTAGCAGTGGGGTGAAGCTGCTCCCAGCGCTGGGCCTTGGCGTGGCTGGGGTGTGACCTTTGGCAGGGTGTTGTGCCTCCTCCCTCTGACTCACCCTGGTGCCACCAAGTGTTTTCCAGATGCAGCCTCTGGGAGGTTTGGATGGCCACATCTCCWCCCTGTGCCCCACACAGCCCCAGTGGGATGGGAAGCTGGGTGTTCCCTGTCACTGCCTGGCTTGGTGGTATCCCAGAGTCACCTCAAGGACTTTGTGCCATGCACTCCTTATCTGTTGGGAGCAGAGGCAGCTTTGGAAATGTTTTCTTCTCCTTTTCTCAGAGCAGCTCCATCCCATCTTTTATCAGGCAGGACTGCTGAGCTCAGGGAAACAGGAGCTGTGTGCCTGCTTGGGGCACRCTCCTGAGGTATGGCCGTGGGTTTTGTTGGCTTCTCTGAGCTGACAACATGCTGGTGACTGCATCAGTGGCACAAAACACAGGGCTGGCATCAGCCCTGGGTGCAGGTGGSAGCTCCAGGGGCTGCCACTGCAAGTACCACCAGCAGCCAAGGCATCTCATCACAGGCCTGGGAAGGAGAGGCCACAAGGTGCTAAGAAATRATTCTGAGTTGCCTAAAGAGGCACTGTGCATCCCCTTGGCCTCCCCATTGCCTGGACCCAGCACATTTCATCATGGTTTGGAACCAGGCTGCTCCTTGGGGTGTAAGACACTGGGTTACACATCCTCTGCTCCCCAAACCGCAATGCTTCCAATTGGCACAGGGCCATGCAGGTGCTAAAAAACAAATTSATTTCCTCCATCTGAGCATTCCTGACTCAGCATTCCTTCAGTCAGCACTTTACAGCCGGTGTGAGATAACAGGAAAATGCAATGCAGACAGCAGAGCCAATTGTCCTGGCCRGGTACCTGCCCATCAGGTACAGCCCCAGAGATGCTGGCAGTGCACTCTCAGCACATATGGGTCAGGCGTGGCTTTGGCAAAAGGYTTTGTGGGTCATGGCAGTGGTGTCCTCGTGGTGTCCCCTCACCCACTCCCAGCTCTATCTTTGGCTCTGCTGAAGGGTGTGAGTACCTGAGAAAGTGCTGGGTTTGGGGTGCTCCGTAAGAAAATTACGGCTTTGTGCCAGGAGGCATCAGGTCTGTGTGTTCTGAGCCTAATTTCTTCCTCTGAGAAGAATTTGTGTGRCTCTGTTTTCTTTACCTAACACATGGGGTTATTGTCATTCATTAGATGGTGGCCAGGCTGTGCCACAATAGCAGCTGCATTTTGGGAGAAGGGGTGTCCTGGGCTGACACATCCATGAAAAGTGGTGAACATTGCTCRAGAGAGAGAGGTCAGACTGAACCAGAGGTCCTGAGAGAGGCACTGAGGTTTTGGGGCTGGCCTCTGTGTTGATGCTGTGTGTGGTTTYATGTGCTCCTCCTCTCTGAAATTATGATTTGGTTTCCAGGAGAGGCYTGACATGACACATCAGCCCTTAGATATGTCACTTTTGTCAGCCGGAGGAGCTCCCAGGAGAGCAGGGCACAGTACAGAGGCTCAGAGGGCTCCTCTGTCCTGGAGAATGGCGAGTGTGGGATGGAACAATCAGGGACCGATGGCAGAGAGGGGGTGTGGGCACCTGGAGAAGGGGACTGCAGTGCTGGAAAAGCCATGGCTACAAACAAGGAGGAAGGAGACCCTGCCTTGGAATAAAGTACCAACGGAGCCAGACCCTTTTTTTAACTTGATCACGTAGATGTCCTGGAAAAATCAGTGGAGAGGGGAAAGCAATACCAGCGGAATGCACTGCATCTTGGCAGAGATGTTCAGAGACAAGCAATGTGCAGTCCTTGCAGTCAGGGGAAGGAGCCCCAGGACCAGGAGATGCCTATCAGGCTGGACATTGCTTGTGCCACGTACACCACACCTGCTGGGGGGTCAGATTGCTGCCAGTGTTATAAACCCCTATCACTCTCCAGATACAAACAAGCCTTATCTCCTAAAGTGAATCCTATTAACCAGGAGCGGACTTTGCTGCCCATGTTGTGCCCTTTAAACCTCACTTGGCGCCTTTCTGCCTCTAGAGAGTTGAGGAGGGTTTGASGAAAAGAAAAACAAAGTGGTTTCTTCCAGTGTGAGCTCCTCTGAGCTGTGGGTGTCCCGCCAGCCCCATGGGTGCTGCTGCAGAAGCAGCTCCAGGTTTGCTTTGGTGCAGTGGTGGGGATCCAGGGGCTCTGCCAACTCCAACTAAACCAGTTGGGATGTTCTCTGCCCAAGTTTGGAGCAGGAAAACTGCCCTTGCTCTGCAGTTCCCTTGGCTGGCTCAGGAGAGTTTGTCAGAGACACTTGTACACCAAACCCTCCTTGCCATGCTAAATCCACTGATAATGGACTTGCAGGTAACAATGCTGGGCTGCAGCTGCCCCTGCCTCCAGTCCTGCAAGCACAAGCATTGCAAGGGACCTTTGTGGCCCTTTGTTTAAATAATGTCTACCTTGGTGTTCCCAGGAAGGCTTCTGTAGCAGGAGCAGTAATTTATGAGGTCCTGGTACGGGCAGTGGCTGTTTCACACATGATTCATGCWGTTCCCAGGAAGGATCCTTTGCTCCATGGGATAGTTTGGATCAGCAGCCTGTCCTCCCTGTGAGGCTGCTGCTTTCCACTATTTCAAGGTAAGGCAGCTCATTTCCCTTGAGAAAGGGAGCCTCTGCTCAAGGAGAAGGGGAAACGTTGTCTCCCAGATTGGCTCCTCCTCCCTTAATGCTGTGCCCATCTCTCCAGGCTGTCCCTCTCCCCAGTGCTTGGGGAAGGGGAGCAGTGCTCAGTGAGTGGGACTGCARAGCATGGTGCAGATCAGAGAATCACAGAAAGGTTTGGGTTGGAAGGGCCTGAAAGGTCATCTCATTCCTATCCCCCTGCCACGGGCAGAGATGCCATTCACTGTCCCAGGTTTCTCCAAGCCCTGTCCCACCTGGCCTTGAACACTTCCCAGGATAGGGCAGCCACAGCCTCTCTGGGGAACCTGTCCAAGACATCCTGGCTTCTTTAGGTGTAGCTATAACCTGCAGGTGTAAAGGTGGAATTGGGACAACCTGGACCTCTTGTACCAGCCTGGCTCCTCAAACATCTCCACGAGCTGTGACAAACACCCGTTCAGCAGCAGAGGGATGTGCTGCTCCTGCCTTGCCAGGGGAAAGCTCGTGGGTAAACTGGAGCTCGGCTGCCCCTTCAGAGCTTCGCAAAGCGGCCTGGATGCTGCTCTTCCTGCATCTCCCTCGGCAGCCGGATCAGCAGAGGGCACTGCACGTCCATGCTTAATCCACCTGGGAAGGGAGAGAAGGTCTTTTCCACCGCTCCAGCAGTATTTGCTCATTGACCACCAAACCTTTTCCCCAGCTCCCTGCCAAAGAGCTCCGGGCTGCAGGACCGCCTCCCTGATGGAAAGATCGGGTCTGATGAAGGAAATCAGGAGGCATTCGGTGAAACGACAGGAAAACTTAGATCAAACGGCAGGAAATCCGCCCTTGGGCAGCACAGAAGAGCCGTGCTGTGGAAAGCTCTGCTCTGGCAGGAGGTGATCCAAGACAAACAGGGAGCTGCCTTCTGGGATGGACTGGCTGGCGGGCAGGATGGGCGAGAGCCGCGGCTCTGGGCAAAGCCATAAAAGCAGTGTGGCTTTGTGCTCTGCTGTGGTCACTGCAGGCGGCCAGGGAGGAGCTCCCGCCCTGCCCAGTCTGCAGGACGGTACCCCCAGCCCATGCAGCAGCAGCAGGAGCCTTTCTCACCATGGCCTGAGGGGGATAGTTATACTTGTAACTCATCTATGGGTATTTCACAGGATATTTACCAGCCTGAAGTGGTATCAGCATGGTGCCAGCTGGGTTTGGTGCAGACAGTGCCCTCCTTGGGGAGGTGTGGGCTGTTTGGAGGCTTTGGGCTCTTCCAGCGAGAGTATTTGTGTGCAAACACGGAGATAAATGTCCCGAAGTGGATGTTCCCATGGTGCCTGTGGAAACAGCCCTTTGCTGGAGTGAATAGGGAGCCAGGTGCTACCTCTTGGATTGCTGCAGCACTGCAGGCTTTGATGCAGTAGTGACTTCTCCTTGCTGGAGGTCTCTGGCTGCAGAGTCAGCAGGGAAAATCAAAGACTCATGGATTTTCTTGGATGGAATGTCCTGCTGCCTTTCACGGGAGAGAAAGGGAGAGTGATTGAATTCTGGAGTGTTTCCCCTTGGGTTTCTTCCCTGGTTGAGATCAGGGCGTGTCTGACAGCTCTTGGATGGCGAGTTGGCAGCGCCATAAGCCCCACCTGTCTGGCTGGTTCCTGCAGGGCTGAACCCTCCCAGGAGACCAGGCATGTGCATCTCCACGAGGTAGCTGTGGGCTGAGCCAGCCCAAGGCTTCACTCAAACATCAGCTGACATATTTCCAGCCAGTAGGAAGTGATCACTGCCTGGGAACCTGCCTTGGAGTACATTTGTTGACTGAAACCTTTATCAAGAGAGTGAAGGTGGTTCCCAGACTTGTTGATGTCCTCGAGATAGCTTTCGTGGAGGCTTTCCAAGACACTGCAATCTCAGCTATTGCCCTTTGACAGCAGCAAAGATAAAGATATACAAACCTCCTGCTCAAGGAATCTTCCTTCTCCTCCTCCTGCAGTTCTTGAGATTAGGCTGCTCCAGGGCTCTGTCCCTGGAACAACCAGCTGGGGAATCACACACAGCCAGAATCACCCATGAAAGTGCTCCCTGCCTTGTTTCTCCTCGCCCTCTTGGAGCAGGGGCTTGTGTGGAGGCGTCTGAGCTCTGCACAAGTGCAAGAAATCCTGGAGGTGGAGGTGACTGATCCTCTCTGGCTCTGCAAGCAGAGAGGATCTCTGAGGGGGTGGTGAGAGGGTGGCTCTCATCCTCTCCAGGCTGCCTAAACAAGTTGGTGTTGCTCAGGAGAGATGAGAAAGCTGAGCTAAAACCACATTCCCTGGCACAATCAGTGCCTGAAACAGAAGTGTGCTCATGTGGGGCTGTGAAGGAGCTGGGAAATGCTGCCAGCCTATCCATGAATGTCCTGGTGAACCTCCTGGAGGTCACAGGAAAAAGTGTTAGACCCAAAAGGGAGAGAGGTCTGTAAGGGGAACCAGCTGGGGAGGTCGAGGCTACATAGACCTGCCATGAGAAGAGGCTGTGGCAATGCCAGTCAGTAAAGATGGAATGGGAGGTGAGCTCCAATGAGCTCTGGGCCATCTTCATCCTGCAGATGGAATCACAGAATCGTTTAAGTTGGAAAAGACCTTTAAGGTCACCAGCCATGTCCTCAGGTGCCCTGTCTACACTCCTTTAAATACCCCCAGTGATGGTGACTCCATCAGTTCCCTGAGCAGTCTGTTTAAATCCCTGACAACCCTTTTCATGAAGAATTTTTTCCTAATATCCAATCTGAACTGGGTGTGACCTGAGGCGAGGCCATTTCCTCTTGTTCTATTGTTGCTACCTGGAAAAAGGGACCAATCCCCACCTGGCTGCATCCTCCAGTCAGGGAGTTGTAGAAAATAATAATGTCCCCCCGTAGCCTCCTTTTCTCTAGGCTGAGCCCTCCCAGCTCCCTCAGCCCCTCCTGGTGCTCCAGACCCTTCCCCAGCTCTGTTCCCTTCTCTGGACACACTCCAGCCCCTCAATGTCCTTCTTGCAGTGAGGGGCCCAGAACTGGACTCAGCGTGTGTGGCCTCACCAGTGCCCAGCACAGGGGGACAATCCCTGCCCTGGACCTGCTGGTCACACCATGGCTGGGACAGTCCAGGTGCCCTTGGCCTTCTTGGCCACTTGGCTTCATGTTCAGCTGCTGTTGACCAGCACATCTGATTGCTGGTCCCCTCAGGTGACTGCCTTGGGGACCCTCCCTCTCAACACTCAGGAATTTTCTCCAGATTTCCAGCACAGATGTATCCATGGCCATCTTTTTCCTCATTTGTTCCTGAGCCAGAGGACAGTGCTGGCACAAACAGCTCCTCTCCCTGCCTGTGCTCTTCAATGTTGATTTGAAATAGTCTCTCTTTGGCCTTGGGTTTCAGAGGGATGCTTTTCAAAACCAGAAATAAATGGGCTTGAAATATTTCCCATAATTTTGCAAGCTCTCAACCCTCTGATAGCCAGATTAGGAGAAGGATAACAAGGAAATCAGCATTCAGGCTGGAACCACTATTGTTAAATAGACACCACCGTAAAGCCAGTACTTCTTGTTTACAATTGAACTCATGAATTTTTAGATATTAATATATGAGAGATTGAGTAAACAAGCATTGTGCCTCTAAGGAATGAGTCCCAGACTGTCCTGAGCTGGAATACTTTGTACTTTCCTGATTGCCTTCCAAGAATTTCAAATTACTTGGTAAGAGAAAAACAACCCGGCTTCACGAGATGTTTGTGAGGTTTTCTGGATGGACTTAGTTCTTCTGCTCTGTGATGGGGCAGAGCTCTGGGGCTGGGAACTGTGGCACACTGAACACCTGGCTGTTCATGGAGAGGTGGGAATCTCAGGTGAAGGATAAACCACTGGGGTCAGGAGAGTCAGCCTGGGGGTGTTAAAACCCTGCTGTGGTGCACAGGTCTGCAGCTGGTGTGTAGGCCTGTTTGTCTGGCATGGAAACATCGTGGACACCAGCACAGGGAAGTGCAGGGACAAGTGAGAAGTCACACAGCAGTTCAGGGAGAGAGCCAGGAAGAAAAGGACTCTGCCCTGATTCATGAGCCTTTCAGGAGAAGCTCAGATGGATGGGATGATGGGAACAGGCCCCAGGGACAAAGTGACAAAGGGATGTGTGTCCAGGGCGTGTCCCCCATGCCATGGAGAGACCGTGCCATGCTCTCCAAGGAAGCTGTGGCCCACGTTATGCCCTCCTGGGTTCTCCAGGCTTACCCAGAGTGTTTCTGTGCCAAGGTGGCCCTGACAATTGTAAACTGTCCCTCTGGGCCAGTCTGGACCATCCTGGCATTCTGGCCAGCGCTTTGGTAAAGCAGGCAGGATGAGTCCCTCTCTACCTGGCTTCTTCTTGGCTTTGGTTCCCAAGCCAGCAGCCTGGAGCTGTGGAAAGTCGTGAATTCGGGTTACCAAACCATCTGCTGGCTGCATTTTAAAAAGCAATTAAAGCAAAATTGTTTCCAGCCCTTCTGTTTGCAAGATGTAGTCTAAAGAGAGAGAGCCAAGCCAGGATTTGCCCGATCCTGCCGCTGCTCCAAGTATGAGTTAATTTGATTTAATTCCTCTGCTGTGCATGCTGGAAAGTGAGGAGTTCCCTACTGAGGGCCCAGGGAACAGGCAGGTAAACAGGGCTGTGTGCTGTTCAGTTTAAACTATGGGGAARCCCAGGAAAATGGCACTTTGAGGCTTTTAAAATTGCTTTTAATTAGAAATTATTAAACAGAGTTTAAAAATGTGGGAAGTAGGAATACTTTTGCATGGTAGAAGACGATAGAGTGTTGCTGSAGATGGATGGATGGCAGGTCTAGGCAGAGTTGGAGGGTCTGGGGAGCTGGGAGTACCCCACAAGGCTGGGGGACTGGTGAGGGCACAAGGGGGCCCTCAGAGCCACCTCTGCTCACGCCCTGACTCCCAGGGACCTCTCGAAGCACAAACTCTTCTTTCTTCCTTTTCTCATAGTGAAAGGCACACAGAGAGGGGGGGAAAGGAGGTAGGGATGAAAGAGAAGGTAGGATGACATCATTCTTCCTTGTCCTCCTTTGGCAGCTGTCACCCTGCCAAATCAGATGATGTCCTTGTGCTGGAGGGGAAGGTGAGGCCATGCCTGGTGGTGAAGGGCACAGACGTAGAGGATTTAATATTCTTTGTGTTTTCATGTCCGCAGGGTTTTCATTCCTRTTCTGCTGAGAGGTCATGCCCAGGAGGGCTGGGGAAATGAATCCTCATAGCCCACGCAGGGCAYGGCTTTGGGGACAGCTGGGGACTGCCTGACAGCCAGAGATGACAGGATCAAGATGCTCTGGTGCTTCAGGCTGTGCTTGGTGGAAAGGTCACACACCCAGGCCAGTGGAGACAAACCTGTGACRCTCTGGGAGCAAAGGAGAGAGGGAGCAGATTTGGGACAAAGCACCTTCTTTTTCCAGCAGGGGAAGGTGAGATGCCCCAGTTCTGAGTCTTAGAGAGGGTGAGAGGAGATGAATCAGAGAATCCCAGAATGGTTTGTTGGTAGGGACAGCAAAGATCATTTAGTTCCAACACCCAGCCATGGGCAGGGACACCCTCCACTAGACCAGGCTGCCAGAGCCACGTCCGACCTGGCCTTGGACAATTCCAGGGATGGCACAGCCACAGCTTCCCTGGGCAGCCAGGACATCACCACCCTCATAGGGAAAAATTTCTTCCTAATATCCCATCTAACCCTGCTGTCTTTCRATTTGTACCCATTCCCCCTTGTGCTGTCACTACGGTTCCTGATGACAAGTCCCTCCTCACCTTCCCTGTGGGTGCCTTCAGACATGGAAGGTGCTGTGAGGTCTCCATGCCACCTCCTCTTCTCCAGGCTGAACCACCCCAACTTTCCCAGCCTGTCTCCAGAGGGGAGATGCTCTTATCAACTTTGTGGCCTCCTCACGACAGTTCCATGTCATTCTAATGCTGGGGATACCCGAATTGTTGAGATAAAATGAAGTGATGGTGCTGTGCTGAGCCTGGGGAGTGCAGGATGCTGTGGGGAGAGCAGGATGCTGTGGGGAGAGCCCGGCTTGGCTCGTCCTCTCGCACTGTGCCAACACCAGCTGAGTGTACCACGGGGGGTACATCATCGAGGGGGCAAAAACCCCAACGGGAGGTGTTCCCCCATGAGCAGAGGGCTTAGCACAGCTGCAGGGTCTGTGCTGGGGCGGCCGCTCGGTTTACAAGGCAAAAGCCCCGAGCGCAGCCCCGGGCCGAGCTTATGTAAGAGCTGGCAGCGGGGCCGGCGGTGCGGAAACCCAGCGGGGCGCAGCCGCCTTTGATTCTCTCCTGTTTGCTCAGCAGCTTTCATGCGGCGGGGGAGCAGGGCGAGGACGCGAGATTCCTGCACACTGAACTCCTCTGTTTCTCTCGGCAGGATAAACAGGACATAAAACAAAGCCCCGAGCCAGCTCTCGCCTCGGAGGCAGCGCGCTGCCAAAACCCCCGCGGGACAGCCTGTTCCCCTGGGGAGCAGCCACCCCATCCGGGGTGCCACGGGCTGGGATGCAGGAGGCCATGGGAGCCCGCCCGGGGGCAGTTCTGGGTGCTGCAGAAACCCCCCTTTTGGTGGYCGGCTGAGGGCTGCCCCGTGGCACTTGAGGAGCAGGAAAATTGGGGCAAAACTCCCTGGCAGGAGTCAGGTGATGAGTCCTGTGAGCTTGAAGAGCCCAGGATGGATTCTCCAAAGTGACACCGGGCTGGATGGAAACTGTGTGGCCACTGCTTGGGCGGGGTGTCACCTGCCCAGCCACCCCACAAGGC
Organism: Mixornis gularis; assembly: GCA_003546035.1. Classification (NCBI taxonomy): domain Eukaryota; kingdom Metazoa; phylum Chordata; class Aves; order Passeriformes; family Timaliidae; genus Mixornis; species Mixornis gularis. Next base: position 1,517,232 of record QVAJ01000113.1, on the reverse strand, counting down.
ACAGTCCCTGAGCCCTGTCTGACCCACCGTGGGGTGCAGCAGGGTGAGGAACGGGTCAGACTCTGTTCCTCTCTGCAATGGATTCTGTCTGGGGGTTTCTAGTACTCCCTTAAAGCTGGCCTGCTTTATTTATCATTTCCCTCAAGGGAAATTATTTCCAGGCTCTCTTGCCCCCATCCTGATCCCTGCCAGTGACAGAGGGCAATGGGGCTGACCTCAGCCCTTTCCCAACACAGGATTAGCTGAGCTGGCTCCTCAGAGACACAGCCCAAACCCCTGCCAGCTCCCCTAAATCTCCAGAGCACCACGATTTCACCACTGCTCTCCTCCTCCAAGGTGACAAGGCAGGGGGCACACACTCCCTGGCGGGGCTGGAAACTTTTCTGAGCAGTTTCAAGTGGGGTTTGCTTGGGAACAAAGTGTCCTGTAGCCACCCTGAAGTCACTTGGCTGGGGGAAAGCATAGCRTGAGGATGCAGCAAAACTCCTCAGAGACACTATTGCTGCTGAAGGAACACRAAGGGAGGATGGTGTGGTGCTGTACCCCTGTCCTGCCAGCCATGGTGGGCAGCAAGATCCCCTCTCTCCCAGGGCACTGCTGGTGAGTTATCCTGAGCTGCCCTGCCCCAGCTCTTCCACAAGCCTTGTGCTGCTCTGTGCACTGGTGTTGCTGGCTTCTGCTCCCAAAAGGAAGAGCTGTGGCAGGRGAAAAGCCATCTGGGCCAAAAGCTGCTTTCCTGGCTGGGATGTGGGGGCTCTGAGGTGAACACACACACAAACCCATGGAAATGCAGAGGTAGGAAAGGAGGTGCTGCCCTGAGGAGCAGWGTGCCTGGGTGCCTGTTTTGGCTGCTGAGCACCCTGCAAGTGCTTGAGCTCTGCTCCTCCAAAACCCTTGGAATCTTGGTGGCAGGGAGGATGCAAATCCTGGGACTGCTTTTTCAAATCTCTCGGCCTGGGGTTTTGTGAGAGCCGGATTTCTCATAGGATTCCCACTCAGGGCTTGATGGGTTGGGAATACTGCAAGAGCAGCCCTTTTTGTGTTTTGTTTTGTTGAGTTTTGTTTTGTTTTTTTTTTCTTTTTTCTTCCCTGATGTTTGTGTCTTGCAACTTCTATCTCTGGCCAAGGCAAGCACTTCTATCCCTGGCACAAGGGCCAGGCACACCCAGAGGGAGGAATGGGGAAGCAAAGCACCCTCAACCCACAGGACAGCAGGGACAGAACACCAACCTGGTGGTGGGAGTCAGGAGGAGGGTTTGCTTGCCACCCCTGGCTGAGGGATGGCTCTCCTCACAGGGATTCATGGAATCATTGAATGGTTTGATTAGAATGGACCTTGAAGATCTTCTAGCCCACCCCTGCCATAGGCAGGGACACCTTCCACTAGACCAGGTTATTTCAAGCCTCATCCAGCCTGGCCTTGAACACTTCAAGGGATGGGCATCCACAACATCTTTGGGCAACCTGCATCAGTGCTTCACCACTCTCTGAATAAAGAATTTCATCCTAACATCCAATCTAAGCCTGCCCTCTGTCAGTTTAAAACCATTGCCCCTTGTCCTGTTCCTCAATGTCCTTGTCAAAAGGCCCTCCCCAGCCTCCTTGGAAGCCCCTTTTCCATGCTGGAAGGTTCCTGGACTCGGGGCCAGTATCATGGCTCCAGTTCAGCCCCCTGTCTCCTGCTCCTCTGGTGCTGGGTCACCTTGGGAGAGTTGAGGAGGGTCTGCACAGGGGATTCACACAGGATTCCCACCCCTTCCCAGCCCCATGGATGGCTCTCCCTGCCCCTGCTTTGAGCAGGAATATGGGCTCCAGCTGCACGAGTGGAAAAGGCTCCAGCTCCCAAAAAGCAGTGCAGGATCAAAGCTTTCGAAACACTCGGGGCATTTGGCCCAGGAGGTTTTGTTCTGACTATTTATAGCAGTTGGGGCCAAGTGAGTTCAGAGTTGGAGGAAAACTTTTCCAAAGCTGGGGGCCATTTGGATGAGGGAGGGGGAAAGGGAGTTCAGCCAGGCCCGTTTCCAGCAAATGTTGACTCCTTCCCTTAGGTATGTGTTGCTATCCATGACACACTAACAACAGCTCCACACACAAGTGCCTGGCTGGCCCTGTAAATATTGAAACAAAAATGTGAATTGGCTGGGAAGGAGAACATGGAAAAGAGAAAGTTTCCAAACAGCAAAGCTGAAGCATTTGAAAGCAGAAACGTTCCTTACCAGCTTGTTTTCATCCTCCAGTCAACATCCTTCAATTAGGAATACGCTGGGATTCTTTTCCAGAGTAAAGCTGGGCATGATTTTAGGGCTGAAAGACCAAATTGTGGTTTCCTGAAGCCGTGCTTGGAAATGGAGAGGAGGGGCCTTTTTATCTTCAAGGTGAATTTTCTAGTGCTGTTGCTAAAGAGCATTTCATTTTCCCATACTGCCCAGCAAAGCCAGGCTTAAACTCTGAGCAAGCAAACCAACACAACATCCTTTAAATCCTGTCACCCAGACCACGAAGGCAGAGCTGGGGTTTTCCTGTCTGCCAAGTGAACTGTGCTGCTGCTGCTGCTGCTGTTTATAGTCGTGAGGAGCACGAGCAGGGTGGTTCAGATACACACAATGGCTTTTTGGATGCCTGGCTCTCCTATCTTGATTTGAGGCACTCAGTACAGGTTATAAAAATATCCCTCTAATTACCGATAGCTTCCCAGCCGTGCTCAGCACCTCCCTTTCTCCTAGGAAAAGGGTGCAATTAGGTTGGCAGGTAATTATAATCAGCCTAATGAAGGTGGGTTTGGCAGCTGGGTGGTGTCCAGCCCCGGTGGGCTGTTACAGGGAGGGATGTTTTTTCTCTTTCCTGGCACCAGTGGTATGGGATTTCTCCATGCTGTAAGAGCTGAGTGCTGCAGCATCAAACAGCCTCAAACCTTGGGGGGTTTTGGGGGAGAAATTCCATAGCTAGAAGTTTTCCTTTGATACCATCACAGAGTGGTCTGGGGCCTTAAAGATCACCTAGTCCAACCCCTCTGCCCCAGGCAGAGACACTTCCCACTACAGCAGGTTCCTCAATGTCCCATCCAACCTGGCTTTGACATCCCCACCAAATCCCATCCTCTGCTGCAGAGGAAGCCTGTCCTTGCTGTGGATGGCAGACCTGCACTGAAGGAGCCAAATTGTTCTCCTTCAGGGAATGCTGCAAGGTCTCCAAAGGATTTTGAAGTATGAAATGACCTGTGTGTGGCTGGAGAGTGGGATGAAGGTGGGTCTGGGCTGGCTGCATATCAGGTGGCCATGGCTGGAGCTGCAGGGGGAACTGTCAGGCAAAGGGAAGGTTTCCCCTGAACCTACCCAAACGTCAGCTTCAGGACCTGGCGTGTTTCATATTTCTGTGACTGACCCAAAAAAGCAGAAGAGCAATGCTGAGCTGTGTGAACGAGGCAGAGCTGAGGGGGTACCAACAGCACTGGAGGTATTGGGTGTTAAAAAGAGAGAAATGGGTGACCTGAAATACAGGAACAACAAGAATGATGTGAAGAGCAGCACTATAAAACACGGCATCCTTGAGTTTGAGAAGCAACAACACACAATAAGACAGGACTTTGCACTGTACGGAGGGACCAGAGAAGGGCTTCTGGCTGCCTGTGGATCTCACAGCACCTGGGAGCCACTGCCTCAGTGCTGTCATGAAAAAGGGAGATGTATCCTTATGTGACCCGGGTGACAAGGCCTCCTGTTGATCTTAAGGCCTTCACGGTAAGAGCTTCCAATGGAATAGCAGATACAAACCTGATCATCCTTCCCTAGGAAATGTAAAGAGTGGAGAGAGTGCAAAGGAAATCAACTGTCCTGGTTGTGCCATGGGTGAATTTGTTGTGAGGGTCAGATGTGTCCCTCTTCCATTTTGTTTTTTTCAACATGGCAGAGATGTGCTCCAAGCCCAGTTTCCACCCTTACCCAGCAGAAGGAAATGTTCTTCCCATTTTTTTCCTCCTAATGATGATGATGATGACCATTCACCTCATTTTGCACATGTCCTTACCATGAAAGACCCTTCTTGTGCTCGACACTAATGTTCCCAGCTCTTGACTTGGAAGGGCTACACTGGGCAACTGGACAGTCACTGGTTCACTGAGAGGCTGTCTGCTCTGCAATTAACAGACTCAATGCCCACCATTGTGGGTGGAAAGGAGTTTTAATTAAAATCCCTTGGTATTGGCTTTGGCCAGCCCGTGGGGTGAATGGGAAGAGGGCGGAAGGGCCAGGTCAGTGACTTGGGTCACCCCAGGAGAGCATCCACTGAGCTGAGACTGAGCACAAGGAAGGGCCCAGTTTATAATTGCATGGGATTTGGATATTTTTTTCCCCTCGACTGGCCTGCCCAATGGACAACTCCAAGCTGATAGGAACGCAGACACTGCCAACCCAAAGTTGGGATAGGTCCACAGGTTGTTTGAGCCCTAATGAGGAACCGTGAATAGAAGCCCACATCCACAAGGGAAAAACACCTCACTTCCTTCTCTAATGAGCGTGGCTCTCCAAAGCCTTTTGTCTTGGGCTTTGCTTGGCTTTCAGAGGTGCCAAGGGCTGCATCTTCCAAGCTGCTGCCACCTACCCCATCTTCTCTCAGGATGGCTACCGGGAAGGTGCCAGGTGGCCAAGGTGGACCTGCAGTGTGTTTGTGGTGGTGGCACGGGCTAAGCAAAGTCCTTGGAGGGTGACACGCCCTGACTGGAAGTTGCCCTCCATCCACAGTTGCCTCACAGTGGACAAACCACAAGCTGTTGGTGTGTGCACCCCAAAAGTGTAACCACAGGTGCTCCCTTTAACGAGTGAGTGTCAGCTCCTCCCCATGACAAAGTGCATCAATTAATGCAATCAATTAATGCAAACATCACACAGGAAGCGCCAGAAAATTGGAACTAGGATGGTGTTCCCTGCTTGCTTTCATGATCTTATTTATATTCACTTTGCTCAGGATGGGGTGATGAACTTTCTGCTCTGCACACTAACGAGCAGACAAAATTAAGAAATATAAAATAAGAAATATAAAAAACCTAATGGGTGTTAGAGCCATAACTTGTCACCTGAAGTCCAGCATGAGGGTCCTATCTACCCATGTTTTCCCTTGACAGAGCACCAGGGGCCTGAAGATACTCTTCAAAATGTTACTCCAAAATCCCTTTTTATTTTTTACTTTTTCTAAGGTTGTTAAGGTAATTTGGGAGGGTTTCCTCCCACTCCGTCCCCTCCACCTTGGACTCCTGTACCTTTCCTTCAGACTTTTTCCAGAGGTACCCCAGACATTCCTGCAGGATGATGGAGAGAGGATCTGGCACAGCCTTCTGGGAAAGGGATTTAATTTTCTCTTGGGCTCTGGCCTAAAGAAATCAATTTGCTTTCACATGTTTTAAGGAAAGAGGAAAAATAAAAAAAGTAATTTTCTGCTGCCACTGGAGTTTCTGGCTCCTGTTTCAGGTTCAATTTTGTGCTGTGAAGCTGTGTGGGAGCGCTGAGCAATTTTGGCGTTTCTCAGCCGGTGCTGATGGTGGACGAGACCTTGTCCAGGTGAACCCAAGCTACACCTGCCTGTGGCCAGGACGGGTGTGGGTGCCCAGGGTGCCCCTGCCCAGCACCCATCCCGTGGGTGGCAGTTTGGGTGGCAGGGGCTGGAAAATGGGGAGATCCCCAGTGATAAAGCACAGGGGGTGCTGCTCAGAGAGGCTTCAGGACTGGGTGAAACATCCTGCTGGGATCAGTTCAGCCCTGTACTGGGCCAGCCACCTGGGATGAAATTAGCATTTGGGGGCAAGTAGCAGGGGTCGGTTTTTTGGGTTTTTTTCCACTGTCCCCGTAGAAAAACGCCATTTTTGCTGCCCAAGTGGAGCAGACAAAGAGGTTGGCTGTGTTTTTCCCTTTCCTTTCAATCCTCTTTCTGCACGGTAACACTTTCTACTTCCAGACCTTGTTCTTTTTCTTTTTTTTTCTAAACTTCTTTCCCCCCCTCTATTTCCTCTCCTCCCCCCCCCCATCAAAATCCCCCCTGGGGGGACACAGCCCTCGCCCCTTTCCCGGGGTCCCCATGCTGGCACGGTGCCGGGGAGGTGCCAAGGCGATGCCAGCGCTTCCTGCTCCCTCCCTGGCGGCACAATGGGGACATTCAGGCGGGCACCGCGTAGCCCAGCACCAATCCCCCGGCCACGGCCGTCCCCCCTATCGCTGTCTCCCAAAGAGCAGCATGAGACAGGGAGCAGCTGACGCCGTGTCCCAGCGCGCCGGCGGAGGCGAGCTGGAATCCAGCATCACAAAACAAGCCCTGTGCGCGCTCCCCTCCCGACGCAGGCGCGTGTGCCCGCGGCCCCCTCCCTCCATCCCCCCCAAAAATCTCCAAGTCTGCCCGGTAACACCGAACCGGGCTCCCTTTCCCACCCCACCGCCCCCGGCCAATCCGAGCGCTGCCAGCGAGGCCGGGGCTCCGCCGCGGAGATGCGAGGGGCAGGAGCTGCTGGTGCTGCGGGAACGGCATGTTTTCCCTTCGCCCCTTCTTCCTCCCCAGCCCGTTGTTTTTCACTTCGGGGCCGGAGGGGAGGCGTGGGTTGGAGCTTGGAGGCAGCTCCCGGCCTTTCCCGGCAAAGCAGAGTACCCTCAGAAAACGCAGGATGAGATTTCATCGCTGCTCAAGGGAGCCTTGTTCTTAATCACGGGCAGATCGGCGGGATTTTAGAGGTGGGACGGAGGAGAAAGGAGAGCACGAGAAAAGCAGGGCTCCGTCCTCCATGGGTCCGACCAGATCTGTTCGGGCTTTCCTGCCGGCTCCAAGGGGTTGGTTTTCCCCCCTCCTCTCTGCTTTGCTGTTTTTCCTCATCTCTGCCCGTGCTGGCAGCAGCGGCTGTTTGTGGAGCAGGGGCTGGGGCAGGACTGGTGTGATTCCCGTGCTCCTGGGGCACTGGGAGTGAGTGATAGGGATTGCCTGCTGCCCTCCAAAACTCCACAGGAAGCTGCAGGGATGAAAACACTGAACGTGCTGGATTTTAGGGGATGCCTTGCCAGTCCCTGTGCCTCCTCCCTACGCCAGGGCTTTCTGCAGCTCCCTTGGGCTTCACAGACACAGGGCATGAGCTGATGGTGACTGAGAGCAGAATAATAAACCACATTTTGGTCTTTTCTGGCCTGTTCCTGGGGCACCACCTCAGGATGGGCTCGCCACACCTAGAGCACAGAGGTGTCAGGATATCCAATGCCCATCCCTGACACAAAGGATGAGTGTTTGGACCCAAGATTGGTTGTGCAGGCAGGATAATGTGCCCCATGTTTCCTGCTGAGATGCAGAGCTGTGCTGAAATGCAGCAGTGCCCAGAAGAGTGGTGGAGGCCAGGTTATAGCTGCTCTTCTGTGGAGATGTAGGAACTCTGCTGTGTCCACAGCACTGATGCCAGTGAAAAGGTTGCCCAGGAAAGTGCAGGAGTCATCATCCCTGGGGGTGTTTAAAAAACACACAGACATGGCACTGGGGACTCAGAGGTCCTTTCCTACCTAAAGGATTCTATGATTCTCTGCTCTTCTAATTTGCATCCTGCTGAAGCCTCAGCCTGGGAAGTGGCTTAAAGCAAAGAAATCCATATGGGATCTCAGTAAGCTGAGGGCTTGGAGAGAGTGGCCTTGTTGGTGAGGGTGGAAAGCAGGAGGCCGGGTCACCACGCAGCTTGTGCCTTGCAGTGAATGGTGGCAGCCAGAGGGATTTGTCCTGACATCCCAATGTTTGCAGACACCTCTAGAGGAGTGCCACACTCCCCTGGGGTTTTGGGATGTCCTGAAGGGAAGGTAGGACAAGCATCTGCTTGGCTCTGGGGATCCTAAAGGGCTGGGGAGAGAACATGTGCCTGCTGTAAGCTGGTGCCCTGGAGAGGGGTCAGGATGAGTCCTGCAGGCCCTGTGTGGGGAAAACCGCAGGGACAGAGCTTGTGTGGGGCTGCAGATGTCCTGGGAATGCCAGCTGAGCCGTGCCAGTCGTCAGGGGGGACAAGGGCAGCGTGTCCCTGTGCGTGCTGGTGCTGCCCCACCCCGGGAGAGGCTCAGCCCAGGGCTCTTTGCACAGACTGTGTAGGCGAGGAGAGCCGGGCCCAGGGGCACGGAGCAGCCCGGGATGTCCCATGGCAGCTCTCCTGCAACAGCTGCTGGAGCAGCTGCCTGAGGGAAACTCCAGGAATTACAGCTCCCAGGGGTCAGGGCACTGCCAGGAGAACGGGCCCAGCTCAGCACCATGGGCTCTTCCCTGCACAGGGATGGGACAGGCAGTGCCAGCGGGAGTTGTGCCAGTAAAGAGGTGTTATTTCTTTAAAAGGCCTCAGGGTGTGTTTTTCCCGTCCAGGCTGGGGATACAGATGGGTTTTGCAGTAGGATAGGGGTTTTCCTCATGCAGGACAACTCTGTGTTGATGAGGCAACCAAGCCTGAGCAGGACAACTCTGTGTTGATGAGGTTGCATGAGCTCCAGCTCAGCCCTTTGGGCCAAGAGGATGGGAAAGGCCGGGCAGGGAGTGGGCAAGGGGGGCAGCCAGCTTTGCACCAGGGTTATGGGAGGGAGGACACCTTCAGGAGGGTGTTTGCTGAGGCATGGCCCTGGGCCTGTGGCAATTCCCATCCCTGCCAGTGATCTGCGCAGAGCCAGAGCATCAGGGGCGACCTTCCCTTCACTTTCCAAATTTCAGGGGAGTCTTCCCTGGAAGAACGACTAAGTTTTCTTTGGAGCAAAGATAATCCTCCCCTCCTCCCTCAGTGCTGAATACTCTGGCACCACACCAAATAGCAAAGACAACATGAAATACACCCTCGTTTCCTTGGCCTCTCTTCCCAGCCATCCCCCAGCAAAGAAAAGCAATACAGCATCTGCGTTTCTAGCTGCAGCCTTCTTCCAGGGCCGGGTCTTTGTCGCTTCTTTCGGTGCCAAAAGCTTTGAAATCTGTTCAAGGCATAAAACAAGGAGCGAGCAGAAGCAGCACTGCCTGCTAAGCCCTGCCTGCTGCTGGTAGTGCCCCAAAGGGCCTCCAGTTTGCTCAGGCTTTTAATGGGCATCACTGAGGCCACCACGATCCCATGGCATTGCTCAGCCTCCCTGTTCAGTGCACACGGGGAATGGAGCCACTCAAATCTCTTCCCTTCCAATGCAGACAAAAAAATAAAAGGCTGGAAGAAGGATGTCAGCTCTGTCCCATTGGAAGCTGCTGGCCACGGCCACGATGTTGAGTCTAATTTATGGGCTAAGCAGATTTGGGAGAAGCTGATCAGCAGAGAGTGATCCTGCTGGTGTGTGCCAGGCCATCTCCTCCAGGAACTGGAAGCAAGATGGGTGCAGAGGTATGTGTGGTATCCACATGCCTTCATCACACCAGCTCCTCATCTTCCTCCCTGTCCTCTTGAAGAGCAACTCAGAAGCCAGAGAAGTGTCTCTCCCCATCTCCATCCCCTTGGCTTGCTGCAGGGACCTTCCCAGGACATTGCTCCCAGCTCCTCCTTGGCTGAGGGTGTGATGGATGGGGATAACACTGGGAAGAGCTCCCACCCATTTGCCATGGGCTGTGGAGGACACGGGGGGATAGGCCCACCTTACACACAGGGGAAAGCAGGGGATTCATTAAATCCTTTGGAAGGAGGATTTAGAGCCTGCAGGACATGCCTAGTCAGGAGGAAATTATTCAGTGGTGGGCTGAGTAATTTCCAGCTTCGGTATCTCGTGCTGCCCATTCCTGTGCACTTCACTGAGCYGCCCTTCCAGCCACCCTCCTGAGCTCAGAACCACTCCAGCAGGGGCTGTAAATCTCTGCCATCAGCCCTGGGATTCCCATGCCCTCCTGTTTGCCACCTTTTGCCCTGGACACTCAGACAGGGCAGAGGATTAAAGAGGGAAGTAAAATTAACAGGAGGGCATAATTTGGGAATGACGTGCTGGACAGGGCTCAGGTGGGGCCTCTGTAACGGGGCAGGACAGGTCCCAGAGGTCAGATGCCAGGTCTGGGTGTCAGAATGGGAGGAGGTGTGAAGGTTGGCATGGGGATGTGCATGCAGGCGTAATTATTGCCTCTTCGGGGTTGCATTACAGTTAAAATTTATGGTACATCTTCTCTTCCAGCAGCATTTCCAGGATCCGGCTCTTGGTTCCAGGACTGCAAAGATGACTCTGGAAAATGGCACGCAGTGAGTTTCCCCCCAGCCCTGGCACTGTGCTGCCTGGGGGGAGGTTTTCCTCTGCCCTGCCCTCTCCTCCCTGCTGCTCCCATCCCTCCTGCTTGTTTTCCACCTCCTGCAGAGCCAGCCGAGCAACGTGCTGTAATATTTTCTTCCAAATGAAGCTTCCTACAGCAGTAAAAAGGGGGGAAATGTGGTTTGTGCTGCAAATGAGACATGTCCATGCCCTACTGCTCTACCCCATGTGCTCCCCTTCCCTGCAGGTAGGTCTGGGAAAGCTCCTGAGCAACCCTGGTCCCCATTCATTCCCAGTTGTGCCCATGGGCCTGGGGGAGATGGGGGAGATGGAGGAGCACGGAGCAACACCAGGCCCTGGTGACAACCTCTAGGTGAGTCTCCAGCTCCTCTGGGCTGCAGAGGGTTTGAAACCTCTGCAACCCCTTTTTTGCCCTCCTGGTGTCACTTGGTCACTGCTTAGGCAGATGGTACAGAGGGAAGAAAGAGTTTCCCAGTGTGAAGCCCAAGGGGTGTGTGGATCGTGCCAGGGAGGCACCAGCTGAGCATTTTGTGCAGCTCCCAGGCCGCCAACAAACCTTTGACTGGTGACATGACAGGACACAGTGGCTTCAGAGAAAGATCAGTCTCCAATGACCACCAGGAGCAGCCTCTGAGCCCCAACATGGGAGCTGATTCCATGCCCTGAAATCCTGTGGCAAATTCCTCATGAACCTTTCTGGGAACTGGACTCCTCCATGGGCAAATACCACCTTCACCACTGCAAAACTGCTTGTCCTCAGGGTGTTTGCACACCAGTGAAGGGCTGCCTGGCATTCCTCCTTGCCTGCTAAGCACTGAGCACTGGGCAGAGGCTCCTCCTGGGGTCCCTGTGGCTCCCCATCCATGCTCAGCTAATCTGCTGGATTACAGTCCCTTATATTTAACTGGATTAGATGACTGTTTCTGCAGTTACTGTTACTGTTTTGCACTGGCCGTATTTATAGGGTGCTCTGGTTGTATTTATAGGGCTGCAGAATCAAGTTACAACTTTAAGGGCTGCAGCCCTGTAGGTCACAGCAACCCTGGACAAAGTGGAGGAGCATCACCCATGAGTGCCAGCACTTCCCAGGGTGGCACAACAAACAGAAAACACCTCCCCAGTGGAGTGTACTGGGAGAGCAGGCCCAGGGAGACAACCTTAAACCCGGAAAGGGGGAAGTTCAGCCCTTGGGGTCCCTGTCCCTCCTCAGCCTGGCACACTGGGGAGCTGCCAGCCCCGGAGCTGCTGTTATTGCAGCGGCAGTAAACACCTTCCTGAGGCTGGTCAAAGTCCAGCCCCACATCCTGAGTGCCAGAACCACCCTGCTGACCCTGGGCAGAAGGCTCTCTGCTCCTAGAGGGAAAAGACAACCCCTCTGTGGGCTTGTTATCTTGTTTTTGAGCCAGGATTAAATGCTGGGGAGACGCAGTTCGTGTTCAGATTCAGATGTTTATTAATTCTCATCTACAGCACAGTCTCACAAGCTGTGAGTTCTAGCTAACAAGGTAGGAAATGGCTCCGTCTCTAACTCTTTCCAAGGTATTTCAAGCACTAATGGTCTGATAATGAGATGACACCTAGGTTATTTTTACTTTTAACCCAATAACCAACCACCCGTGGCCCGCAATGTGGATTTTCCTACCCAATTACAAAATATCACCCAGACCCATGAAGAAGAAGGTGAAAGAAGAACTTTGCCAACATCCTAAATCCTCCAACTTGCTTTATATATGTTACTAGATACTAAAACCTTAAATCCTAAGTTTTCCACCCTGTGATATCACACACTTCCACTCAAACTACAGACCCGTAATCCCAGTGCTATCAGTCAATTTTAGAAGCCTTTTCCACAGCCTCAGGTAAAATGTAGTGCTTGCTTGAGGGTCAGTGCCTTTTAGCACAGAAATCCTAAAATCCTCAGCTTCCAGGGTTCCAACACCCCTCTGCTCATCCTGATCCGTGTCCAGGGTGTTTGTGTGGACCTGGAGAATAAAGCCCACAATGCTGCTGATTCAGCCCCAGATAAATGTTGGCTTTCACTTTGCACAGGCCTAGCTGGTCAGGACACCCTCAGTCCACCTTTCCTGAGTGCAGAGGATGTCCCTGAGGGCACACACACTCTTAGCTGGACTTAAGGATGATGAATATTGAAGGATATGAAGCAAACAAGCCCCTTCCAGCAGGATGTCTTTGACTGCAGCCGATCTCAACCACGCTGCACGTTCTGAGGAGCTAAAATTAGCTGTGTTCCCATGCAGAGGCTGTGCTGGAGCTGTGCTTGGAGCACAACAGCTTTAGGAATTGCTGCTGCTGCTGCTGGTTTGGGTGCGAGTGCAGGGCGGGGGGAAGCCCTTGTCCCAAAAAAGGAATTTTTTCAAAAGCCACTTGCCTAAAGGCAAGGGTGGGTAAAATGCATAACCTTTGTGCCACAATTGAGACGAAAACACTGCTCACACGGGCTTGTGGAGCATCTCCTGCCTCACTGCAGCCCCAGATTCCATGGAAAGAGTTGCAAAGCCCCCACTGACCCAGTCCCCACCATGCTGCCCCAAACCCACAATCCCAGCAAAGGAAAGTCCACGTCTTTCCTTCGTGTCTGGCTGTTTGCAGACGACTGTGGGATGAAGAAAGTCATCTCCATTGCTCGGGCATCCAGCACAACACACAGCAGGGACCATCCCTGGGGACAGGGAGTCCCAAATAAGCTCTTTGTGAGTAATGAGGAACTCCAGCAGATGCAGTAAAAATAAGGAAGCATCAGGCAGCAGATAAATCAGCCGCAGGGGCCCCCGGCCTGACGGAGCCCTGATTTGTGGCCTGACCCGGCCACACTCACCAGACTCCTCAGGCCCCAGCTCTCCTGGCTGGAAAGCCAAGGAGAATAAAAAAGCAGGATGTCAAGGCTGARCTTAGCTTTCCCTTCTGCAGATAAATCACTTGGAGATGAGGAAATTGGCTGTGTTTGTTTGCCAACAACTCACTCCCAGCATGCCAGGCCTGGCCGAGCAGGGCGGCCGTGCCRGGCAGGTTGCACGGCCGAGGTGGGAGGATGAGCAAACACCCTTTGCTGTCCTTGGCCTCAYGGGGTGGAGAGTTATCCCAAAAAGCCAGTCCCCAGCAGCACCCAGGGAGAGGGAGCAGGGTGAGAAGCAAAGGTGAGAGTGGAGGGACCGTCCCTGTTCTGCCCTGCATTATTTGGGTCACACCAACACTCTCCATCACTGCACGGCTGCCAGGAGAGCTGCATAAATCACCTAAAAATAAAAAAAAAATGCAAGGTATTTCTTCAAGCATTTCCCCATCACTAGTTTGAGTGCTGGTGTTTTATTTCATTCCATGCAAGAAATCTCCTTTTCGATCCCTCACATCCCATGCTGTGTTTTGTGGGAACAGAGTTGATGTCCAACAGCCTTGCTGATATTCCCAGGCTGGTTGGGGTGTAGTAGAAAGGCACATGCAGCTTGCTGTCCCTTCTCCAGCTGATGGGGAGTCAGGAAGGGTGATATGTTTTAGCTGGGGAAGTAAATAAGCCAGAGCAGCAGGCTGAGCTCATGGATATTGARTCATAGCAAGTGCCTGTATTTTTTGACAGTAAAGAGCCTGTCTGGAGGCACCTTTGGCACCTGCAAGGCGTGATTTGAGGTGTCTCAGTTATTAACTGCTTAACAGGGAAAGCTCAAGGAGACAGAGAGCAGGAATTGCACCTTTCCCATCCCCGTTTTCCTGGCAGTTTGCTGCAGCTCGTGTTCCCATCTATTCTGGAGCTGAGGCTGTGAAAACAAACGGGGGCTGATTGCGCCCCGCTCCGAGGAATGGTGCGGATGTGAGAAGCAGCAGAAAAACTTGCTCACTTGGTGTTTTCCTGAGTGCCTGCCAGAGCTGCATCTGCTCCTCGGCCGACGCAGAGCAGGATCACTGCCTGGCTGCTAGAAGAGAGGAATTTGAATAATTTCTGTCACGTGGAGGAAGAGGGAGCAGAGAGCCGCCCTGACAGCCTTTGGGAGCTGAGAACTGATGCTCATGGTCATTGACTGCCATGTAAGATACAGCAATGTATGGATTTTTCTCTTTTTTATCTTTCCTCTTAGTGCAGTGCTTTCCAAAATGGTTATTATTTCAGGGGCTGAGCTTGAAAGGGCTCTGGGGTTGTGTGTCTTTTAGAAACCTCGAATCCTTTATTGAGCAGATCCTAAAATCCCACTCCTGGTGCCCCACTGTGGGACTATAAATCAAATCTCCCTCTTCTCTCTCACTTATGTACCCTGAGTCTCCTTATTCCCTGCTTTTATACATGAAGATGTGTGWGTGGATCAAGCCTCCTCCCAAATGGACTATTGTGAGTACCGGACCACATAAAACGGCAGAAATATCCAATAAAATCAGACCTGGTGAAGCCAAATAAAAAAAGCTACAAGCAGAAAAGCTCTGCAGAGCTGCAGCACGAGCTGCTGAGAGGTTTTCTCCAGTCCCACCTCCTCAGCCTCAGCAGATCCTCTTGCTTGTTGTCTRTCTTGGAACTGGGAGGGAGGGAAGAGCACAAACAGATGTGATTCCTTGCAGAGGAAGGAGGCACCTGGGTTCATGGTGAGGAGACCCTCAGGACCTTCCAGACACTGGGCTGGGAGAGCCTTSTGCTGCCCTTTCCCTCTCCTTTCTTCCCATCTCTAAGCACCACCTCTTCAGAGAGCTGGGACCGGTTTAAACGCRTCTCTTTGAAGCCAAGGAGGGAGGAAGGTGGAGAAATACGATTACTGGGTCAGTGATGTATCTCCTGCAAGGTTCCCAGGGTGCAGCTTGTCTGCTGGAACAAAAATCACCATTCGTCTGGCCCTGATAATTCCATAAACAGCTCCAGGTCCAGGGATGAAATAGACCCATTCCCTAGGGAGTGCCTGTGTTTTGATGGATGCCTCAGACAGCTGCTCCCTCTGGGATGAGCAGTGCTCTGCCTGCAGGACAGACCTCAGCAGCCCAAAATGGGCCCTTTCTTCATCCCCTGCCAAAGGGGAGGGGCTGGGGGATCCACTGGGATCCCAGTGGCACTTGCTCAGGCTCTCTGCTCAGCCTCTAATCCCTAGGGACACGCTGGGTGTGTTTGGAGCCTGGGAGGGATGTGGGTCTCTGARCTGAGCTGTGTCTTTCTCTCAAGTGCTTTAAACTGCACTAAAAAATGTGATTAAAAAAAAAAAAGCATTTAATGAGGAGGATCCCAAGGCCTGCTGTGCTCTGGTTTGGCCAGGGGTAGGGAACGGAGCTGGGAGCATAACAGGGATATAACAAACAGTAAAACATAATCCTGGGATAACAGGCAGSAATTAGCACCACAGGTATGTCCATGTCACCCTGTGCTCCCTGCCTGGAAAGTTTGGGATAAAACACACRGGGGCTGGATTGTGCCTCCAGCCCAAGCTCACCCCGTGCCTCAATCCCTGGGTTTGGGCTGAGGCAGGATTAGACCCGTGCTGGGTTCCTGCAACACGCTGGCATCACAACTCCTTAGGGAAAACAACACCTGTAYGACTGCAAGGAGCTTTGGTCTGGATGTGAGCGGGGGAGAGCTGTTGGCAGCAGCAGGAGGCGGAGGAGAGATGCTCCAGAGGGGCAGGATGGAAACAGGAGAACATGAGCTGCRGCCAAGGCTGTGCTGGGTGAGGCTGAGCTCCCCAGCGTGTGCCCTGTGCCCACCTGCACGGCTCAGCCCACACTGAGCTGAGCACCAGGCAGCACCAGGCACGTCCCAGGCTGCTTTCCAGAGCCGTGGATTAGAGCTGGAGTGGGTGCCTCCTCCCCAGAACGAGTCACAGCCACCCTGGCCTGCCAAAAAAATCCCCCCCAGCAGCACTGAGAGGCCACAGTGAGGGGTTTGCAGGCAGCCAGGCTGTGCCACAGCAGCATCCCCCTCCTCTGAGATGGAGGAGGCAGATGGAGACAGCACAGCCCACTGCAGCCATTCCCTCCTGGTCCGGAAAATGGAAAATTCCCCACACATAAAACGGGGAATTCAGGGAGCCATCGGTGCTGACTCGCCAAGGAGGCATCAGGTCACAGCAAATGACGCAACTCTCCCTGGGCTGGAACTAGATGGTCTTTAGGGTGACTTTTAGTCCAAACCATTCCACAAATCCATGATTCCACACCACGATCCTCCCCATGCCCAACAGCCCTGTGCGAGCTGCACCCCTCAGACAGCTCAGGCTGTTTTCTTGAGGGAGCGCGTTTAAAAATCCCGGATATTTGCCCAAGGAAGCGGCTGCCAGCGAGCCGGTGTCCAGGAGAGGGCAGGGTGAGCCGCCACACCGCACAGCACCTGCAGCTTGGGTCCTGCCGAGGCATTATTTCCAGCCCAGACACAGTTTTGCCTTTTCCACATATCTCTCTCTCTCTTTTTCGATTTGGGTTTTTTCTTTTTCTTTCTTTTTTCTTTTTCCTGTTTTGTTTTTTGGTGGGTATTTTTTTGGGTTTTTTGTTTTGGTTTTATTTTTTTGGTTTTGGTTGTGTTTTGGGGTGGTTTGGGTTCTTTGTTTGTTTTTAAA
Source organism: Mixornis gularis (assembly GCA_003546035.1). NCBI lineage: Eukaryota > Metazoa > Chordata > Aves > Passeriformes > Timaliidae > Mixornis > Mixornis gularis. The sequence goes on along the minus strand of QVAJ01000113.1, from coordinate 1,500,500 downwards.
TTGGTTTTTTTGGGTTTTTATGGGAGTTTGGGGGGGTTTTGTGTGTTTTTTTTTTTCTTTTTTTGTGAGCTTAAACCCCACTGAAGCTCCAAGGTTTGTGCCTTTCCTGTTCCCTTGCAGCCCCAGGTGTCCCTGGTGAGCCAGGCCAGCAGGCACCTTGTTTACAGGGTGTTCCTGGTGCAGAGCCACCGCTCTTTGGAGAGGTGACAGAGGTGACATGTGCCTCGGCAGGGCGGGGAAAATGCSCTGCGTTAATCCAGGGATCAGTTGCAAGGAGTGTTGCCCTTTCCTGGAAAAACAGGCAGCTGTGGTCACCGTCCAGCCCCTGAGCTGTGGGTCTGCYGTGGGCTCGGCCCCATCCCGAGGTTCTGGGGCTCAAGGGGGCAGTGGGGGAGTTGGCATCACCCCGAGAGGATCAGCACACAGCTGAGGCTTAGGCAGTGTGGAAAATGTCCTGTGCTGGGCAGCCCAGACCAGGCTGAGAGGTGGGAAAGCAGCTGGGGAGCCGAGGAGGATGACGGAGGGAGGTTTTGTGGAGCAGCAGCAGGCTGGGAGAGGGTCACCGAGCAGCACAGCCAAGGGCACTTCCCTAGCACTGCTTTCTCCAGAAATAACACCCTTCCCCAGACACTCTGGAGACTCCTCTGGCCTTGCACTGTTAATGTTTAACCCCTGGGCAGGGACAGCGTGTTGCAGCCAGCAGGGAGGCGGTGTCAGCCTGTGGGGACGGCAGTGGGTGGCTGGGCACACACACGAGGTCACCTCCCTGCACCGTGGGGACCCCCATGGCCTCGTGTCACCAGCAGCACCTGGCTCCTGCTCCCTGAGCCCCAGGGAAGTGGCTTTGCCAGGGAATAGTTCACCTGGGACAGGGGCTGCGGGATTCCTGGGCTTCACTGGGGGGGAAAGGAGGAGGATGCTGGGACAGCCTCCCCCATGGAGCTCCCAGCTCGGCAGGCAGAGCCTTGGGGTGGTGCACGGTGTGAACCTCGTGCGTTTGTRCACACCAAGCCCCTTTTCCCCCCAGGAACATCATCCCAAGCAGGCCCAAGCCTTCCAGGGGTGGTTGGTGCCATGTTTTAGGGCGAGCTCTGGCAGGTTGGGGGCAAAAAAACCCCCGGGCTTCCTTGTACGCAAACAGAGCTTGACTTTATTGCCTTTAAAGTGCAACCAGCACAAACAGTGGCAAAAGTGCAAACACTGATAATGCTCGGAACATTCTGAGCTGTGCAAACACGCTGGAGGTGGGGGAATGTGTTGAAATGAAGGGGTGAGGAGGCCGGGAGGAGGAGAGGTCCCTGCCCCAGCAGCCCCAGCAGCCCCCAGGCCCCTCATTCCCTTTCCCCAGGTGCCCCAGGCAGGGATGCTGACTGTGGGTTGGGGTGGGAGCAACCTCAGGGTGAGCAGGGCTGAAGGGGATCCTCCCAGAGCACAACCCCCCACCCAGATGGGATACAGATGTTGTTATAACACTTTTAGCCCCAGCCCCAGGCTGTGCCCTGCCCTGGCAGAAGGAAGAGCTCCAGAGCTGCCCCTCGGAGCTGCTGGGACAAAGCAGAGCCATGAATCCCCTGCCTGGTGGCTGCCCACACAGAGCATCCCGCCCGTCTCAGATGCCTTGTGGTGGTCAGAATGCTGAATAAATGCCTTGCTTTATTCCCTTTTCCCCCCTATCTCACCTCCTTTTAGCTGCATTACACACACCTGGACCCTCCTGAGCCTTGCTCAGCATTCTCTGTCCTATCCAGGTCTCCAAAACCTCCTCCAGGTGATGAGCCAGAGGTGGCTGCTGTATATCCCAGCTTGCCTGGTGGCACAAATCCCTATTTTCCCACCCCTCGGGGCCCCTCAGGGTACATTTTGCCCTGGATAGGGGAGGATGATCCACAGAAGGCTCAGTCCTGGCAGAGGTGAGATGATTTACACTGAGCCTGAGCACCAGTGCCCTAGGGAGAGACAAAAATCCAGCTCCTCAGGAGACATTTTAGGCTTCTGCCTCCTATTTATTTAAGATTACCAATCAGGCTGGGAAAAGGAAGGGTGCAGGGACCTCAGCCCTTCCCTTGTGTCCATCCCTCTGGATCCCAGCACAGCAGAGAATCCTCCTGGGCTGTTTTTGCTGGCAGGCTGGGAGGGGAAGTGGTGCCTGCAATCAGGGCAGCCCCATCCCAATGCTCCAGCTGACGAATTCCCACCAGATGGGAATTTTTGGGAAACCAGGGACCCAACGAGCCTTTCCCTGACTGCTTGAGATCAAGCCAACCTCCAGCACTTGTTTTCATACAGCCAGGAAGATCAGAATATTGGGAGGAATTAATGTCCTGGCCAGACCTACCCAAAACCAGCCAGTTCAGCATGTTACTGAGGGCTGGGACAGGCAAACAAAATGAGGATCCACTCGCTTTTGTAAGGCTTGGGAAAACAGGCTGGAGTACAGTACATAATGTAACAAAAAAATAGACGTACTGGGCTGAGTTCAGTTGCTTTGGGACAAAGTGATCTGGTTTTCAAATTTTTTATTAAGCCAAAGCTTCCTTTACTTTTGCTTCTAGATCTGCCAAGTTTCTTCTGAGTGAAGTTTTGGGGATTTTCCCAGCTGGACTCCRTGTCTGGTAGGAGAGGCCAGGGGTGCCTGCAGTGCCCTGTCTGGGAGCAGAGAGGTGACAAACATCAGATGTGACAYCTGGGCTGGTGTTGGCCCAGTGTGGCTCGTGGACAGAACCCAGGCTRGAGGCCAAAAGCAATAAGTGATGGGAGGGAAACAGGAGTTTTTTTCAGGCATGTGCTGGGTGCTGTTGAATGGCTTCAGCTTGACAGAGGGCAGGTTTAGATGGGATATTGGGAAGAAATTCTTCCCTGTGAGGGTGGTGAGGCCCTGGCACAGWWTRCCCAGAGAAGCTGTGGCTGYCCCATCCCTGGAAGTGTCCAAGGCCAGGTTGGACAGGACTTGGAGCACCCTGGGATAGTGGAAGGTGTCCCTGCCATGGCAGGAGGTGGAACTGGATGATCTTTACTGTCCCTTCCAACCCAAACCATTCCATGGCATGTGGGTGACACTTCCGTGAGAGGGACATTCAAGGAAGAAACCAGACAAAGCACTCCCGGGGTGCTTGATGCTCTCAGGTTTTTGGAGCAAGCTGTTTACTCCCTTTACGAGATCTTTCTCTCCTGCTGCTCACCCCAAACACTTCCCTTCCAAAAAATCACGATGAGCATCACACAAGCCCCAGGAGCCCCATTTCCCCCCAGCCCTGCCCTGCAGGCTGCCAGGAGCAGCTGTTCCTCACCTGCGGGGTGCTGGAAGCTGCCAGGCCTGAAATGCTCACAAGCTCCCCAGGGAGCAGCAAAGCTATTTCAGAGGCTCCGAAATTGCAGCAGCCGAAATTATTTCCTGTGTTAAGTTATTTAAGCATCTGGCTGTGCAGGTACAAAAGCAGCTCGCTTAGAAAAAAAAAAACAACCTGCTTTTCCCTGCTAACCTCCTTCAGTTTTCCCACAGACACGGTTTTCTCCGTGCTGCTGGGATTTGGGGAAAYAACCTGCTTTTGGTGAGCGTGTTTGGGATGGGACTTCCCTGGAGCACTGGGCACGCTCGGGATTCATCCGTGGGGCCCCGGGGAGGAGCAGCGGGGTCGGTGCCCTCCCCAGCCCGTGTCCCTGCCCGTGTCCCTGCCCGTGTCCCWGCCTTACGCCAGGGTCAGGCGCCCCACATCACGCGCAGGAGCATCGCCACCGACTGGCACTTCACAGCTGCTTTGAGGTGCTGCCAGGGACTGGAGGTCGCGCCTGCCAACAAATCACAGGCATTGTGCTCCATCGCTCCCCCYCTTTCTCCCCGTTAATGGCCCCTTTCTGTCCCCAGGGAACGTGATTCTGCATCATCCCATCCCTCTGCGAACCCCAGCTCYGGGCCGGCTGCCTGCACCCACTGCTGGCCACGTCCCAGCTGGGGCTCTCCGTGCTGGCTCTGCAAGGAGGGATTAAGCCCCACCTCATCCCCCCAAAAAAACCACTTGGTGCATTCAAGAAAACATCCCCCACCACAGCAGCCATCAACCAAGACACCAAAAATGGGGTTTATCGCCCAATTTTTGCAAGAGCATCTCCCTCACTCTGCCTCACAGTGGTACCCCAGAGCAGTGTGCACCCCAAAGCCGAGGGCTGGAGCAGGTGGGGGTTTGGGAGCTCTCTGGGAACGCAGAAGCCACCGAGCCAAGCTGTTGTTCTCATTTGTTATTCAGCGTTAAGGAAACGGGGCCATTCCGTTCAGCCTCCCCATCCCGGAGGATAATTGATGCTAACGTCATTTCATTTCACTCCAGCTGCTGGGCTCGGGAACAGATGTTTTATTGTTCCAACTGAACACACGGAACCCAAAAAAATTTAAAATAAAATAAAAAGGCAACAAAACTCAGCTGATTTGTGTTTGTGAGTGAGGTTAGCTGCGGTTTCCTCTCCTCACAAATGCGAGGAGGCAGAGCAGCAGTCCCAGGGAAGGCCCAGGCCTCTGGGAAAGCCAAGGTTTGTACATCCAATATAAGATTCTACATCCCCCACCTCCAAAATTCTGCCCTGTCCAACAGGCAGGTGCTTCCAGCGGAGAATCATTTCCTCAAGGCTGAGCTGTCACCTTCAGGTGGGGTGCACAGCCCATGCACCCTCCCAGGAGCAGGATACACCTGGGTTTTCCACAGAGGAGCACAGYACACGCTCAAGGGCAAAGACACACAGAATCACACAATCACACAATCACGCAATCACACAATCATTAGGTTGGAAGAGACCACCAAGATCATCGAGTCCAATCCAGCCCTAACCTCAACTAAACCATGGCACCAAGTGCCACATCCAGTCTTTCCTTAAACACATCCAGAGATGGCGGATCCACCACCTCCCCAGGCAGACCATTCCAGTACATTATTACCCTTCCTGTAAAAAACTTTTCCCTGATATCCAGCCTATATTTCCCCTGGTGCAGCTTGGGGCTGTGTCCTCTCATTCTGTCAGTTGCTGCCTGGAGAAAGGGACCAACCCCCACCTGAGCACAGCCACCTTTCAGGGAGTTGTAGAGAATGATAAGGTCACCCCTGAGTCTCCTTTTCTCCAGGCTAAACAACCCCAGCTCCCTCAGTTGTTCCTCACAGGGCTTGTGCTCCAAGCCCCTCACCAACCTTGTGGACACACCCCTCCTCCAAGGAGAAGCCAAAACCAGGTTCACAAACGTGCCACTGGCACGTGGATTTCCAGAGCTCAGCCTCCTGTGAAAGAACTCATGGACAGCACCCTGCACACTGGGTGATCCAGGGTGGGAGTGCTGCACTCACAGCCGTGCTGGGAATCTCCCAGGGACACACACATTGCTCCAGCAGCACAGGATGGAGGGGGGAGGTCCATGACTTGYCCTGCAGCAGGTGCAGGACAATACCTGGAATCATTGGCTGAGCTCTCCGCTGCATCCTGAAGCATTCCCRTGAAGCTACACCAGGCAGGCTGTGGAGCAGGTGGAAAAACCTTCCCTGTCTGCCAAAAAAGAGAGATGTTTAAAATGAAAAATCTTCCTGAGCAGCCAAAAAGGGGGGCCTAAACCTACGCAGCTCAACAGATGTTAAATGTTGATTTTTCACTCTAGCACTAACAACCCTCTAGAGAAGAACAAAACTTCTCCCCTGCAGAAGAACTGGGAAACACTCTTCCACAAACTGTGCAGGAACTACCAGAAGGGCAGGTGTAGTGTTCTCCTTGCCTCACCTGACAAGGCATCTTTGCTGTAGGTGAGAAATGAAGCCCCAGAAAGAAATAAAAGGCTCTGAAATGCCCACAGCAAATTATTKGGGTGATTTTCCCCTCAGGGCTGCCCACAAGGCTGACAAGAGCATCTTTTGACGTGTGCCACACGCTTGGCAATATTTCTGTTCCACAAGAGGCAGGTGGGAGGGATGTAATCTTCAGGAATCCAACTCATGGCATGCCCTGTCCCCTTCAGGACACTGCCAGCTGGGGCCTGGCACATGGTTTGAAAAGCCCTGGCAGCAGTGACCACAGCACCTTGTCTTAGAAAGCCAATGGTGGAGGACTTTTCATGGCTGCAAATAAAACACCTTGACCAKGAAGAGCAGCTCTGGGCTCTGCAGCACCTGTGCAGGAAACCCAGACACCAGATGTGACTGTCCCCTTGAGAAGGACAGTCTGGGCAAGTCTCTGTACAGCCAAAACACAGCAAGGRGCTGGAGGTGGAAAATATCTCTTGGATCATCCACCCCTTCCCGTTCAGCTGGGTGAGCAGCAGGGATGGAGTCAGTGAGTGTCCCCCCGCAAACCCAGGCCTGCTGACAAGTTGTTCCCACTTCCAAACAACCTCCCTGCATCCCACCTCAGGCCCAGGGGTGCTTGGTGCCTGCTGGCTCCAGTTTCCCAGCTGGCTTGGCATCAGCCCACGGCCCCAGGTGTTGGAGCTCTGAGCAGGCAAGGGGAGATGTTGAGGATGCCATCACAGCAACCAGAAGGATTTGGTGTTCCTGGGGAGCAGCACTGGCCCAGAGGCCACCTCAATAGCCAGCAGAGTCCCTGGGGGGTGTCCAGAGAGGTCACTGAAACCTTCAGGGGGTGACATTGTGTGGGGACACGTCGGGGAGCAAGGAACTGGCTGCAAACCCTGAGCTGGGTCAGCTCTAGGTACAGAGCCCGAGAGGAGATGTCAGAAGGAGATGTCATGGAAAATATTTACTCCGTGAGGTCAGCGCACCCTCGGCTTCTCCCTGGAGGGGACTTTGAACACAGGAGGGCAGACGTTTCCCTTCTGCAGGAGGGAAGGGAGGCCGGGGAGAGCAGGCACTTCCCTCCGCTGGGCAGATGAAAAGCACAAGTGGAAAGTTTTGTGCGTAAGGCAAAGCAACTGAGCCGTCAGCTGCCGGCCACTGGGTGCTTGCTGTTAGGGGAAACTGCCTGTTTTGGAAAAAAAGGGGTGGATCTCTGAGAAAACCGCCTGGAGAGGGGAAAAAACACCAGAGGGGATGCCCCAGAGCAGAGCCATGAGCTGGCAGTAGGACACAGGGAAGTGCAGGCACGCTCTGGGTTGTGTATAGAAGGGAAAAATCATCCCAAAATTGTGTGATGGCTCAGAAGAAAAGACCCCAGTCCTCATGTSTGGCTGTTTCCAGCAATGGAAACAGTGCTTGGCATCCTGTGCTCCTGGGGTTCAGCTCCCTCCCACGGGGATACTTGTCACAGCCTTTCATGTTCAAGGTGAGGTGTGAATGTTGGTGCTGCTCAGTCCCATCAGTGTGTGCACCTCTGGATGAAAGCCTTGTGTGATGGATCACTGCTGGGTGCTCGGGCCACCTGAACCACGTGAGGCCAAGAATTTGGGTGGCTCAAGCAGAGAAAATCGTCTCCTAAAAGATCATCAGAAAGGGCAGATATTTCACACCTCATGAGGCAGAGCTCTCAAACAATGACTCCCAGCACATTTTGCTTGGYCCAATTTCCAGGCAAACCTCACGCCTTAAAGGAGGGATCTGATAGTTACTGACCTTCCAGGAAGCATCTCTTGCCACAATTGCTGGTTGGGTCAGCATCCCAGGGGAGAATTTCTCTCTTTATTTCAGGCTTTGATGATAAATGGATGATTTTCCCCCAAGAGGACTGTGACTCCATCGCCACTCACAAACGAAAGGGGCAGGGGGACTCCCAGTGCTGCCAGCAGTGACTCAAGAGGTGGGACTCCAGCCCTCCTGACTCACTCCCTGTSAGCTCAAGCCCTGGTGAGATGCTTCCCTTGCCTCAGTCACTCTGGAGACGATAAACGGACCCAGGCTATGTTTTCAAGACATGCTGTGCTGTTTTAAGCCCCCACACATTCTCCTTTTCAAGGTTTTTCCCCCCTTTTTTTCAGCTTTTGACTCACCATGTTGCCAACTCACCACTCCACTGRGCAGGCAGGGTAGGGGTGGCCTTCTCCCCACCCTTCTCCAGTTTGTCCCAGCCTCATCTCAGCATCCCAGCACCCTCAGCTCCCTCAGCACAAGGGTGCCTGTTGTCCCACCAAATTCCCCCTGAGACCACTTACACCCAGAGCCCCCCTGTGCCACCAGAGGGGTCTCCAGCCCAGCACCACCAGACCCTCACTTCCCTGGGACTCATCCAGGAGTGACAACAGTGGGAGGGCTGTCCCCTGTCCCCTGCCTTGCTCTCCCACCCAGATCCTGTCCCCCTCCCACCCCTCGCCCCAGCCGGGCACTGTGGTGGCTGAGACACTTGAGCCCTGGCTCAGCTGTTGACTCCAGCCCATCCCCGAGGAGAGGGATGGGGATGATGACTTGCTCCAGGGCGGAATTTCACTCACTTCAGTGACCTAGTGCCTGTGGTGTGCTCTAAAAATACACAATAAAGCAGTGGGAGGCAGGCCCAAACCCACCAAACCCACCCCGTGTCCCGCAGAGGCCTGCTCGGCCAGGCCCGGCCTCCCTGGCTGAGAGAAATTAAGCTGAAGCCTGAAAATTAGGGCAGATTTTAGGAGATGTGGATGTGGGGGTCAGGAGCAGGAAGGTTTGTGTGCCCCTCACGCTCCCTGCTTTGCTCAGCCCGACCAGCCAAGCTCATCCTATCTCCCCTGGGTTCTCCCATCCCTCTGATCCCATTGTCCCTCTCATCCTGCTGCAGCCAGGCCAGGCTGGTGCAGGGGACACAGCAGAGACACAGCCATGGGGGTCACATCCCCACCCACCAAGATCGTCCCCCCTTCACAGTGTCCTTGTCTTCAGCCTCTTCGGACAAGCCCCAAAGTGGCAGCAGGAGCTTTTCTTTCCCATCCTCACCTGCTTGACTTTGTGCTCCATAGCAACGAGTCTCACCCCCATTCCTTCCTCCTCAGGTCTCCCCTTCCTCCCTCTCGGGATYGTCCACACTCAGTCCCCACATGGATGTCATTAGCAGGAACCACCCTGAGCCTGACGCTGCTTTAATTAATGGGATGTTTTGTGATTGCAAAACCCCCTTCCCACCCTGCTCCTGCCACATCGAGGGGCCCTGGCTCTTGCCCTGCCTCCGTCCCCTCGCATGTTCCAGGGACAGGGAGCCAAAGGGGACAGCAGGCACCGGAGGTCACTGTTCCCCTGCACCCAGCAATAAACAGATTCTCCCGGGAGGCAGGGAGAGGGGCAGGAAGGCCGGGGAGGTGGATTTTGTGGGCAGGCAGATGAGGAGGCAGGGAGAGAGGCAGGAAAGCCAGGGGAGGTGGATTTTGGTGGGCAGGCAGATGGAGCAGGGCAGGAAGGC
>QVAJ01000113.1:1443662-1490154 GCA_003546035.1 Mixornis gularis | reverse complement strand
CTCCTCCTCCTCCTCCTCTCTTGCTGATCCTTTTTCCCTTGTTAAAATTCTCCTTCCCCTCCTCTCGGCTCTGATTTTTCCCATCTCTCAATCTGTAGGCATGCCAGAGGTGCTGGAGGTCTCCGGACTTCCAAGGGGATGGGTAAATCCTGGGTTTCCTGCAGTGCTGTGCTGTGACACCAGAGCCCCAGGCAGCCACTCCAGGCTGCAAGAATTGGAATRAAGTCCTGGAGTCCAGACTCTCTAAATGGTTTTTGGAACTCTTTCTTACCTGTGCAGGGTAACAGGGTGTGAGCCTGAGCATCACTGGCAAACCCAGGCATTAGGATAGCAAGCCCCTGGCTGTTACCACCCCTGAATTACCCCCCATGACCTCCAGCATCGTGTCCAGCACCTCCTCAGCACTCCTGAGCTATTTTCTCTCTGATTCACTTTAAATACATCCCAAGACAGATTGTTTACATCTTTCAGAGGATCTTGTGTGTCCAAACCTTTCTATCATGCTGCCTTTTCCCAAGCCACTCCACACCCCTGATCCCAGCAGGGCAGGCCGGAGGGGAGTGGATCCTTGCATATGCTGCTCCAAAGCTCTCCTCCATCCACGTGCCCTGTTTGCAGATGTTCTGAACTGGGATCCCATCACTGGCATCAAACAATGAACCACTCCACAGCCAGGCCAGGCCCAGCCCTGTCTTTACAGCCTGGTGTAAATCATTTCTTGTCCCTCCCTTTTGGGAACAGCATCACCCTCAGCTGGGCTTTACCTGGTGCCCCACCTGAGTTACCCCCCCATGACCTCCAGCATCATGTCCAGCACCTCCTCAGGACTCCTGAGCTTTTTTTCTCTCTGATTCACTTTAAATACATCCCAAKATGGATTGTTTACGTCTTTTAGAGGGTCTTGTGTGTCTAAATCTTTCTAATTTTATTCCAGATTTCTTTTTGAGATAGACTGGAAGCTATCCTGGGCTGCCATTAGGGCAAAGGTCTCCCTGGGATATTTTTACACATCCAGGAAGACAAAGTGTAAGTTCTAATCTTGCAAAAACCCCTGAAGCGTTTTGTGAAGACACCTGCACAATTCCTTCATGGCAAACGAAACATCCTCAACCTGCAAGTTAACTTAAACCTCCTGGGCTTTTTCTCTGGTGTGCATTTTCCTCCTGTAAACAGTGAGCCAAACAAAGCACCTTTGCTACCCAGTGGAAAATTCAATCTGGGCAAAGGAAAAAAAAAAAAAAAAAAAGCTTTGTAAATAAATGGTTGGTTTTGCAAAGGGTCAGGACAGCGTCCACCCCATTGGGTGGGCTCTGGAATATGGGTGGCCAGGAGTGCTGCATGGAAATGAGAGGAAAGGAGAAAGGGAGGAGAAGGATGTGAGATGGAGGAGCAGACAGCTCCTGCAGGACTGAGCATCCCAAATTTCAGTGACCACTCCCAGTGCTCAGCACTGCTGCCATGTGGGGATGGATCAGCCTTGACGTCGTGCGGGGTCTGGATCCCCATCCCACACACAGGAACGCCCTGTCCCAGCCTTCCCAGCACAGGGACAGCTTGGGAGGGCCCCCAGGCTGATGTCTTGGGTGTGAGTAATCCCAGCACTGGCTTTGGGATGGGGATCCCTCCCTGTGACCTCCTCAGACAGCCCCAGCTCCTCGCTGGGCTCCGTCTCTCTGTCAGATCCCTGTGCTGTCCTCCTCCTCCTCCTCCACCGTCTCCCTCCCAGCCTCCTTTAATTGCAAATATCATGGAAGCCCTGGCAAAACCCCAAGTAGCAGCCAGGCCCCTGTCAGCACCTATTATCTCCTGTGTTGGCCGTGTCCTCAGGAGGCTGCTTCAAAATAAAGGCAGGAGGACGTTGGCCATGGGTAGGAGGAATTTTCCACTGGGTGGGTACAGCCAACCTGGGTCACGGGACGCAGGGCCCTGGCTTGTGTCACCCACCAGCACCCTGAGAGGCAGCTGTGCCCGTGGGCAGCCCCCTCCTGTGCTGCCCAGATGCCTGGGGACTGCCCAAAAGAGGCTCCTTTCAGCTGAACCTGACACACCCCCACCTCATTCCGAGGGGGACAGGCYCCAACCTCCAGATTCATCCCACAGCAGCTCCCTTCAGGCTCCCTCAGCATGACCTTGGTACTTTGTGCAGGAGGTGACCCCTGGGCAGGGGACAGGACAGAGCAGGGGATGTGTCTCTGTCYCATCGAGCTGCCAGCAGGGATTTTAACTGAGCCCAGCCCTGCTGGTGATGCTCAGRAGGAAATGATGAGGAACAAGAGGTGCTTGAGGGGGAGAAGCTGGGCAGTGAGGGTTCCTCGGGGATACAGACACRTCTGAGAGGGAGGGCATCCTCACCTTCCCTGCTGGGTCATTTCCTCCCTGCAGCACACAGCACTCTCAGGCTGTTTCAAACCAGCTGAACAGCCGRCAGGGCACCCAAACCACTTCCCTTGGCCACAGGCAGTGAGATCCAGGGGGTCTCCAGGCCAAAAATCCACTCTCCACTCCTCTCCTGGCTGGCAACCAGCTGTCTCCAGCTCCCTGCCACTCCACATCTGGAAGGGAAGCATCAGGAAGGGACACACTGGGCACTTCCCCTCCTCACATCTGGGAATTGAGAGCGCTGCCTCATTGTGCCGGGGCAGGGAGGGTTTTGCTGGTGTTATTTTTCCAAGCTGGCCCAGAGTCCAAGGGAAACAAAAGCTTCTTCCTTGCCAAAGGGAGGGCTGGCTGGAGGCAGCCACAGGAGGCGAGGGCTGGGCTATTCCCTGGGCTCCTAAACGCTGCATTTTGGTGTTTAAATTTAGCCCTAGATTGAAGCTGTGCAGACATGAGCCCTTCTGGAGAGCCAGCAGCCTGGCCAGCATCAACATGAACTTCATGTGTGCCCTTCCTKGGCTGCAAGCTCAGCCCCCAGATGTGCTCCACGGGGCAGATTCCTGACAGGGAAACACCCCAGACGTGCTCTRGAGAGCAGTGGTGGCTGGGCAAGGCAGCCTGGATGGAATAACAGCTCTTTGGGCCATCCAAACTGCAGCAASACAAAGGAAGATGCTCGCAAGTTTTTCTCTCCTCGTTAAGCACATGACAAAGAGAACTTTCCAGCAGCATGAGACATCAGATGTTGAGTGCCCTGTGTCACCTGCCCCTTTCCTGGGGCACAGAAAGTCCTTATGACTTGTGGCCTCTGGTTCTTTGGGATGCCAGTCCTGGCCTGGGAAGGGAGCCAAGCCCTCGCTTCCATTTCATCACCAGGATCCATCACCCCCAACTCCCTGCAGAGCACAGCAAAGGGCCTCAAGGAGAAAAGCTGTGCTCACAGCAGGGCCCCCCTCCACATTTAGACCCCCAGATGGGAGAGGCACYGGGTTTTTATCTCCCAAATCCATAACTGAAAGGCTTCAGACAGGAGTTCTTTCCGTGATGCTCGATCACACCACCTGGGAAGCTGGGAATGGTCCAGGACTTGCCAAAAGCTGTCACCCCCCAGCAGCCCAGCTCTGTGGCCTCTGCCTGAGCTGCCCACTGGAGCAAAATGGGCAAATGAGGAATCAGGAGGAATGCTGYTTGTTTGCTGGAGCTCTGCAAACAATCCACGTGGCCTTGTCCTCTGGATGAACCYGGTTTGATAAGGATCCTGTTCATATTCCAGTGATTCCTGAAGAACTGAAAGTTTATTGCAGGTGAGCCATCCTGCTCTTGTCTCTGAGGGAAATGCTGGCTCAGAGAGGTGCCCCAAGCTTCTGAGGCTTTTCTGCACAAATCCCGTGTTGTTGGAACCCTGGGAACTGAGAATTTCAGACTTTCTGTGCTGACAGGCACTGACCCCCAGTAAAACACTGCATTTGACATGAGGCCTTGGAAAGGCTTCCAAAATTGAGTGAGAGCACTGGGATTATGGGCGTGTAGTTTGAATAGAAGTGTGTGAGATCACATGGTGGAAAACTCAGAGTTTAAGGGTTTAGACTATAGTAATATATATATAAATATATATAGTAAGTATAGTATTTACTATATATATTACTATTACTTATGCATAGTAAATATATATAAGATGGAGGTTTTAGGGCCTAGGCTAAGTCTTTGTTTTTCACCTTCTTCGCTGTGGGTTTGGGTGGTATCTTGTAATTAGGTAGAAATTACTTAATTTCCAACTCTAGCAGAAAAGAAGATAAAAAGCTTCACTGTGTTGTGTTAAAAGTACCCTAAAAATARGGTGGAGGGGAGAGGCATGGTGGGGAATCGCTGGCTGAAGAGACAACCTGACATTCCAAGGGCACCAAAGGATGGGAACATCACACGAGATCTTTAGGATGAGTGGCGAAAAATCGGTGATTGTTTTGTACACGGAGTAGYAGGATAATGAAAACAGCTGAAATTCCCAATTTCACGGCTTACTGAAATCCTGGGGAAGATGATCCTGTCTCTGCACACAGCTCCCTAGGGGTGAACTGTGTTCCACTGCTCTTGGGAGGGTTYGGATGCTACAGGCATGCACAGAAAGCTTTGGGCACAGCAGGAAACACAAAGGTAGCTGGGCTGGTTTAGTATGGAAGGGATTTTTCTAAGAGAGTTAGAGGAAAAAGTCAATTAGTGATTGGCTTTAAAGCTGATGGCTTAATTAACTAATTAGAGAGTTGGATATGCTTATAGAAATACACAGGGTTAAAAGCGAGAGAAAGGGAAGGAAGAGTTCTTTTAAAAAGTGTTTTATTCTCATATAAATAAGAATTTATTTTATTCTTGTATAATTCTTTTTTTTCTCTTTTATACTTGTATTAATAAACCCATCTTTATACCTTTTAAGTTTTAACCTGCTTTGCTTTTCTCCTTATCCTATCTCACAACAACAACAAAAGAATAAATAATTCTAATAAACACTCAAACCACTACACTCATTTTAAAAAATAAAAATTGACAAACGTAAAATCACTACAGTAGCTTTGGCTGGGATATTTCACCCTTCTTTTTTCCTAAATACTAATTCAGATTGGAAGATAAATTCATAACACTCACGGAAACACGTGCTCCTCTCCAGGAAAGAGAACTGCAAGCTGGGAAGAGCAGAAATGCAGACAGCTTCGTGCTGGAGARCTTTTCCCCATGACAAAAACAGCCTGGTGCCAGTGTAAGGAGAATTAAGTGGATTCAGTGAGTAGCTTAGGCACAGGTTCTGCAAAGCCTGTGGGTCATTGAGGAAGAGGAGTGGAAGGAGGACACTGCTGCTGCACAAGAGAACCATGACACAGACATAATCCAGTTTAGCTGCTCTGCTGAAGCTTTGAGTGATCCTCAAGATCTGGGGAATACAGGTCAGCTTGATTTCCATCAACTCAGCGGCTCCTACAATCCCCGTATTTTCCTTTGCAAAAGCTTTTCCTTTTAGCCACTTTCATTCCCTCTTCTCCCTGACCACTCAGTGCCAGAAATGCTCACACCTGCAGACTGAAAAGAGATTCTGCTCCAAAAATGCAGCTCTGGAAGAGCTGGGGGGGTTGATCTCCATGACCTGCAGAAACTGAGGCCACGGCTGTGTCAGCTCTGCAGTGCTACTGAGGGATAATTGGGAATGCTGCCACCAMAGGTGGATGTTCAGGGGGGAAAGACATCCAAGTTTCTTTGGGATTTTTCCCTGCACCAAGCCTGCTAGAGGTCAGGAAGCATTTGGACAACACTCARGCACAGGGTGGGATTTTTGGGCTGTCCCGTGCAGGGACAGGGGTTGGACTCCATGATCCTCCCCAGGATATTCTGTGATTCTGTGTTTCCCCAGGATGGGCTGTGCTTGGAGAGGAACTTGATGGTTGTGAGCCCCTCTGATAATCCCAAAAGGAGAATCAGCAAGCTGTAAGCACAAGAACAATTTGCAGTTTTTATTGGCCCAGATGACGTCTTTGCTTTTGTTTTGAAGGAACCCCTGGTATTTTTGCAAAGGCTTATTTGATAGAAAAAGGAGAGTGCTGCTGGACTCAAGCTCTGCTCTGCAGCAGCTGCAAAGTGCCACCTCCTCTCACTTTTCTGTGTTTATACAAATACAACACCTCACTGGCTTTGTACCACCCTGTTGATTTCTAGGCAGATCTTACAGCCCTCCCTGGATGCCCTCTGGTTTCACAAGAGAACTTTCCCAACTTACAGAAACCAGGGAAAACGTAATTGAAATGAGCAAAGGCARTCARCTGGGGRRAAAAAAAAAAATCAAATCACACATACACACAGAGCCACATGCCTCGAGCTCTTCCCGTGGGGAAGGGGAGGCAGAAAGCCAAGGCTGGCCCCAGCACTGACTGTGTCCCATCCGTGGGGATGCTGCTTGGGAAGCTGGGAGGGCAATCCAGCACTGCCTCCAATCACACCGCTGGCAGCTCTCGTTGCTATGGCCCTCAGGTCTGAAACTTTGGAAATTAGGTAAAAGGTCTAAGTCTAAACACGAAGCTTTTTTTTTTTTTTTTTTTCCTCCTCCCCCTCCGCCGTGGTGCCCCTTGCCTCGCACAATCCCTCTTCCTGCTGAGCCCGAGGAGGAAAGCAGCTGGGATGAAGAATTAACTCTCGCAGTCCCAGGGGTTTTCCAGTCGGGAAGGGTCTCCCAGGGGAGGGGGGATGTGCCAGCAGATCGTGATTCCCGCCTGCCCTGCGGAGGTGAAACACCTGGAGCGATTCATCCTCTCCTCCCGCAACACCGGCGTGGATTTAAAGTGGGTTTCGTGCTGGTGTAACGAGCAGCTGGGAGATCCCAAAGGATGGGATTTTTCCATTCCCCSGGTGGAATTTGACATTCCTAAGGGTGTTAGACCCGGAGATCCATCCCCTCCCGTTCCAGAGGGGAGGATACAGTGCCGACACCCACACACACACGGATCCCTGAGCTTTCCCTTCCTCCCGGCGAGGGGCTGGCTCTGCACGGCACAGTGAGAAAAAGGAGGTTTCATTTTTTTGGTAAAACTTAAAAGGTTTAATAAAGAGACAATAGGAGATGGAGATAAAACAAAGGGTTAAACAGCKGGGTGCTTGGCATTTAGCCAAGAGCACACATTATTTTTGGAGATACTCTTTGAATATCTTTTCTATTACAGTAGCTTGTTGCATATTCGTAGACTTTTATGTATATCTATACTTTTTTATAAACTAGTTTATATATTTTAGGAACTGTTTTGTATGGCTTTTCTTTGGGTCTGCTTTTTTTTAGAGCATGCACGTTTTTTGGCTGTGGTTTTGGGGTTTTTTTTATTATTACTTCAGTTTGGGCTTTGTTCTATGTTTTTTACAGATGGCAGGTGCTGATAGTTAACATGTTAGTAGCAGGGTCTTCATTATATGTTTACTGGATGTTATGTTAACTAAGTAGACAGTTCAATTATAAGTATAATTACATATTAGTTATTTTACTACTATTTCTAGGTTTTGCTAACAGCAGAAATAAAAGCTATATTCATGCAGCGAARTTATTTTAACATTMTACATATAGCCTTTATCTTAATATTTACGAAAAGCCAATAATACAATTTTTATTTATAAGAAGAGGTTGGTTTGGCACAGGCATCTCTGTGCCGAGGGAGGGGATGCTGAGCTGGCACTGTCCCTCCCCGCCAACCAGCGACCCCCGCAGTGCCACCCCCGTGTTCCCAGAGGAATCCTGCCCGTGCTCACACGGATATTCCCGCATCCTCCTGCCCACCTGGGCACCTCGAGAGGTACACGAGCATCTCCAGCACACCGAGGTGAGCTGGGAGCAGTTCCAGGAGTTACCCCATCCGAGCCCCTTTTATGCGGCTGCCAGCAGAGAGGTTTGCTTTTCCAGGTGAGAGAGCAGCCGCCCCGAATTCCAGCTCCGGGAAGATCTTGGCTGCTCAGGCAGCCGTCCCCAGACCTCGGGAGTGAGCCAAGGCACCTCATGGGCTTGRGGCCAGCTCTGCAGGGCAGGGGAAGGGCCACAAAGGTGGCTTTGTTCCTGCTGCCTGCTCACTGTTCACCCCAGCCCTGCTGTGACACCTACGAGGTGGAGTCGTCTTTCCAYGAGAATTCTCCAGCAGCGTTTCCCAGAGGCTGCGTCACCAAAGCCGGATTGGGCTCATCCCCCTCCTGCCTTTCCCCAGGAAAATTCCAGGCCAGGAGCGATCCTGGTCGACCAGGTGTTKGCATTAATCCCTCTTGGAGCAGATTCCCGTCCCCATCTCTGTCTGTCTCACCTCCCACCCGGGTACCGTGGGGTGAGGAGCAGTGAAAAGCGCCTCACGCATCTTCTCTTTCAGATTCACAGACTCTTTCAGCCTTGTTTGCTCAAGAGAGTTAAGGTGGATAAACTACAAGTGTCCATCCTTAAAGTCTGGAGGAAAGGAATTATTCTCTAGCAGAACAGCTGGGGAAACCCCAAAGAGATGATGGCTCAAACCCACCTCAGGTCTGGGATGAAGTCTCCAAACCATGGCCTGGCCAGGAGCAGAGCCAGCTCCCACTGCAGGTTTGAAGCTGGCCACGTCTCTGCTCACACATTTCTTGTTTTCTTTCCCTTGTGCCAGCAGGTGAAGTGTTTGTTTCCCAGTGATCCCGGTGTCTAACAATGTTTTACCTCTCCTGACAAACACTGCCTTGCCCATCACCCAAAACCTGCCCAGCAGGCACTGGGCAGCACTGCTGCAATCCCTCTTCCTGCAGGTAATCTCATGAACAAATKAATCTCCTTTTGGCATAGCAGCTACATTTAGGGATAATTTAGGAAAATATGACCACTTTTAAAACATCATCCTGTTCTTTGTTCATGTTCTCAACTCCCTGCTTAGAAAAAGCCCACCTGGAAAAAAAAAACCAAAAAAAACCAAGAAACAAGCACCTGCAAGATATTAAGCACCTGCAGCTCCTACGAAACATCAGCTGGGACCATAGAAAAGGAAAGCAGAGCCTTTTTGATGAGGAATTTGCTGCCTGAGTCTCACTTGGCTGCTCCCAGCTCTGTTGGGTAGTTTGGGCACAGTGAGGGCTGGAAGGTCAAGCCTGTCCCACCAGAACAGGCTCCTAGGGCAGCCCAGCTCCTGCCCATCCCTGTCCCAGGGGAGCAGCAGGAGCCAAGCCAGGATCYACCAGGCCCATGCACTATGTGGTTGTTCCATCCCAGGCTTCTCTGGCACCCTGGGAATAGCAATAACCATTTTCCCTGCTTTGGATGCTGATGTGTTTGGGATGCTAAAAACGTGCATCCTATGCCTCGCTTCTGCTTCTAAATACAGAGCTGCTTTGCAGCACAATGCTCTGCCTCACCACCTGCAACACGGCACCAGACTGAGCAAAAATGCCAAAAAACAACCCTCAAAAAATCCAGTTTTTTGCTGTGGCAACCGCGAGACCGATTCCTGGGATRGCAGCGGGAAGCGGGGGCTGTGCAAAATAATGTTCCTCCCAATCTCTGCCAGGGGAAAGAGTTGGGAAGGATGCAGGGAGGAGTAAAAATTAACGAGGTGTCTTCCCTTCCTCCCATTCTGCCTTGGGTTTAATGATTGAAAAGCAATCAGCAGATGTCCACAGCGCTGGAAAAGCAGCTCCATGCAAGGGAGCCATGAGCCCAGCACATCCCAATGAACCCGGGGATGGAGCAGAAACGTGCAAGAAAATAAACCCTGGGTGAGAGCAACCAAGTCAGGCAGCAAAAGCCATCCAGGGGCGTGATTTATTCCATGCCCTGGTGTCCCTCCCACTGCTCCCATTTGCTGCAGTGTGGAGGGCACATCCAGGTGTCTCTGGAGGAGCCACTTTGATCCCTGAGGATGTGGCAAACTGGAAAGAACCAGCACAGGTACTGGGGACAGCACGGCCAGGACAACAGAGGCTTTTGTTTATTCAATGAAGMGTGGAGGGAGGTGCAAAGCAAGGGGAAATCACTGATAGGTGGAGGGAGGATGGAGCTTCACAGCAAAGGTCCCCTCAGGACTAAGAGCCAGATCTCTTGAGGGGAGAGAAAACAAAAACAAAACAAACAAAAACCCCCAACCAAAACAGAACAAAACAAAAAAAMTGAAAGGAAAATTAAAAAAAAATAAAATCAGGTTTTTCTTACAGAGAGAAGTCACATGCTTCCTCATGACTGGAATATAATGAATGGCCCAAAGAAATATTCCAAACAAACAAACCAAAACCCTCTCATCTGAGCATATTCCTTGCCTTCCAGCCTTCTCCTGCCCCCAACATCCTTCTCATCTGTCTCCCACACTGAGCTACCCACTGGTGGGCAGAGGGATAGGAGGCTGGAGCTGAGGATCTGAGGATCCAGAGGAGATGCAGTTCTAATTAACACAACTTTTCTTCCCAAGTCCTTCTGTGCAAAGGGCAGGGCTCTGGCAGGGGGGTCCAGCAGCACAGGGACAGAGGAACGAGTCCTGCCCGTGCCAGGGGGATGGGCCAGCAGTGCCCACGGGCACATCTGCTCCTGCTTGCTTTGCTTCCCATGGCACCAACGTTCAAAACAAGCTGTTCCCAAGCCCAGAGGAAGGGCTGGCACCTGCCCAGAGGTACCTGGCAGGGGGAGGCACAGCGTATCCCACGGGAGGAGCACACGGTGCCGGGGACACTTCCCAGAAGCGCGGAATGTTTTGGCAGGGCTGGAGCTCTGCTCTTGCAGCATGCTCAGGCAGAGTGCAGAAATACACACACACAGCTCCAGGTGCCCCTGGTTTTTTATGTTCTCAAGAGGACTGGCTGACAACAAGTGACCCACAGGACTAAAATCCCATCCAGCAGCAGCTCCTCATCCTCCTGCTCCCACAGACCCCTGAGCACACRGGACTATTTCACCTCCCCCAAATCCCCCAAAGCCCCAGTCTGGGGGCCCAGTTCAGGATTGCAGCACTTTCCCCCAGCCCTAGATCTGGCCCAGCTCTGCTGAGAACACTTGATCTCCTCCCCGAGCGCTGCCAGCTGGGTGAAATACAGCTGCTGCCTCAATAGCGCTGGCGGAAAAAAGGCCTGACATTATTCACAACAAAAAGACAAGCATTGCTGTGCTTGCTTTAGATTTCATGGGAGCAGTTCCCACTGGCTGCATGGGCAGGGGGAGACGAGCAGGGGGGGCTGCTGGATCTCAAAGAGCTCTTTGGGCAAAGCTGTCACCAGCTCCCACCCAAAACATCCCGTTCACCTGCAGAACCCATGTGGTGTCACTGCCATCCCCCTACCCCAACCTTTGCACAGAGATTCTTTGTTTGCCAAGACCATCTCTTGCAGCAGAAGTTCCCATCTTACAAGTTCCATGACTTTCTCCAGCCCAAGATCACCAGCAAGCTGATGGAGGACTTGCCAGGAGAGCCAGCCACAAGGAGAGGTGGAAAAGAGGGAGCCAGTTAAGCCCATCTCTAAGCCCAGCTGTTCCCAGGTAGTGTCTGAAATGGAAATGGAAATGGAAATGGAAATGGAAATGGAAATGGAAATGGAAATGGAAATGGAAATGGAAATGGAAATGGAAATGGCCTCTGGACAACATAGGCCTGGGCACAGCTATTCCCACCTCACACTTGGGGGCTTGCTCAGAATCCCCTAAAAACCAAAACCATCTGAAGCTTATTTTACTTTTATGCTTCTTGCTCTGAAGTTCACCAGAAAAATACATTCTAGCATTTAAATCAGCCAGTGACTACAGAACAACACCAAAGAATCACTGGAGGGCTGAAGTGGTGTCTTAACTGAAAYAATCTTTTTCTGTCTGCAACAAAACCAGAGTCCAGACACTCTGACAGCACCTTTTAACACATTAAGCAACTTTTCACACCACTTTCAATGTAATTGTACTCATGAACCAACCACAGGTTAGTCTATAATGTTACAAACAGTATTTAAGGAGACTAGAAAAGGCACCTGCAGCAAGATATTTACAAGTGATAAAAGATCAGAGTGAAAAGGAAAGAAACCATCCTGGACAGTGCAATGAATGACATGGAGAGGCACTGGACAGATTTGGGTTTGTGGTTTGAAGCAAATGGTCCCAGAATTTTTCCAGATTCCTGCTGGCCACCATGCTTGCTAGAATCCAGCTCAGTAGGGCAGGAGGCTCCTATTCCCTTGCTTTCCCAGTGTTTTAGGCATTTTGGCCAGGCTCTGGCTCAGGGCAGAGGCAGCTGGGCAATTCAGCAGTGGGTTCGAGCCACACAACTCTGTGATGAGAAATAACAGCCTAACCCTGGGCCTGATTAATATCTCCCATTTTAACAACATGTTTGGCACTGGGAGAAGCTGCCAGCAGAAACTGCGGAGTSTGGTGCCTCATCCACCCACAGGACACGAAAACAAGGCTGCTGTCAGCTTCACCTCAAACCTGCAAGGAGGGTGAGGACCTTTCCTTCTGAGCCCTCATGGCCCCTGCCCAGCCAAATGAGGTCCTGAAGATCATCAATCCCAACTGCTGAGGCTGCTGGGGAGCCCCAAAGCACCCTGCCAAGCACCCACTGCTGCCCTGCACCCTCCACCAGGGTGCCAACAGGACCCCTGGGTGCAGGATCTCCAGGTCTTTGGTGGGACAGGCATCCCATCCATACAGATGGGACACTGGGAGGGYGGCCAGTGCTGGGACAGGTGGAGAAGTTTCTTGTCACCAACATGGTCTCCCCCAGCCTGTGTTTTCCATGCCAGCCTGCCATCATTTTTTTGGGGCTGGGATCATGGAAGCTTCCATTTTCATGATTTTCCTGCCTTACCAGCATTTTTGAGCAAGTGAAAGTGARGCCAAGGAGGGCAGAGAGTTCAGCAAACAAGGGCAGGGGAGGAGAGTCCCAAGGTGAGCTGTGCGTGCCTGGGCCAACCCTCCTCCAAAGGACTTGCCGGGAGGAGACCTGGGCACGACCTGTTGACAAAGGAGAGCAGGGCTCCCCGCACAAACAAGCTGGCTCCACCTGGGGCGAGGGATTAGAAACCTCGGCACAGCCCCCGGATTCCTCTCAGCAAACCAACAGTGGCTGGAGGCAGGGATTAAACCCGGTGCTGAGGAATGTGGCTCCTTCCCGCTGCGGAGTCCAAGTTGGCACCGCATCCCCCACTCAAGACTCGGCTTACATAATGCAGCTTATGAAAGCAAAATAGCACGGCCATGCCAGGCTGTGGGCAGGCCAGGATGGGAGGAAAGAAAGGAGAAGAAAGAGGTTTTTTGGCCGAGGTGAAGCCTCGCTGCCCCCCCTGCACCACTACCCCGACCTTGTGCYACCAGGGAAGGGAAGGGAGCAGAGCAGTGAGGGAGAAGGGCCCAGTTCTCCTGAAAGACTGTGAAAAGCTGCAGTCCTGGTGTTCAGTCTGGAGTCACAGAATGTGGATTTTCCTCCCCAGTTCACCTCTCTGAGCCTGGCTTTCTCCTCAGTCAGGCAAATTCAACATTGAGGTCAACACTGCAGATTTTGGGGGGCTAAGATGAAGGAAGCACCCAGCCCCAAATTCCATTCCTTCTGGACACAGACACCTCSAGAGGCAGACTGGAGATGCTCTGACCCACATCATCTCCCACTGGAGATGCTTCAGTGTGGAGAGCAGTAGRATTGTGTCTGCCCAGAACCCACATGTTCCCACCAGAGATCATTGCACAAAAAGGAGGAACAGTCCCCAAACACCCAGCACTGGCTCAGGCTGGAGTCACGAGGATAAGACTGAGATCACCACTCATGAACCAGGCAATTCACAAGTGACATCTTTAGTCATCCTCAGTGACTGATATCCCCCACAACCTGCATGGCCTCAGGAAAAGCAGATCCTACACATGGGCCGCCCCATTTATCAGCAAGCAAAGAGTCAGGGTTTAATTTACATCCACACGGGATGTGTTGAAGCTGCAAATAGCKCATCAGTCCCAGCGGGAGAGCCTGGAACCACTCGTGGGTGGAGGACCCACTCAGGAGCCAGCCCAGGTCTGACTCTGCACCCAGCTGGCTGGGGAAGCCAGGCAGGCCTCAGGAGATCTTCCCTTTCAAGAGCTGCCACTTGTTCCCTAAGCAGCTGTCCTCAGTTTAATCAGGGAGTGAACAAGTGGGATGAGATCCCGGCTGGGCTGGAGCTGAATTTCGGATGTGTGTGGTGGCAGGAGTCCCCTCCCAGCTCCACCACCTTGCTCAAAGGGGTCACACAGGAAATTACCACACCTGACCTTCCCCCAGCACCCTTCCAGRGCATGCCCTGGCCTCCTTCGAGGGGACAAAGAACCTCCAGCCACTTTTCCTAGGGTGGAAAGCTYATCACTGTTACCAGCTGATGAACTGCAAGTGTAGACCTCAGCCAGGACTCCTCCAGGCCCCACACCAGAGGAGCTGCTGGATCTCCAGAAGGCATTTCAGGAGAACAAAGCTGCTCTGGTCACAGCAGCTTCAAGCCCAAAGAGAGGCTCTTGCAGAGCTCTGCAAATCACCCCCTCAGCTGTCTGTGCCTGGCTCCCTCCCTGGGGCCATCCCTTCCCATCCTCTGCAGGCAGGGGATGCAGGACACCCACAGGGGCCAGCATCAGCACCCCAGGAAAAGGGGAAAACAGAGGCTTGGAAAAATAAAAAACACTTTCACCCAGCAACAAGAAATGCCTCTCTTCTCCTCCAGGTCAGGGCATCCAAAAGACAGCTCAGCAAATCCTGACCCAGCTAAAGCTGGCTGATTCCTCCTCCTCCTYCAGATGTGTTCAGGGAGAGAGGTGTGTTCATGCCAGAGGCTGACCTACGGGAAAAAAAAAAAAAAGTAAAAAAAGTAATCAAGGAAGATCAAATAGTGTTGGTTTTCTTATTTTCTTTTCTTCTTCCTGTACAGTTGGGATTAAGACACRGGAGTTATGGTTTTGTGTTCAGACTTGGTGTTTGTTAATTCTTATTTATATTACAGCCTCACAAGTTGTGAGCTCTAATTAGTAAGTCAGAAAGCAGAGGTAAATTGGAGAATTTCTCTATCTTAAGGTTTTTTCAAGGACAATCTGTCTAATTGTGAAATGCTACTGAAATTATTTTTATTTTAAACCTAATAACTAGCTACTTGAAGTCTGCAATGTGGACCCCACCAACTAACCACAGAAACCACCCAAACCCATGAAGAAGAAGGAAGAAGAAGGTGAAGAAGAAGGACATAGACAATGCCCAAAGTCCTCCATCTTGACACACATGTATTACTATACACTAAAGTCTTAAATCTAAGTTTTTCACCCTGTGAGATCACACAATACTATCCAAACTACACACCTACAACTCCAGTGCTAACTCTTAACTTCTGAAGTTTGTTCTATGGCCTCAAGTCAAATGCAGTGCTTGCTTGAGGGTCAGTGTCCTTTAGAACAGAAAGCCTGAAATTTTCAGCTTCCAGGGTTCCAACCAAATAGCACTGAAACCCTCCCACAAAACACTGAGGGAAGTGGGATGTGGATACTGGAGCAGCATCAGGGCACTCYGGGAGTGGGAAAGGGCAGGAGAAATCCAAGCAGCCACACCTGATACGCCAGGCTCTGCAGAAAGGGAAAATCCCTCGTGTCCAGGCAATAACTGGGCTGGCACAGCCTGGCACGAAAAGATGCTTCAAGTGTGGTCTTGATTAGCTCATGTGCTCCAGGCTGTATTTGAAGGGAGCTGTGGCTAATCTTCTTTTGATTGCCTTAAAATCCAGCTGTGGGGGAAAGCCTGGTGTGTGAGCAGATRTATTAATGGGTTAGGGGCAGCCTTKTCTCCTGAGCTGGTGTTTGATTAAAAGGGAGCACAACCAACAGGCACTTCAAAAAGCTGCTGCTATTTTTGTCTGCTTCATTTGGAGCAGTTCCTGATGCTCGGATGTGCCCAGCAAACCCTTCGGGACCGATCCTCGCTGTATCATTATTCACATTTTAAGGATGTGTGAGTACAGAGAAAAGGGATTCACTTCCTCCTGAGAGGCTCAGATCAAAAGTCAAAGTGTTTTCTATGAATGCATAAGACGTAAATTCAGCTTCTGAGGGTTTCAGACTCAATTTGTAAGAGCCCCATGGCCTTAAGAGGAGGCCTCCCTACCCTACAGAGCTGGGAAATGGTGTTTAGGTAACTACAAAGCAGATTCAGCAAGCAGGCTTTAGGCAAAAAGTCAGAAAACAATGTCTAGAGKGAATAAGTGATTTCCCCCCCCCTTTAATTCATTATAATCTTATTTTTCCCCCTATACTTTTAATAATGATCTGAAAAGCCATTTCCCAGCACAATGTTGTTCTGACCTTGTTTTCAGCCGGGTAATTGTGCAGTGAGTGAATAAATGCTTTCTCAGCTGAGAACAAGAGGAACCATTAAGCATCAAGCCCCTGACCTAAATTTATGTTCAGGGCAGCTGGAGGAGCGAAGGACTGATCCCTGCTCCCCCTATCAGCCTGAGGGACACCCTGTAGGTGGCATCTTCCTCAGGGACACCCCGGTGCCACAGGGAGATGCTGTTCATCCCAAAGCAACCCAAGGAAGGTGTCCCTGMCCATGGGGTTGGAATGAGATGATATTTAAGGTCCCTTCCAAACCAAAATCATTCTATGGCAAAACACAAAACCTGCTGCCCATCAGCTCCTCCTGCCTTGGTAATTCTTAGTGGCCAAAACTGAAACATGTCCCCTTTTCCCAGGTTTTCTTTTTTTATTCCCCAGGAGGAAAGGGTCTCTGGAGGGAGATTCAGCTTCAATGATTCACAGTGTTTGGAAGTACAKGTTCTTTAAGAAAAACAAACAGAAAACCAAACCATGTCTTCTCCCCTCTTCTGTGCCAATGCCTTTAGAAAAGTTCCCTTAATTTAGGAGGAATCCGATTCTTTCCTCTGTAACATTTTCTTGGAAGGCATAAGAAACAGCAGCTGCCTCGCCCCGAGCCCAAATCAGAACAAAACRTCAAGATTTTGGGTTCCTGAGTTCCTGATTTGGGGTTCAGAGAAGCCTGGGTTTGTTTTGGCTGCAGCACCCCAGCTCCCAAGTCCTTGTGGCCGAGAGGAGAGGAGAGGAAAAAGGAAAGGGGAAAGGAAATTGTTTGCTTTGCCTCTGTTGCAGTCACACCCCACCCCACTCAGGCACAGGGACAGGGCAATTTTGGGACTGTGCTGAGGAAGGTGATGCATTTGTGGAATGTTCCCCAGAAGGGAGATGCAGGAAAAAATTAAAGGTGGGAATGGTTAAAGCATCCTCTCCTGAAGGAAGCATCTCCTGGGGAGCTGGGGAATGGCACCACAAGCTAAATAAAGGACCACGGGAGCAAAGTGACACATTTCTACTGCCTTGGTTATTTTCCCGAATGACCGGGTTTACACCAAAGGTGGACGAGCAGCATTTTCTCATTTCTCTTTCATTTTCTTTCTTAGGGAGAGTGGGAAAGGTTCTGCTTCCACAAAGYTCCCTTTAAAATTAAGTGTGCTGGAGCTCTGTTTTCTGTAGGATTTCTATATCCTGCATAACCTGTGAGGAGGAGGAGGCTGGGAAATGCACAAACATCTGTACCAACCCCACAATCCTCCCTATGGGCGCTCACAAGCCCAGGCCCTCTCTCATCCCAAAAGAATCCCACTCAAGCCAGAGCGGGACCATCCCTCACCACAGAACCCACCACTGCTGATAAATTCCYGTTTTCTGGAGAGCACACATGGATTGAAGGACCCCTGCCCTCCCCACAAAAAACACCCCGCAGATGAAAAGCCACATCGACCCACTTATCAGAGTCAAAACCCTTTCCAATGRTGAAGGCAACACACACATACAAAAAGAGGCTGCAAAGGTCAGATTGAAGGTTTTGTTCTTTTTTCCTTTTTTTTTATTACAAAAAGAAAAAAAAAACCTATTCGGAAGAAGTCCAAATGCAACGGAATATCACTGGCACCACCTAAGATACCCAAGTGTAAAATCCTGGAACGTTTGAACCCCCCCAGCAGGAGCTGGGAGTGCCAGGGCTGGCTGGGAGGGACAGGTGGCCTCTCCCTTCCCTTCTCCTAGCCCCCATCCTGGCTGGATGGCAGGCAGCCCGAGAGAGCCAGGACACAACAGTGGCATCAACGGTCTCTGTAAAACCATTCAGTCGGAGAAACTAAGAACATTATGAAAAAAAAAAAATCTAAAACTTCTTCTTCTTTTTTTTTTTCCTCTTTTTTTTCTTTTTTTTTTAACCTTTATCAAAAGGCCTGCTTTAGTGACATGCTAGCCCTGCTGGACAGGTGACACAGCCACAGCTCTGTCCCAAACACTGTTGACCAGTCAACTCTTGGTTCAGGACACCTTCCTCCCGTTCTGAGCGTGTCACGGCCACCCGAGTCACAGTGACAAGTGCTTCTGCAGGCTTCCCGCTCTGGGAACCCTCTCCAATCCATGCTGGAACAAATCTCATCCGAGTCTCCCTCCAAGCTCACCCTCAGTCCCACCTGGAGGCCTCCGACAGCATCTGCAGGAGCTCTGCCCGCTCCGGCTGGATGAGGCGTTGGAACGTCATCTCTTCGAGAAAAAAACACTTTCATATATAATTTTTTTTTTTTTTGCCGTTTTTATATTTAAATAGAAAAATACTACTTCACTCTGTGTTATGAGCCAGAGATCAGTTGACTTCCAGTGACAGAACCAAGAGTTCTCCTCAAYGCTCCTAGGCTGAGCTCAATGCCAGGAGATTCCCAGAAACCTCAGAGTGGCCGGAGGGCGACGATGTCCCYGTCACGTCCCCACACAGGCAGGAGCACACGCACAGCTCCCTCACCACAGCTCCCATCTTCCCTTCTCCACAGAGAGGCACCAACCTTAGAGAGCTATCAGTCTGCAGAGAGCCAGCAGCRGGGCTGGCCCCCCTAAATCTGGCTCTGTTTTAAGCTTTCTCCTCTCCTACAGGCTTTCTGCGTGTGCAGTCTGTCCCTGGAAGCCACTGGATCCCACCGGACGTACACATGAATTAGACAAAAAAAAAAAATAAAACAGTGGTTAAAAGTTCTCTAACACCCCGTCCTCCTCTCGTCTTCTGAAGAGTCAAAGACAAACAAGACACGGATAAAACTAAACCTGCCCTCCTCCCCACCTCAAGGCAACAAGAGTTACTGAGACACGAAACATGTTATCTTGTACCCTGGGGGTTACATCTAGAAGGGGAGCTCGGGGGAGCGCGGGGGGGAGGCGGCGTCGGCGGGGCGCAGTCCGCTTCAGTTCTTGTACTCAAAGGGCTCGTCCCCGGTTTCGTTGAGGAGACACGTGCGGACCAGCGCCTCCGTCACGGCGTAGGGGTCGCAGTTGGCCGAGGGCCGGCGGTCCTCGAAGTAGCCCTTCTTCTCGTGGCCCACGTTGCGCGGGATGCGGATGCTGGCGCCGCGGTTGGCCACGCCGGCCGAGAACTCGTTGATGTTGGACGTCTCGTGGAAGCCCGTCAGGCGCCGGGCATTGTCCAGCCCCCCCTTGGGGTCRTAGGCACGGATGTGGTACTGGTGGCGCTTGCTCAGCTTCTCGATGGCCTCCTCGATGTGCCTGCAGAGGGAGGGAGGGACAAGGGGTGGCACAGTGAGGGACGGGACGAGCTGAACCCGTCTGGACTGYTGTGCCAAAGTGACAACAGTGAGATTAATCACTGTCCCCAAMCCACTGTGTGATGCCTCGAAAACCACTTGGGCTGTTCATCCCAACACAGGGTTTCTCTCCATTCCTGCTGCTGACCCAGAAAAAGGGTCCTGGTGGCCAAATCCCACAGGCTCCCTATGGAGTGCTGTCTGTGAGACACCACCAGTTAAACTTCCCGCTTCCACCTGCTCTCGGAGGGGAGAGCTCTCACCACTGGAGTTCCTATTCGTAAGGCTCACGGAGTCATGGGCTGTCCTCTTATCTCAGGGCAGCACTAAGATTATGGCAAGAAAACAGAGCTGCCAGGATGGATCCCTCCACACAGCTCCAGTGACACAGGGTCCCTGACTGCACGCAGCACACCCGCTCCACGTRGGAAGTCACAGTTTGCATTTTTATGATGTTCATCTCTAAGAAAACAYGGCAGCCTTGCCCAGATGAAGCTAATGGTCTTCCTCTTTCATCATGGCTATAAAAGTATAACTTAAAAAGCCCTGTGCTGGGTTKGTTTGTTTGTTTGTTCCAGCACTGGGAGGTCAGGGATAGCTGCATCCTGTACTTCCACCAGCACTGGTGGAGCTGTACTGCTGGCTGAATTGACCACCAAGCATCAAGACRAGAATGTACCATTACAAAAAATACATATTAAGAAAAAAAAGAAACCACAAAAACAAAACAACCAAAAAAATCCCCATCCCGAAGACTCGGATGTCATGCCAAACACCAGAGCAACAACTCCCACGTCATCCAAAGCGTTGCAAAATCCTGCTGCCCAGGGTAAGATAAACAGGGTAGACAACCCAAACACTTACTTCAGTCCTCCTTCTTCCCTCATGCTCTTGGTGCTGAAGTTGGTGTGGCAGCCAGCACCGTTCCAGTTACCAGGGATGGGTTTGGGATCGAAGGACACCACGACCCCGAAGTCCTCGCACACCCGGTGCAGGATGAAGCGCGCGATCCAGAGGTGATCCCCCATCTCAATCCCTTCGCACGGCCCCACCTGGAACTCCCACTGCAAGGAGGAGGAGGAGGCTCAGTGGGGTGGAGACAGGCACCTCCCACCCCCTGATGCTGGGCACAGCCACACAGCTCGGAGCAGGCAGACACAGCTCCCACTGCCGGAGGTTTTTCCACGCCAGTCTCTCGCTCCACGAGGCRTCTCAGAGTGATTTACCTGGGCTGGCATCACTTCTGCGTTGGTTCCTCCGATTTTCACGCCGGCATAAAGGCACGCTCGGTAGTGGGCCTCCACAATGTCCCTGCCATAGGCTTTGTCCGCCCCTACACCGCAGTAATACGGACCTGCAACAGCACAGGGAACATCAGACTCCACAGGGAAAAATGCTGGCCCTCACTGAARACCCAGCACGCACAGAGAACTCTTCAAAAGCCTCAGGATCTGTTTTTCATGGAAGAATTAGCAGGGCAGAACACTGACGGACAGCAAGTTCCCCCTGATCTTGAGTCTCCCCCTGAGTTTAAGTCCCCTGCAGACCAACAAACCAAGCAGCAAATTTGGCTGTGGACAATCCCCACCTCAGCCTTTCTGCAACAGATTTAATCTCGTGGATAGTTTTTGCCAATACCCYGCTTTCAACCATCCACCTTCGCTTCTAGGGACACCTTGGATCCCTCAGCTCGCCCGAAGCTGTGCCACACAGATTTCACTTCAAACACTCCTGCCTTGGTCCAGGCTCCTGAAAGATTACCTTGGGGTCCAGGGAAGCCATTGGAAGGCCAGCCAAACGGATGTCCATCTGTCCCCAGGAGAGTGTACTCCTGCTCCATCCCAAACCAGGGGTGCTGGTTGGACACCATGTCCATAATCCTCCTGCAGGTGTGCCGGAGATTTGAATCTGGAAGGGAAAAGGGACACGAGGCTCATGAGCACCTCCACCTCCATTCCCCATCTCCTCTTATTTTACAGTTTTGAGTCCCAGCAGTGTTGAAGAATCCCAAGCCCAGCTCTTTGTCCATCACCAGCGCTTCGTTTGCCCTCTACTTTCAAGGCAGGGGTTATTTCTGTGTCATGCTAAGGGCACAGACAGTCCTTGGGCAGGTCTCCCTTTCCCCTTCCCGGGAACACCACCTCCACCAGGAGAAGGGAGAAGGTCCTTTCGTTCACCTGCAGACTGGCGGTTGTATTTGAAGACCTCGCAGAGAACGAGTTTATTGGGGTCCTTGCGGAAAGGGTCCCGGAACATGGCAGCAGGTCGCAGGTACATGTCACTGTTGGAGCCTTCGGACTGGTAGGTGCTGGAGCCATCGAAATTCCACTCAGGGAGATCTGGAGCAAAGAGGGGAACCAGCCACAGTGACCCAGGGTCCCCGGGATGGGCTCCCTGCCACCCTCCAGTAAGACAGAGGTGAAGATGTTCATGGAGAATAGATTTAGTCCCAGCTCAGCTGATTTTGTTCCAAGTGGGGGAAAGCAAAAAAACCCCCAAAAAACCAAAAAAAACCAAAAACCCAAAACAAGCAAAAACCACAGGAGTGCAACTCCCCGGCCGCCCTGGGAAATAACAAGTTGCTGGGCTGCTGGCCAAGCCTGAGTGAACAGAGTAGCACTGAAGACATTTCCCATGTCACAACAACCACAGGGATGAGCAAAGCGCCCGGTCCCCTCGGCTGGGAGAGGGCAGACCATGAGCCATCTTCCAGCTGTGGGAATGAGGGGAGCCATGGAATACCCTCAGTAATGCTACAAGGCCTGAGGAAGGTAGGAAGGCAAATCATAGAGAGGTGGAATCTCATATGGAAGGGGAGTGTGGCCCCTCGCCCACCCCTCCATCCTGAGCACTGCCCTCCAGGTCAAAGCYCAGAGCTCCACCCAGGCAATGTTATCTCCTCCATATCCCAGGGGGAAAGAGGGAAGATAGGAAGCACAAAGATTTCAAAGGAGCTGTGCCAACCACTCCCTCGAAGGGAAAAGGGGAAAGGAGAGAGGGGAAAAGAAAAAAAAAAAAAAGGAAAGAAAAGAAAAAAAGATAATTCTGCTCAGTCACACACAGTATTTTCATTTCATAACTGTCTCCAGCCAGCTCCATGGCAACCTGGGGAAAATCCTAATGCTATTATTGTGTAAGCTGGGACTGTTTGTTCTGAGGGACACAAGCTCTTAATTACACCGGATAGCTCCATTCTTTCCCCTGCACTTTCTTCTGCCAAACTACTTCCGGCCAAAACGAGTACTCGAGAGTCAATGGGCAGCCGAGCCCCTGCCAACAGCCCCCAGCCCCTGCCAACAGCCCCTCCACGACAGGGACAACACCAAGGACGGGCTCCCAGCCCCAGGCATCTCCCTGAAACTCCACATCTGGAGAGCTGGGAGCGTTCCCCTGCGGCATCTGGGGGAAGAGGTAACTGGAAGGGCACGAGGAGGGATGTCTTCCCTAAAAACCATCCTTCTGCCACGGGAAGAGAGAAATGGCATCCTTCCTCTACCCAGTGAGGGGCTAAGAGTACTGCACCTGCCCCTCTCACCTTCCAGGCTCTTGGGCTCGTGGTCCAGCGTGCGGGTTTTGCAGCGGAGGTGCTCGCCCGTGCCGTCGATCCAGATGTACATGGCCTGCACCTTCTCCCCCTGCGGCAGCTTCATGTACATGTGCTTGATGGCTTTGCTCAGGTGGGAGCTGGCTGAGGTGGCCATGGCTGCAGTCCTGACGAGGGGGTTCCTGCGGGGGGACAATCACAAACAGCCCCAGCTGTGAGCCCTTGCCTGCGTTCCCACATTTTTCAGCACCCCCCACCCCCAAGGCCGGGGAGGAGCACGGGACAGCTCGGCCACAGGGCTGGATGCCATCTCCAGCGGTTCCCTGTCATTCCTCAGGGAAACACACAGCAGCTCAGGCAGATGCCGGCAGCCAGGAAGGCCCTGCTTCAAAAATGTCCCATTAACACCCGAACTCCTGCTAATAAACCACAGCACAGACTTCCAAAGGGCTCCTCAGCCCCACGTGAACTTTTCACCTCCACACTCCTCTCCACAGCAAGGCTAATGCAAGGAATGATTAGCTGGGGCTTTCTTAATAAATCTGCATCATCGGGGAGGGCTTTTCTGCTCCAGCTGCCTTCTCAGCCCGGCTGAGGTTATCCAAGCCCGGTCCCAGGGCAGCAGGAAAAGCAACAGGCGGCACACTCGAGCCCTGAGCACCCCAGGCAGCGACGGGGAGGCGGGATGGGCCGGAGCGGCTCTGAGAACCGGCAGTGGGTGGGAGCTGCAGCATCCCCAGAGCCCTGGGAGCCGGGCTCCTAAGGCCAGCCAGCCCACTCGTGTCCGACCCACAGCACCGGGCTCCACCCGCGTTTTCCAGGGAGCTTGGAAATGCCAACACTCTGGAAATGCGGACTGACATGGGAAGTCGCTTCAACATCCCGTTGGCCTGCGGGGGGGCTCGGGATGAGCCGTCCCCAGCCCACCCCGCTGCGGCTCCCACCGCCCCGCTGCCCTGCCGGCAGCATCCCCCACGCGTGCAYCTCCCGGCAGCATCTCCTCCCAGCGCTGCACGGAGCAGCTGAAGAGCCCCGCGGGGGTAAAAAATAAACCCACAACAACTGCAAAGGGAATGTTTTCAACAGAAAACTCAAGCTGCCACTTCCTCCCCTCACCCCCCATCCTCCCCTTCCCCCAAAGGAGGGATTTTCTCCCTAGAAAGCTCTGGCCGCCGGGGCTGCCTCCCCTGGCCTGCCGTCCCCGGGGGGCTGCGGCGGGTGGCGGCCGGCGGCACCCCCCGTGTCCCCGTGTCCCCCCGGGCCGGTACCTGGGCTCGGCGGCGGCTGCGGGCGGGCGCGGGGCTCCCACGCTCGGCTCCCGGGGCCGCGCCCGCCGCCCCTTTATGGCGGAGCAGCGCCGGCCCCGCCGCACGGATTGGGCAGCGGGGCGGGACGGGGGGGACCCGGGAGGGGGGACAGGGCCACCACCCCTCCTCCCTCCTCCTCCTCCTCCTCCTCCTTCTCCGCCCGCTCCGGCGGCATCGCGGCCCGGCCGCTCCCGGCAAAGAGGGGAGCGCCCGCACTCCTTTGGAGGGGATGGGTGGGTGGGTGCGGAAAACTGAGGGAAGAGAGGGCAGAAAGCGGAGGGTTTGGGGTCTTTTTAACAACGCTCCCGACCGGAAAAACAACCCCTGGTCCCTGGGCAGGCGGGAGCGGATCCAGGGCTTTCCGCAGCGTTTACATTAGCGGCTGCCTTGGCATAGCTGACAGGGATGGAAACCGGCCGCCCCGGGACAAACGGGGGGAGAAAGGGAGGCTCCACCGAGCGCCGGGCACAGGCTTGGTCTCGGTGCCCACTCTTGGGAGGGGGACAAGAGCCTCGATGCTCCGTTTCTCCTCCCTGGAGCAGGTCAGAGCCTCCAGCACCTGGATTTGCAGACCCTGGCTGCAAAGGCGCAGGATCGTTCACTGTCACTCGAGGGAGGAGAAATCCCCCAGCCCCACCGTGGGAGCACCCACTCAGCGCCCAGCACACCTCAGGCAGTGCCCGGTATTTTTCCACCCCGTCGGGTCGCTTGTCCCATCTCCTGAAACTCCGTGCAACTCCCAGCCCGGATCCAAGGGGCAGGAGAGCCACGCCAGCAGGAGCAGACGGAGCTGCCACCCGTGTGTGCACACGCTGAGGGCACACGCAGGTCCCTGGCCGCGCACACGCCACCCACACGCCTGCCACGGAGCCACGGGATCCTGCCCTGCCACATGCCAGCCTCGGGGAGATGGCACCGACRCTGCCATTCCTCGAGGAGCTGGAGCCTCCTGGCCATCACAGCCACTGTACAGCCCGAATCCAAAGGGAAAATGGCCAGGGAGAGCCGGATCCTCAGGCGGGAGGAGGTGGAAGCGCGGGCCAAAACCACACTTTGATTTATCGGCCATCTCAAGAGCCAGATCCCCACCCTCCCTGCGGGGACAGCTTGGCTCATTCCACACCACCACCTTGGAGCAGCCATCAGTGTGTGGCAATTCCCCCGAGGCTGTCCAGAACAAGGTGAGATTCAGGTGCTTTTCTCCTCCCGGAATTGCTTGGGCAAGGCAGAGCCAAGCACCCCAGAAAGTGCCTCCTGCCAGCACCCCAGTTCCTGCACCCTGTGCACAGAGAGGCTGGTTCCAACACACAAACAAACGTGGTGTTTTACCCACGGAAATGAGCTCAGGAACTCACGTTCAGCCCAAGTTCAGCTGTGGTCACCCAAATCTAACAGCTCAGCTGGAGCAAAAGGAAGCAGAGCAGGAGCTGCTGCCCAAAATAGCTCCCATAAAGGGGAGCTGTCAAGCCACAGGCAACGTAAAGCAGTGTCCAGCTCTCCTCCCGAGGTTTGTTGAGTGTTTCTTTAATTGGGACGCTGAGAGCTCCGACAGCTACAAATTCTTGGAATTACGCCTGCTACCTGCTAATTCCCCAGTAACTTTGTCCACTTTGGCCTCAAACAAGCACAGATATGTACAAGTGGAAGCCCCTGAGCTGGGGGGTGACCACCGTGTCGGGCAAGCCTCGGGGCTCGCCAGCCCCAACCCGCCCTGAAGGCAAGCGGGGAGCAAAGGCAGCTTRGCAATGTAAACACCATCCCTCTAGCCCAAAAATCCACGCCGAGCAGCAAACCCCAGCCTGGGAGAGACCTCCAGGCTGCGATGGCGGGGTGGGAGGATGGAGCTGCCAGCCCCGGGAGGGTTTGGTGGCCGGCTCATGCCCAAGCCCCTGTGCTCGCCCTGCACAAGTTGTTTACGAGCCAGCGGAGCAGCGGCAGCCGCGGACCCAGCGCCCTCTCCCGGGAAGCGTTCCCGGGCCTCTTCGCTGGGCTCACCCAGCTTGTTTACCGCCTGCCTTCCTTCCCCTCCTCCCTTCCAGCCTGGCTGCCTTTTTTTTTGGGGGGGGGGAAAGCCTGCTCCGGCCGCGCTTTGGCCCAGCTGCGTGCTCCAGTGACCCTCGGCGTCGCCGACAAAACCCTCCTCGGGGACCCGGGGAGGGCTCGGTGCCAAGAGGTGACACGACCCACGGGTGGGTTGAAATCCACCTCCAAAGGGCYACACGCACAGCCAGAGGGTGAGACAATATTCCCTTCCAGGGGCGAGTCCCAACTGGCACAGGTTTTTTTCCTTCTTCCTCCTATTAATTCATGGGAACACCTTTATTGGCCCGGCCCGGCGCTTCCCGCCGGCACAGTTTGATATCCTGAGAGAATTGCCAAGGTTGGGAAGTGGCTGGTGAGTTACGAGGGGTTGGGCAGGCTGGACTTTGCAGCCTCCTGCCTCCGAGGCAGCGGGGCAAAGCCTCAGGAACAGGGCACAGCCGGGCCCCTGCGCTCTCCAGGGAAGGTTTGGGGACCAGGATGAGTTTCTCTCAGGTAGCAGGAGACATGCCTGCACTTTTCCAATTCCAGCCAGCAGCCAGGTAGTAAAGGATCCAGGCTTCCCTCTCCACTGTGCCTTGCTGGAGCTGCTGTGACCCATCCCTTGTCCGTGTGTCCCCCTTCATCTATCCCTGTCCTCCATTTGGGAATGCCTTAAAAGGCAGAAATGTCACACCACTGGGGGGGTAGGTGGGAAGAGGAGGGTGGCAACTCGAGGGTTAAATACACAGGATATGAAATTTCCCTGTGGCTCAGGCCCTGGGGCAGGGGGCTGATGGCTTTGCTCCTGCACTGCCGGGCCTTCCCCGGCACAGAATTGTTTGGTTTGGTGTGCAAGGGACCATCAAGTCCAACCCCCTGCAATGAGCAGGAACATCTTCAGAATCTCTCCTCTCCCCACACTCAGCAGTCAAGACATTCCTAAACTGAGCGTGTTCGGAGCATTCGTAGAAGAGCTATAGCACTTTCAGACTCATCCAGGGAAGTGCTTTGGGCTGAGGAACTGAACTGCACCCAAGTGACATCAGCCAGGGGCTGGCTGTCCTGGTGTTGCATCACCTCCATCTCTGCCCACCCCTGGGCACAGCTGCCTCTGCTTGGACCCATGACAGTGGCTCCTGGTGGGCTCCCCAGGTGCTGCCAGCCTGGGACACCTGGAGCTGCAGCACATTTCACCCAGGGCCAGCAACAGGAGGGCTGGAAAAACCAACCTAAGGGCCGAGCAAGCACTTAGCTCAGGAGTGACTGAGGACAGGGAGCCCGCCGTGGGGTGGGGGGATGAGTGCCCTGGGGGGACTGACCTTGTGCAAGCAGCAGTGGCCGACTGGTGTCCCCCGGAGCGCTGCAGGAGGCTGACGAAACCCCCCGAGGCGGGCAGGCAGTAGCTGCTGGCCCTGGCTGAGAGCAAACATTGCAGGCTCCGCAGCAGGCCCATGCTCCCTTTGAAGATGCTGCCAGGGTCAAGGCTGGCAAAGGGCTGGTGGCCAGAGGGCTTTCGGCTTTCCACAGCAGATCACCTGGCCTGYGCTGAAGGGCAGTTTAGGAAAGCAAATTAATAAGTGCAAACGTGCAGAGGCACATGCTGAGTGAAATAAAAAAAAACAAACCTCCCTCCCCATTCAGCTCCGAGGACGCACAGAGGGAAGAGGGACCTTGGGGCACGGCCACCAGGACAGCCCAGGTGCTGCCACCTCCCTCCCCACCCCTTTCTGAGCCACCTGGGTGCCTGTCCCCGTGCCCAGCGCTCACCTTGCCACCCCTCCCGGGAACCCGTGGCATTGCTCCSTGCCCCAGCAGCCCCTTGCCCGGATCCAGCGGCATTCCCGGCAGGCAGCCCCTACCTGGCTGTGCTCTGCAGACCTTGCCCCGGGAGCCCAGCGCCTTCCCCAAGCACGTGCTGGCCTTCAACAGCGGCCCGGGGGGAAGCTGGAAGATGAGAACGCCAGGGGCAGGCGGGATTTGAGACCTAGGAATTGCTTGGCTCGGCTCGTTCTGTACAAGGGTGGAGAATATCCCAGGGAGCGCTCAGCACATGCCTTTCCCCACAGTTGGAAATCGGTCACACTCTGCATTGGCAGGGTTGTTTTCGCTGGGATTTCTTCCCCCACACCCCGTTCCCATTTTCTTTTTTTATTGCTCACACTGTTAAAATCACTCCCAGCCAGGTTGGGCACTCTGATGGTTTGCAGTTTCTGAGTTTCCCGTTGAAATGGGATCCTTTTGGTATCTTTTGATGGGCTTCTGCAGTTATGCCTACACAAGTATATTCAAGTAAGTGCAGGCTGTAGGACAAGCTGAAATGTCCCAAAGTTCTCCCACCATGGCACAGCAAGTCTTTCTCTGTTCTGCTCCCGGGAAATAAAATATTGCCTGTGCTCCCCACAAATTTCAGCCACGTGTTAGCCGTGGCTGGCACATTAATTTCAGCCCAACGCGCCTCACAGCTCCGTAAGTGAGAGTACAGAAATCCTGAGACTGCTGCCTGAATGGATTAAGTGGTGGATCCGGGCCTGACATTGTAAATTATAAAAGGTAACAGCAAAGTGCCGCTGTCCCTGCCCCTCCCTGGTGGCTGAATTAGGTCCCTGTCCTGCCACAACACATACTTAACCCGGGCTGCTGAARTCAACAGCCCCGGAGCCTCGGGTAAGGTGACACCAGTGGTTCTGCTTCAGCTGGAGGGAAGACAAGTGAAGGCAGAGCCTGMCACTGAGGCTCTCGGGTGTGAGGGACAGTCCCAAGCAAGGAAAGCACAGACAGAAGGCTACAGGCTCGAAAATGCTCCCGAAGGAAACACCAGTGGTGTCCATGCTGAGCAAACAGACCTTAGGCACTCAGGAGACTGAGCATGGAAATCGCGTGWGAAAAATAATTGTGATGTGTTCAAGAAAGGAATTGGCATTTAAGGCTGAACTGGAACTCCTCAGGCCTTGGGCAACTCCAGTTTTAAGGCGCCGTGGGCCTAATGTCCTATAAACTATTTATATGAAAACTGGATGAGGCTGTACAGGGGGAAAGAATCCCAAACCTTCCCCCAAAAGCTCATGGTGGGGATACAATACTCATGCTAGAGGGGAGAGCAGGTTTGTGCACTCAGGCTGGAGTTTCCCAGATTTCCAGGTCTCCAGACCATCACTATTGCAACAAGCAATGCTGAGATGTTTGGGGTGTGTAGGAAACGACCCCCACCCTCTTGCTGGCACCAAAAGGGACAGGCTGGGCTGCTGGGCGAGGCTGTCAGTGGCCAGTGACCGCAGGCAGTGAGGCTGACATTGTGTTTGGGCAGCCTTGGACTTTGCCACCATGAGGAACGGTGCCAGCTGATGTTGGGCAAGGAGAAAAATCCCAGCCCCATCCCCTCTGCTGCCCTGGGAACGTGAGGCTCTGCCACTTGTCACCTCAGGGCTGCCAAGGGAGGGCTCCTCCCTGTGCCAGGGACAGGGGACGTGGGTGATTTGGGCTGGGGCAGAGGGGGAGTGAAGCCTTCCTGACGTGTTTGATGTTGCAACCCTGCCCTTATCTTTTTATGGAGTCCAAACTTCCTTCTAAATCTGGGCCGTGCTCCTGAGCCCACCTCTTTCCTTCAAATCTTTTTGGTTTTTCCTAAATAGCCACCCAGCTTACGTGAGCTCCTCTTGTGAGGAGACAATGTGCCCAGGGAAAAGCTGGGAAGCTGCAGCTGGGCTGAGGAGAGCTCCATCCTGCCAGGCCTCTTGGGGTCTCCTCTTGGGGAGAAACTCCCTGGAAATGGCCCTGTGTCCTCCCACAGTGACCACGTTGGCCAATTCCTGCTCACAACCTTAGTTTTTTCATGGCAGAAGCCATCAAAGTCCCGCTGAGGTCAGCCCAGAGCTGAATGAGCCCCCAAGGAGCCACCCCAGCCTCTGAGGATCCTACTGGGCATCTCCTCAGTGGCCAAATGAAAAATGTGTTCTTTTTTCTTTTAAAGTTTTGACCATCCTCTGAGGGCTTTTGAGTCTTTTAGGTGTGAGACAGCCACCACTCCAGTTCATTCCTAACCCCCCTCTCATCTCTTGGGCTCAGCAGCATAAATCTTTATCTTAAGCTGTGCCAAGGGAAATACAGGTTGGATATTAGGAAGGAGTTTTTTTATGGAGAGGGTGATAAAGTACTGGAATGGTCTGCCTGRGGAGGTGKTGGAGTCACCATCCCTGGATGTGTTTAGAAACAGACTGGATGTGGCCCTCAGTGCCATGGTTTGGTTGAGGTGTTAGGGCTGGATTGGACTTGATCTTAAAAGTCTCTTCCAACCTGGTGACTCTGGGTTCTCCTTGTCAGTCTGGATAAGTGATCAGAGCTGCTCCTCCCCAGGGACTTCCATAACTCCTTCCCACAGCTCTGCCTGGAACCACTGGGATGAGCAGGTGTTTTTGTGGCTCACGGCCGCCCCTTCCCCACATCGGTTTGGGTTTTGGCACAGTGACCCGCCCATGTGGCTGGGCCGTGGCCGAAGGAAGGTGAGTGCCCATCCCCGAGAGGCTGTGCCGGTGCCGCCAGCCCAGCGCTGTCCCCTGGGGTTCCCAGCACCATCCCCACAGTCATTCCGGAGCTGTCCCKGTGCTCCCTGGTGCTGTCACAAGCCGCTTGCCGGGATGCAGAGCCCTGCTGGCGCCGGGAACAGCTTCGCATTCCTGATTTGACAGCGCCACCTCGTGAGGTGGCCCCGCTGCTGGGGACACCGTGGGACACTGTCCTGCCCCTCTGCTGCCTGTGCAGAGCGCCGCTGCCCCCAGGGCTGGCATTACAAAGAGCAGGATCAAATACCCACCTGGGGAGCAGATTGCTTCTCCTGCCAGG
The DNA here is from genome assembly GCA_003546035.1 of Mixornis gularis. Classification (NCBI taxonomy): domain Eukaryota; kingdom Metazoa; phylum Chordata; class Aves; order Passeriformes; family Timaliidae; genus Mixornis; species Mixornis gularis. The sequence goes on along the minus strand of QVAJ01000113.1, from coordinate 1,459,011 downwards.
GAAACAGGTCACTCCTGCTCCAGGACGGGCTCCTTCTTCTTCTCCTCYGCCTCCTTCTCCTCTTCCACCTGGAGGGTCTCCAAGGCTGGGTCTGAGCCCCAGATCTGATGAAGAAAGACAGCTGATAAKGAATGTGGGTTTGGTTGGGGCAGACACGGTGGGGTCTGCTGTGAAATTCCCATCCCAAGCTGAGCAGAGGGACTGACAGCGACCACAGCCAGCRCTGAGGTGCCACCAGGAACCTGCTTTGAAGGCAAGAAGTTTGGCCCAGCAGGGAGAGGGGAAGGGTTTCATTTCAGGACTGCTTAAATGTGTCTGTAGGGCTGGAGATTTAAAAAGTGACATTTCACAGAATTACAGGATGGGTCAGGTCAGAAGGGACCACCTGGTCTGACATCTCAGCTCAAGCAGCGTCCCCTGAGCTCAATACTGAGGGTTGTGCCCAGATGGTTCTCGAAGTAAGGGAGACTCCACAACCTCTCAGGGCAGCCTGTTCCAGTGCTCTGTCACCATCACAGTAAAGAAGATTTTCCTGATGTTCGGGTGGGAATTTCTCTGCTTCAATTCCCGCTCATCGCTTTGCTCGGCACCAGTRGGAAGAGCCTGGCTTCCATCCTCTGGACATCCCCCCTTCAGGCACAGACACTGATCAGATCCTCTCTCAGTGTCCTCCTCTGCAGGCTAGAGGACAGCCAGGAGGGAGCTGCTGAGAGCCCTGTGGTCCCCAAGAGCCCCCCAGGAGTCACCAAAACAAGTGTGTCACAATCAGGGTGGCACTTCGGAACACAGCACCGGAACTCTGCACCATCATGATGACTGCTGGTGAGTTACCAYTGCTGGGGGCTTCAGCCCCTCTAAACACACCCAAAAACCTGGGGAAAGTGGGGGAAAAAAACAGTGCTAAGCTTTGAAAGATGGGTCCTCCCTGTAACACAGCTGTGCCTCCATGGAAGAGGACATTTCCAAGGACATCCACCCAGGAGCAGGCTGATGCCAGCCCACCTTCTTGCATCCAGATCTTTCAGACATGAATAAAACTTTGCAGGGTGGTGGGAGGTGTTGGGCCCTGACGCTGGCACTGAGTCTTGGGTGGATAAGCTGTGTTATGCCCAGTGTCTGGGGAAGGCAGAGGAGAGCACAGCTTGYGCCCTGCAGCCACAGCATCTTCCTTTTCCTGCCCTGTGGCTGCCACCACATTTGTGCCCAGCCCCTATGAACCATGTACCTTTGCTGTTTAGGAGGCTGCCAGTCAAACTTCCCAGCTCTTGGTGCTTTCCAAACAGCCTGTGCCACCCATCCCAAAACACATTTCACAGGCTGTCCCAGCCCCAAATCCTCCCCTGTGCACACAGGACAGGCTTGTACCACACATCCCTAAAACTGATTCCCCCCAAAACTCCTCTTTGGCTCACACTGATGTCACAGCTGGCAACACAGAGCCCAGGTAACTTTCTCTTCTCCCCCTGTAGCATCCATAGCCTCCACGGACATGAGGCTGCTGCTGCAAGATGATGTTTTTGTTGACTTTTTCAACACCTTTCTGAACCTTCCCGTAAGTCCACTCTGCACCATAAAACCTGCGGCCCTCCAGAGYTCCCCTTAGGTGAACTTTCTGTGGCATTAGAGGCTGCAGGAAAACTGGGAGCACGCCACATTCAGGCTGGAAAATGAGGGAAACCTGAGGATCTCAACTTGGAGACAGAGGTCTAAAAGGGGATTCAGTGCCCTTCTGTGTATTGGGAACTAACTGGAGCAGCTGGGCTCTGRGCTCCTCTGCCACCCTCCATCTCTTTCAGCTCTGCCTTTCCRTTTTGATCCAGGTTTTTGGCCAGACACCCCTTTACATCAGTGGCACGGGCCGGTGGTACCTGTGGCCAGAGCTGCCGAGCCACCTGGTGAGAACCTGCCCCTTGTGTTAGAAGGGAGGAGTGGGRGGAAGAGGGAGGAAGGGCACAGGGCAGGCGAGGGAAGTGCCAAGGGCCCTCTCTCTGGTTCTCCTGTTGGTGCAGCTGGGCGATCATTTCAAACCCGGGCGTCATTTCGCTTTTAAGCCCTGGGCGGAGCACAAGCCATTTRAAGTCCTGCTGCAGTTTTATGGGGTCTATCTATAAACACCGAGTGCTGGAGCGAAGGGCAGCAAGTGTGGCGGCAGAGAGGGACACAAACATCAGCCCCTTGTCCCGGATTCCTCCTGAATTCAACAGGAGCGAAGCCCTGCTGATCACCGGGCTGGCTCAGCCCTCGTTCCTCAGGCGCGTCCCGTTCCCCACAGCCGCCAGCGCCGCTTGCAGCGCTCAGATCCCAAAGAAAAAAGGAACCTGCTGCTCTGGAAGCTCCCGGGAAGCTGCCATGCCTGGGCTCTGGCAGGGGGAGGAAGCCCTGCAGGCACAGCCGTGCAGCTCGCCCGTTCGCAGGCAGAGATTTTGGGGCTGTAACTCCAGTATCCCCCTTGTGTCTCAGCACCGGGGTGGCTTTCATCGCCAGAAAGCAACAGGGCGCCTTCCCCACCTCCTTCCCCCGTAGCAGGGACCTGTTACTCACCCTGATCACCGGGCAGGGGCCGGCTCCTTGCTCACAGCTAAATCCTCTCCTTGGGCAACGCAGGATCCCAGCCCCGCGGATTTACTGGCTTGGCTGGAAAAGCACCGGCTGCCTCACTTCTGCAAATCCAGCCTGTGCCTCCACCTCGTCCTCTGYCAGAAGCTGCTGGGTTTCATTCGCTCGGGGGAAGCAGGTGAGTCATCTCGACACAGAGGAAATCGGATCGGCTGCTTCTCCTCCGCGCCGGGGCTTCCTCTCTCCCCGSGGCTGTCACTGCCTGGTGCCTGCCCAGTGGGTCGTGCCTCTGCTCAGGGTTAGGAAGGCGTCGCACATCCCATTTTTAGGGATGCAGCAGGTCCCGATGGGATGTGCAGGGATGTACTCCACCATCCTGTTAATACAGGCTCGAGAAGTACCTGCCCAGCCGGGTTTGCCGAGGGGTCCGGGGGTGGAGCGGGGCTGGAGAGCATCCTGGGGCACGGGAAACCGAGGGGCTGATGTTTTGGGTTTGCTGCTGGGCAAGGATGCTCTGGGAAAACAGGCTGTGGTCTCTTTTACTGGCAACAAGTCTGGATTGTGCCCACTTTGCCCCTAAAATGAGCCTTCTCAGTCCAGCCAGGTGCTTCCTCAGCCTGCGTGTCAGCTGCCACTGGAAAGAAAGCTGTGGCAGCAGGAATGCAGATCCTCATTTCAGAAAAATAAGCAATTCAGCGAGGCTTTTCCTGAGTATATTGCTGCTGCTTCTGCAATCGGGTGGAAACTCTAAGCTAGAGGAAGTTGAGGGCGAGCCCCAGATTTGGGCACGAGAAGATAAACATATGCAAGGAAGTGAGGCACAACAGCAGGACAGGCTGTCCCTGACAGGAGAGAGTTATGCTCATTTGCATCCCACAGCCTGCCTGAAACTCTCAATTCAGGGTGATTTGCTGGTCTCCCTTCAGCAGCCTCTTTCAGGGTGGGAGATGGAGAGTTTCCTTGGGGTCTGGCAGGCAACCCCTGATGCCACGTGTGTGCTCTGTCCCACAGCAGAGCTCCTGAACTGGCAGGATGCTGACCAGTGGCTGCTGGAGAGGTGCATCAGTGGCAGCAAAGGCATGCAGCACTTCCTCACCTTCGTCCGAGGAACAGCAGGTGGGCACAGGGTGCTCCACAGCCCCTTCCCAATCAGCAGTGCCTGGCAGGACCCTGGCACAGAGCTGGGGGCATGGGTAAGATCCCAGAGAAAGCTTTGGGAGGKGAGCCAGCAGCAGAGCTGGGAGGGAGATGCACAACCATGGCTTTTCTCTGCTCTGTTCCCTCGGTTCATCCAGGTGGTCTTTCCTTTCTGCATCATCTGTCCTCGGGGCTTTCAGGGGCTCCTCTCAACTCCCACCCCTTGTCTCATCCGTAGGTGAAGAACTGATCGACTTCTGGCTCATCACTGAAAGGCTGCTGGGTCTGGACGAGTCAGATGGGAGTCAGAGGGACCTGTTCTTGTCCCTGGTCCTCAGGCTGAGAGCCACTCACCTGCGKGAGGGCTCCAGCGTCATCACCCTCTGCACCACCCTCCTTGGTAAGAACCATGGGAGCTGGGCATGAGCACTGCCCTTCCAGAGAGAGGGTCTTTCCTGGGTGCTCCYAGGGGGATGGAATGCCATCCCTGCTTGGTTTGGCTGGAGAACTCAGCCTGCAYGGAGCCATCTCCCTGTTGTAATTCTCTGCATCCATCTCAGGATCTCTGCCCAAAGCCAGGCACATCCAGTCCCTCAGCACCAGGAAGGAGATCCTAAGCAAGATGCAGGACCAGGCCCTTTTAATGATTCAGATTTACTGGCTCCCTAAATTCTTYGTGCACTGCAAGATGGGCATGGAGGAAGAGGAATCATGCCAGCGCTTGCTCCAGGAATACCAGGAACGTTCATCACAGGCCTGCTGGCAGGAGCCCCCAGGCCTTTCAGAGACCCTCCCCACCATGCACATCAAAAGGAGCCGGGGCCTGGCAGGGCCCTACTGCAGCCAGAAGGCCAAAGCAGAGATCTGGGCTCTGGTCAAGGAGGGGAGAGACAGCCAAGAATCAAAAATAGCCACTTTTTGGGTGAAGCCAGAGCAGCAGCCAGGGCCAGCTGGGAGCACAGAGGAATTGTGTCTGGATAAGGATGCTTTGGGATCCATTCTCCAGCAGTCAGAGGAACCTGCCGTTGGAGGCAGAGGAGGAGTAACGTTTCCTGGAAGACCTCAGTCCAGTGCACATAAGGATCTAGAAAACCTCTGTAARGAGAAAATCCTCCCTGGCATGCCTCCCTCTGCGTCCTTTGCCCGGCTGCCATCCCTGAAAAAGCCAGTCAAGACCTTGGATTTCCTCCCCTGGGCCCTGAGTGCCGAGGTCTGTGCAGGACGACCCTTCAGGGACTTCCTGCAGAGCCAGAACCAGCCCACGGAGACTCATCTCCTGGACCTGTGGCACGACCTGGAGGAGTTCCTGCCCGTGGTGCTGGACTCCAGCAGAGAAAACAGCTTCTTCCTGCGCCATCTGGTTGGGGAAAAGATCTGCAAGACCTACCTGGAGGAAGACAGCGTTGGGAAGCTTCCTTTGGAGACCAGGACTCTCGTGAGTTTGTGGAACCAYCTGATATGTGGAGAATTCTCCCCCTGGATATTCAGAGCCCAGAAGGAGATTTGCAAGGTACACAGGGGCAGCGGTCAGGCTGGGAGGTACAGCTGGCATTGGCACCCCTGTGGTCGTGGGAGGGCTGTGGGAATGTTTAGGAAGTGAAGCATTTGGAAAACTAAGAGGAAAAGAGACTAGGAAGAGAAAAACTTGTGGTCACCTTGCACTGGACCGGTGACTGAGATGCCCCAGGCCAGTGGAGAGGAGCATCCTCACTGGTGTGCTGRGCAGCAGAGCAGGGGTGAGCAGTCAGTGAATATCTCTGGTGGCCCTGCCTAGATKTACATTCCAAGGGCTGGGGATGTGTCTTGGTTTGGAAAGACAGGTGCTGCCAGGGAAAGCTGSAGCTTCYCYTGGGATGGAGAATGTAAACCCTCTCCCACCAAATTATTATAAATTTGCAATTAAGGGGTTTTCAGGCAAAAATATGGTAATAGGGATAACAGTTCTTTACTAGGAATATTAAAAATACAAATGTAGTAGTACAAAAAAAGCCAAACCAACAAGCAAACAAACAAATAAAAAATCCTAGAAACACTGACAGAGTCAGAATATGACCTGACACCCTTTTGGGTGTCGGAAGCAGTCCAAATAAATCTTCCTGGAGTGACAGATGTGATTCTGTTGGAGTAGAGATAATCCTGTAGAAGGGCCCAGTGGTGGTGAGATGGGTCCAGTCTTCCTCTGGGAATCCAGTGGAAAACAGACTGCCTTGGTGTTCTGAATGGCAGGTTTTATCCAGGTAGGAATGCTGGACTCCTCCCCCTGGGTGGAGCATCTCCCAATGGGATGATGTAATTGTATCAGCCCTGCAGTGAGCCTGGATGGCCCATGAACAGCAGATATCCCCTGGAGGGAGGGTTGGCGGTGGAAGAGATAAGAACACGGCCCCACCTGGTTTAACAGCTGCCCATGAACAGAAGGCATCCAACCCCTCCCCCCTGGAGTTAYGAGGAATGGGTTATACACGAGATAAAGAAAAACACCTCCCCAAGCGGATTCAACAGAGGGCAAATAGAATACACACTTTTGGTTACATATTGCAACCCAGGACAGGGTGACAGGGCAGTGGCCATCCTTTTGCATCCTTTTGCATCCTTTTGCATCCATCACGGGCTCCAGCACAACCCCAGTAAACAAATCCATGTTGAACCCCAGCCCTTGTGGGCAGCCCAATGGACCAAGCTGGATGTGCAGGCGTGTCCTGGGCATGTCCTCAAGCTGTGAGCCACCCATGGCACCAGCACTGTGACCCTGCCTGAGGACAATCCCCCTTTGCTCCTCCTCAGGTGCTCTGCGGCCTCTACGAGGAATTTCTGGCCAATGACGACAGGACATTTCTCCAGTTTATGGTAGGGGGGATGCACAGGGGCATCCTCGGGGGGTGTGCAGGCTCCAGTGGGGATGTGAAAAGCTGGAGAGAGAGAGAGGGAGGGAGGGCAGGAGGAGAAGCCCAGCATTAGCTGCAGTGGTGTGGCATCCCACAATATCCCCAGGCAATGCTGCCACAGGGTGACACAGCAGATCCTGCTCCAGCTGCCTGGAGCAGTGATCCTCAGCTCTTCCAGCACAGCATCCCGTTAAATTGGCAGCACTGCAGGCACAACCTGCAAGAGCTCCCCCGAGACAAACTGTGACCCTGCCTAAAAGCAGGGAGAAACATAATGCCAGGCTTTTAGGGTCGGCAGGGGTGAGCCCAGCACTTGTGGGAATTGATCTCCCCCTGGCTCTTTCCCTTGCCCACGCTATTAATGTGTAATTATTACTGCTATTAGCGTGACTCATGTGCATGACACACACATGGGATGACCCTGCCCTGCACCAGTGCATGGCCATGCAGCCTTTTAGCCTATGACTCAACCACCCTCAAGTTTTCCACTTTTTTTTCCACCAAAAACAAGAAATCAGAGTCACACAAGCACTCTTCCCAGACTATTATTCCTCCTGGCATCAGGAATCCCATAATTCCTACCCCAAATTCCAGCATTACACCCAGAAACCTCCTTGCAGGCAGAACCTCCTGAGCATCCCACCTGCACTGGTACCTGCACATGGTACCCATGCAGGCAAATTTTCTCACTGCACATGGTGTTYTTCGAACCAACTGTTTTCCCAAAACAAAATGTAATATCAGCAGCTGATCCTGGAAATGTTCAGGAGAGGCTGTCATGGCTTGGTGGCCTCAAAGACCTGGCTCCCAGAGCCTCAGCCAGTGAGAGCTGAGTATTTTGGAAAAGTCAGCTGGCAGCTCCTGACCCTGGCTCGTTAACTGCTCTTGGTTGGAAGTTAATTAGCTGCCCAGGTTTTTAAGCATCTCTTGTCAAGGAAATCTCCCCTCTGAGGTCAGAGCCGGTCTGGGAGTGCAATTCGCACTTCAGCAGGCGTCGGGGCCGTGCTCTCTGTGGGCACCATCCCCTGAGCCAAACTCCTCCTGCCTCTCCTGCTCTGGTGTCAGGGGAACTGCTGGGGGCTTAGCAGCCTTATTTTTGGTGCCTGCTCTCAGCTCTCAGCCAGAAACCAGCCACTCTCCCCCTGCTGCTCGGCGAGCTGTGCAAACTGTCTGTCTGTGGGGAGAGGCAAAACCTGCAGGAGAGTTCTGGGGGGAATGAGGGAGGCACTCCCTGGGCACCAGCTGGAGCCAGCCCTGGTGACAGCAGCCAACAAAACAGCACATGAGGCTGGTGGGGACACCTTCAGGGTTGTTTCCAGCCCTCCTGGGGGGATGCTGAACTCTTCAGGAAAGCTGCAAGGCCGTGTCTGGCCTGTCTCTGGCTGCCTGTCCTCGGTACATCCCAGCCAGCTGAGCTGAGCTTTGTGCTCACATAGATTCCTTCCAGGCTGATTAAAGCTCAGACAGAGGTCTAAACTGGGCAGGTTTGTAGTCTGAGGCACAGTAAAACAYGTGGGCACAGTGCTGGAGATGGGGAAAGTGCTCTGTGCCACCACCCTGCCCTCTTCTCGCCACAGGCTCCAGGGATGGATGTTGTCATGCCCGAGGTGCCAGGTCCTGCTGCTGGCAGAGGTGAACATTTCCACCTGTCCCAGAGGATGAACCAGTCCCTGAAGCTGAGCCAGGCCTTGCACGGCACCAGGAGCTTGGAGGGGGTCTCCTCCAAGCACTGGCAGTTGCTTGCTGCTCGGGACCTCCAGCAAGGGGGCTCCATCCAGGCAGAGATGGAAGTGCTCCTGGGCAGCACTGGTAAGAGGAGGTTCTCAGTTCCTGACCTGGCTCACGTTGGCTGAAGCCAGTGAAGCATGTTTGATGCTCAGGTGGTGACCAGTGGCGCTGAATAGGTGATGGACATGATGGAGTGGGTTGGTACAGTGGGTCTGGGAGCCTTGGCAGTGAGCTAAGAGCCAAATTCCCTYCTGCCAGTACCAGGGGCACCAAATGCCACATCCCTGCACTGGCCTGGATCACCARATCAGTTGAAGGCTGCAGCAAAGGGAATGAAGCCCAAAGCCAGCAGTGGTTCCTGCCACCCCAGTTCCACATTTTGGCCTTCTCCTGAGGATGCTGGGGCTGGCCATGCTGGTGCTACTGGTGTAAGCCCTCAGCTTTGTTCTGTCATGCAATTTTTTGGGGATGACACCAATTTTCTAGGCACTGAGGGTGACAGCAGTCACCTGTAGCACCCCTGTAGCTTGTGGACCCTCAGTTTTACCCAAGAAATGTAGTGCCACAGGTAGATCAGGGAACAGGACACACAAGGGAACGGGGAAGGTGACAAAACCCAGCTCTCAGAGCCAGTGCTGAAGGGCTGTTATAACCAGAGGTTATGGACGTGGGATCTGTCCCCTCTCCTCTCTCTGATGCAGAATTCCAGAGGATGATGTCAGATGAGGTGGCTGTGAGTAGCCCAAGCAAGGAAGAGGAGCTTCTGCAGCTCATGAGTGCAGCACACGGTGAGTCCAGACTGGGCAGGAAGAGGCCAGGGGGGCTCCCAAACTTCCATTGCCCTTGGGGGTGCCTCAGGGACTGGGCCAGCAGGAGGCTTCCCTGCAGGAATCACATCATCTGCTGGAACTTCTCCAGAAGGAAAGGCCTATCCACCCCCAAGAGGCTGTGTTAATCCAGCCAGGGAGGGTGGGAGTGGGGGATTTCTCTGAGGAGGCCAGGTCATGAGAGGTGAGGAGCTCCCACGGTGTCCCCTGGGMCAGAGTCACCACACAGACACCACGGGGAGGCTCCAGGGTCCAGCTGTGACAGGCTCTGGCTGTCACCTGAGGAAGAGGCCAGCCCTGTTTCTGTCCCCACAGCCGTTGCATCCGAGAGGATTGCTAGAGAGAATGCTGCTGCTGCTGCAAGGAAGAAGGCRTCCAGAAAACGCAGGTCTGGCACCTGGCAGCACAGAGCTTTGCTCCTTCCACTCTTTCAGGTTTTTCCCAGTGCTCCCTCGTAGGGCCACTGCTCCCTGTTTGGCCATTTGGCCCTCTCAGATGTAGGCATAGGTGGCCTGTGGGTCTAAATTGCAGGATTATCAGGGAAAGGAGAAAAATTAACACTCCCCACCCCCAGTTCAGATTTTCTCTTTGCACCTTGTGCACTTCTCGTGCGCTTCATCCTCRGTCAACCCCCGGAATGCCACCTGGACAGCACTCAGACTCCCAGAAAAATCACCTTAAATCACACTGTAGCCACACTTAAATCTCTGGACTTGTGTCTCACCTCCTGGGAATACTCCAGCCATGAGTCCCTGCAGCTTCACACTGGGATATAAAGCAAATGGAAGAATGATGGTGAGCACCTGGGCTGAGCTGATTTCTTAAGCCCAGCCATGCAAATGCCCAACACCCATCCCACCCCGAGGGGCCAGACAGCAGCTGCTATAAATGCATTTTTCTATGACCCATCAGCCACTACATGGATATTCCATCCAGACCCTCACCCCAAAGCTACCAAATCCCTTCTGGGCCTGCAGGCTGCTGGGCTGGACGAGGAAACACTGCAGATAAGCAGGAYAGACACTCCCAAGGTGACCACATGCAAGAAGAGAGTCATGGGGAGGGTATCTAGTGCCTCCTACCATTGTCTAACCTCCTCCAGGAACAGRAATCCAGTGGGACCCCCACCCCAGGCCTATCTCCTATCAGCTGCTCCCCACCTTAGCCACCCTTCCATTGAACCAGTGCCCTTCTCATGCCTCTGGCTGCCCTTGATGCTCTCTCTGCTCTCCCACCTGGCAGGTTGGAGGAGGGTGAGGAGGATGAGGAGGATGAGGAAGAGGAGGAAGAACACTACCATCAGAAGAAGAAGAAGAAGAAGACACAGGAGCAGAAAAAGACACAGAGGCAGACGCAGAAACAGAAGAAACAGCAGGAGGAGGAGGAGAAGGATTTGTTGCCCTGGCGCAGAAAGCCCAGGTCGAGGCATCATCAGTATGTGCAGGAAGGGACAGAGACACGGAGGATGGTGAGGACAGACCCCGTGTGCTGGCAGGCTGCTCACCAGGCAGGAGATGCTGTGACACAAGGGATGTCATATAAATGGGGTGAGAGGGTCAGTCTTGGAGAGCTGCAGAAAGGCAACAGGGGAAAGCTCCCTCCTACAGGCTCTGGAGTCCTGCTCCATGCAGACTTCTCCACATCTGGTCAGGACTGGCCAAGCGACTCACACCCTCCCCTGTGGCCACCAGGGAAACTGAGGAATACTGGGAAGCAAAGGTGATGGCTGGGTCACAAATCCCACTGCCARGGCTGCTCCAGCTCACCGTGGTGCATCCAAACAGGAGGGCTCAGCCCCAGGGCTGCAGCTCCCTGGCTGRTGCCACCTGTGCCATGTCTCCACAGGGCTGGGCCTGGGACGCCATCCGGGAGCTTGTCAGGAGCTTCTGCAAGTTCCGGAGGGACATGGAAAATCACAAACGCCGCGCAGAGTTTGAGGAGTTCCTCCGTCAGGAGCGAAGAAACGAGAGGGAAAGTATGTCCAGTGTCCTGCCACCCCTTCTCCTCCCTCCCCAGGACACCCCTGGGCTTAGCTAGAGAAGAAAATGGAGAAAACCTGTCCCTCACCTCCCACCACCATGGCTTGGTGCCTYGTTATGCCGTTGCATCTCTCTCAAAGAGTGTTGTATGTGCAAGTTTGCATCCATGCCTTGGGAAAAAAAACCAAGCCAAACTAAAACCAAAACAAACCAATCCAAAACAGGAAAAACACTAAACAGAACTAAGGTGAGAAAGGCCAGAAAAATAAACAAAAGGAAATTGTTTTCTGGGCAGCAGGGAGTTGACCTAAAGGTTTACACACAGGTTTGAGAGGAGGCCGGAAAAGCAGTTAGAAAAGTAATCTACTAAACACACAGAAACCCCATTTAGATCAAGAGAATTTTGTATGTGGGGAAAACAAGAGATTTTTTTTCCCTTTCGTCCTCACTCATTATCTGCTTGGGGACTCTGTCAGAGCCAGGGCAACAGCTGGACAGATCAGCAGGCTTTAGGAACAGGCCTGTGGAAACAGTAAACATAAACACTCCATGGGTGTGAAGAGGAGGAGGGATGGAGGAGATCACCAAGCCAGAGGGAAGGTGAAGTCCACAGAGGTAGAAAGGCCCTCAGCACATTGCACACAGGTGTGGGAAGCACAGGTGAGGTGAAGGAGCAAACCCAGTGCTGGGCAGCAGCACACAGCACCTCTTCCCCTGTCTCAGACTTGCCCATCAAGGAGAAGAAGAGGAAAAGCCCCCCGAGGAGGCCCCGCAAGGGCAAGGCCCCGCCGCAGAAGGTGACGCTGATAAAACGCCGCATTTTGGACAAACAGCTCATCGTCGTCAACTTCCTCGTCGACGACCTCCGCTTCTACCTGGAGATGGACAAGTGAGTCCTTCTTCCACCAGGGTRCCACTGYAGAACCCCAGAAYGGTTTGGGTTGGAGGGGACCTTAAAGGTCAYCCRTTCCAACTCCCTGCCGTGRGTAGAGACAYGTCCCACCGGACCAGGTTGCTGGGACCTCCATCCAACTTGGCACCAGCCTCCCTTGGCTCTGGCCTGAACCCATCTCTGATGGAGACCTCCAAACCCCCATTTCAGCCTGCAGTCATCACCTCAGGGCTCAGAGTTCCTCTTTGAAATCCTTTTGGTTTGGTAGTCCCAAGCAATCCAACATTTTGCCCACACCATTCTGGATGTCCCAGTTGCGGTGGCATTTCTCCCTCGACTTTGTCCACGTTCCCAACAAACCTGTAAGACCAATCCATGGCCAATGGGGGACAGCTCTGCAGCCAACACCCCCACAACAGGCAAATCCTCAGCTTTCAGTCCTCCTCTTTTCCCAAAAAAGGGGAACATCACCTGCCCCAGGTGAGTCCTGTGGCCACGAGGGTGGCAGAAGAGGGAGATGGCTTTCCATACCTCCCATTCACTACTCCACACTTTGAGGATTGCTTTTCCTGGCCAAGAAATACCAAACTAAGCAAGAACACGACTGTCTAGCCCGGCAGTCAKCAGCACTTGTCTCAGAGCAGGACCCCATGTGCCTTTGCAGGTTTTCCAGGCTGGTTGACCGCGTGGGAGCTGTGGCACGCCATGGCATGCGGTCAGAAAGGCACAATGCCTTCCTCAAAAAGAAACTCGAGATCATCAGCAGACTCTTCCTGAACTCTGACATCCCCCCCAAGCTGCGGGTGAGACCCTGGSACCCTCCCAGGAAGGCTGGAGGCTGCTGCCTGCTCATTGCTCAAGGCCATTGCAGCACAGCTGGGAAGAGCGGTGGGGAAAGAGGAACAGGAAGGGGTCTGGATCTGCTGGGGGGCCTTGGGGCATGCTCTGGAGCTTGGGGCTTCCACATGGGCTGGGAGGGGTGGGAAACAACCCTCAACCAGCCCCTGATGAAGTGAGAGCAAGCATGTGGATAAGGATGGGAGAGATGGGGATGATTCTGCAGCATTTCCTGCTGGAGAAATGCCAGGGCTGAAGTGCCAGGGTGGTGCTGCACACCACCAATCCGGTCCTTTCAGGGTGACCTCTTCAGGGTCACCCTCATCCCCTCCCCACTGCACCCACCCCATCTCCCCTTTGGAGGCCACAATGCTYCCCACAGAAATCCAGGTGGGATTCTGCCCTTGTGCCTGGGGCAAGCAGCCAGGATGGAATTTGGGTCTCTTCTTAGAGGTGGGGTCAGRGAGAGAAACCTGGCACCAATCAGGAGTTCTGCAAAATGCATTGGTCTCTTCTGTGCCCAGGTGAACATCTCTGACAAAGAGAGGGATTTAATCCAGCGTTCATCTTCCAAGGGCCCACTGACCCGGGCCATCTACCACAGCGCCAAGGTCGCCCTCTTCCCCATCCTGATGTACTTCTGGAGAAGGTACCTGTCCATCCCCTCTCTCCCAGGGTGGAGGAGGCTCTGGGGATGCCTTTATCTCCAGCCACTCGTTCCTCTGCCACGCTGAGAGTGCAGATGAGACACTCCCCAGGAGCCCAGCTGGAATTKTCTCCTTGGAGCTTCGCTGTCTCCGGTGTTTCTCACGCAGGTTCTGCATCTGGAAGGTGATGAGGAGCTTTGGGGTCTACCAGGAGGTCTGGAGCTCTGAGATCAGTGAGGAGGACAGGAGCTTTCAGCCCACCAAGGGGGACAGGAGCTCCAGRGCCCAGAAGGACAGGAGCTCCCAGGAGCCCAAGGGGGGCAGGAGCTCCCAGGTCCAAAAGGAGGAGAGGAGCTCTCAGGATCCCAGGAGGGACAGGAGCTCTGGAGTCCAGAAGGAGGAAAGGAGCTCTCAGGATCCCAAGAGGGACAGGAGCTTTGGGGTCCAGAGGGAGGAGAGGAGCTCTCAGGAGCCCAAGGGGGGCAGGACCCCCAGGGGCCACAAGGAGGGCAGGGTTCCAGCCTCTCCACCTGCAAAAACCCCCTCCAAAGTGCCCAAGGTCCCCACTCCCAAGAAGCCAGTGGCCATTCCCTCTGCTACACGTTATGCTCCAGGTTTGTTCTTCCAGTGCAGAAACACCCAGACCTGACATCTTTTAATTAAGTTCCCCTGAAAAGACCCCCTCCTTCACACAGCTTTGAGGGGCTATGTGGTGCAGGCCTGCTGGGAAAATGGAATGGAGTTGGATTTTTTCCTGTCAAAATCAGTCAAAACTGTCCAGTGGGATTTTAGAAATTTTCTTTGGTGAATAGAGAAGTGAGCACAGAGACTTCCCAAGCAATGAGCTGTTGCATAATTCCTATTTATTTCAATAACCGAGTTAAAAATACTCAGGCACACCCCCTGAAACAGAAATAAAAACCCCCAATCTTTCGGGTTGCAAGCCAAATGGGAGCAGGAAAAGGAGAGCAACTGTGCAGCCAAACACCAGGCACAGTGGCATTTCATGGAGGGTGCTTTGAATATCTGGCATGGAGAATGAGCTCCATCAGGATTTGAGGTGACATCTCCAGGGAAAGAGATATTTGCTCTTCCTCATCCCCTTGTTTAGTTTTGATACACTGAATAACTCTAAACTGGAAAACACAAAGTGATGCTGAGCRTTGTCAGTCTGCCTGACAGCCCGCTCCTTGGCTGAATATTCATTTGGAAATTGTCTAATTGATTTTTGATTAAAGGGGAAACCAAAATAGGCACATACTAATCTTGCTTTGACGGATGAGTGGGCGTCAGCAAGCTGCTGTTCTGCTCCCTGTCATTTATCACTGTCAAGTTCTGGCTAAAAAGCAGCAGAGTTCGAGGATTTGGATGCCTCCAGGCAGGTGCTTGAGCTCCTGCTCCACAGCAGGGCCGAGGTGACAGAGCCCTGTGCTCCAGGAATGCCCAGCCATGTCCGCAGCTCAAAACCACCTCATGCCTTGGCTATTCCCAGGGACAACATCCAGTCTTCAGCTTGGGTCTCCTGCTGGTTRCAGAGCCTCGCTGCTCTTCCAGGACCTTCTCAAACGTAGTTGTTTTAATGCAAAAGTCCCMAAAMAACSAGAAAAACCTCATGTATCACACGTGTATTCCAAGCCAGAGGTAAGCCAGAAGCCTTGTGTAACACCAGAGCTACTGGCTGTGTTATCCAGGACAGGGACACTGTTTGCCTGGGTCTTCAGGGAGCGAAGAGAGTGTCATTTAAACCGATTCAGATTAGAGATAGGAAGTCGTTTTTTACACTAGAGGGTGGTAAAACACCAATACAGGTTGCCCAGAGAAGCTGTGGCAGCCTCGTCCCTGGAAATATTCAAAATCAGGT